>JAOPTO010002300.1:120383-643288 GCA_033822845.1 Tetrapedia diversipes
TTAACACTAGAACTACCGACAGTTGAGTCGTAGCTATCTCTACCAAAACCAGTCAAAATGACTGGCCTTTAAAAAAGGCGTAACAGTAGAATATTTTCATATTTATTGGCTTATTATTGTTTTTAAAAAGTGCATTATGTTCAAAGATCTTAGAAATTATATAATTTCGTGCGTAAATTATATTATAACAATAAGTATAATAATGAAGAATATTTGGTATCGAAATCTTTGGTATCAAGAATATCGAAATAAATTTCCATTGGTAATTATAATAATTATAATATAATAATATAATAATAAGTCGCGTAATAGAATAAATAAAATACAAATATTATTTTTTTTTATTATAAAATTCGACCGCTTCAGGTAAGTTTTTTGCGCTGTTTCCAATTTTGTCGGTTTTATGTTTTGAGCTGGAGATAAAAACTTTCTTCTTCGGCTTACTTTTGTAAATTGTAAATGTAATCCCATTTGATCGACACAGCAGCGACAAAAAGCGAGCCATGGTATCCTTCTTCATTTTACAAATTTTTGGGAGTTCTCTTTTGTTTCTGTGTATTGTGCCAACTACTGTGGTTCTTTTAGCTAATAATTTACATATCAACGGCAAGCTTGTAAAAAAATTATTAGTCGTTATGGTCCTTCCCTTCATACTGTATGGTTCAATAAGTTTGAGTACGACAAATTCGCCCAAAAGTTGCGATGTTGCTCGTGTTTCGTTCTTTCCTAAGTAAGGAAAGCCATTTACAATATATTTTGTTTTAACATCAGTTGCCAGCCAAGATTTAATTCCGAATTTGTCGGGTTTATTCGGTAAATATTTTATGAACCTGCACCTAGCTTTAGTTGGGAAAAGTTGCTCGTCTATTGTAATGTTTGCACCAGATTTATAGCAATTTTTGCTATTTTCAACAAAGTAGAGATGTAGATATCTGATCAACAACATAAATAAACGAATTCGGTATTGGTAAACAGATTATAGAACCGTTTTACATTACCAGTCAATTTGACTGGTACTGGTATAAGTAGCTATGATACAAAATTACTTTTATTTTAAATGAATAAAACAAAATTAAAGTTCATTATATTAATCCTTTAGCTATCCCTGAAAAAGTCATTACATCATTGCAAATAAAAAATGTAACATGAAGTATGAATTTTAAGCTAAAGTTGTCAAACCAGTCAAAATGACTGGTGTGGTAGTTCTAGTGTTAAACAAGTTGCAGTATTGTGGCGGTATTATCGTTAGTGCGAGATCACAGATATATCATCGTGATTGAAGTTGATTCAGTGCTGTTGTTCCCGCTTAGTAATATTGGTATTATTTATCGTGCAAAGCGCGCTGAGCAGTGAAATACGGAGACACGAAACAGATTTAACGTTGTAAATCGGTGAATTGTGTGACAATAGCAATGCCGTTGCGTCGATGTGGAAAAACAACTGAGTCATAGAACGATAGTTGAGGATAAACATCGTTCAACAACCGAGTATATCAATGGAGAATCGTTAGAACGAGCGCCGATTATATCACAGAATTGTAGTTAAAGTGATTCGTTCTTTTTTTTTTTTTTTTAACGAACTGTTGATATAGTATGATATAATTGTTTACAGGTGCAACTATCGTAATTTCCACCGGAAATCGTGGATGATTAATCGTTTTGTTTGTCGATCTCGATAATATCCAGTGTATGCAAATCGATCGTATCGCAGTGCTCAGCTTCGTTTAAATTTTCACGAATCGATTGAATAAAATAGGAGAAAGGTAGTAAAAAGCGAGGAAAAATATTACATAACTGTAATCACAGTAAAATCTAAATATTTTTCTTCATTGAAAAAAAAGAAGGTTGCTAACTTTCTCATCGATCTAACAATCTGTTTGCAATTTATTAAAATTTTTTGTAAAAAGTATTTCTAAAAGAACGAAATGGAGTTTCTGAAATACAGGGGATGAAATCGTTTAAAATAATTTTTAAAACGTATTTCTAAAAGAACGAAATAGAGTTTCTGAAATACAAGGGATGAAATCGTACCGATCAACCATTTTCTTTACATGTATCATTATTATTCGAATTGTCGAAGTTCATCAGAGTAAAGATCAGAGATATTTTTGTACTAAATTAGTGTTTCGTGCTAAATGAATATTATAAACGGTAAAGCGTGTTACAACAAATTCAAAAATATTGCCATTGAAATTCGCGATATTTAAATGAGCCAGAAAGTCTGAGTAATCCACCAGGATGTTATTTTGACCGGAAGTCGCATTTAGCTTATCTTCGACCGTAAATAGCCCCGTCAAGCGTTTATTTAACATTGTGTATAGAATCGAATCATCGATTTCACTTGTCTTTTGTCATGTTATATCACGTACCGTCGTTCACCATCACTTCATATACGTCCATCGGTTTCGAGAGATCGGAACGGTTATCTGGTTTCCATCGTAACGATATTCGCCACTTATCCTAATCTGTTACTTCCCCGACACTTTGTTAGAATACACGATAACCGATATCAGGCGAACGATAAGGAAGTTTCGGTAGGAAACGATGGTCGAGTTCTCTATTCGCGAAAAGCAAAATCTTATCGTGTTGTGACCCTCTTTCGGGTATCTTAATTATTTTCATAATAACTTGCAAACACGCGAAACGTTTTGTATTTCTGCACATCGTTTGCCTCCTAATTTATAAGAGATAGCGTACAACGCTACTTATATTTACTAAGCTCTGCTATTTTTGCATGAATGTCAACTCTTATCTTTATTTTTCTAAATCCCTTATACGTTCTCTGTGTACAAACAAGTTTCTAAGCTCGTGAGAACAAACTGTCATTATTAACGCGTAATTAACTTTGAGATAAGTAGGTCCTTCTCGAAATTAATTTCACATATTTCGGTTTTACGTACAATGGTTAGAGTTCAAGAGTTCGTGGCACGAATTTTGGTACTTTAATCGACGATATTTAGGTCTTGTTTCTATTTCGGTTCACTAATCAAAACTAGTTGCCTTGTGTTGCCTTGCAAGTAAGGAAAGAAAAGAACCTTGTGCCGTATTTTCAATGCTGTAGCAATTATTATGATTTGCATTTGTTTTGGAGTAGGGAGATTGAACGGCAGAAGTTGTAATGAATGTAGGTTTGTTATAATGTTTATTAATCTTTATTCACCTTTATTTGACGATTAGTAATTATACATACAATTCATACAACGTAGAAGCGGTCGTTAAACTTAGGATACAAACGCATAGCTTTTCTTTAATTTGAGCATACAGTGAAAATGTTTGGAATTATTTAGATATTTATCAAGAAGTTTCCTAAGGAACTAAAATATTCTATTTAATTCTAAAACCCTTCTTTAACCCTCGATTGTCACTCTTACAATTATTCAAAACAGCCCAAATTGATATTGAAGAATCGTATTTCCAAACTCTACCCTCAGTTCCATCCCTTAGTATTTTATCAGAACATGTTCTACAATATTCAAACAATATTCCAAATTTTCTTCCACTTAATGTCATTCTTAATCCTTGAACAGCAACTGAAAATCGCACCAGATTTAGAATAGCAATGACTATCAAAGATTACATTGAGAAATTTTCTCAAATTCACCCGAGACAAGATCAAACTTCTTGTTTTCAATTTTTCCAATCTCATCCAACGATCACCTTATCCGTTAACACATTGCGTACAGCACTCTGCTCGCCAAAAAGCTGAGCACAGTGCATACATGCACCTTCTTCAATTTACATGTGTAAATTCTTAAACGTTAGCATATGTTTTTTTATACATTGGTTTATTGTGGAGCAATGAACATGGCAAATGTAACAAACAAATTATTTCAAATTATTTCGAGTCGTGGGATACGCGTGTCCTAAGAAAGCATTAAAACAAAATATCTCGTGTCCCATATGCAAAGTGTTAACACGAGGCAGAGCAGCAAGAATCCACCAAAAACCGCGGACCAGCTCGACCAATTAAACCAAAGGGGTCGCAACCTGGCCCACCCATCGCCCCAGCCAATTTTCTGCTCCCTCGACAAATATCGCAGTCTAAACAAATAAACCTGTGGGTGGTCTTCAAACAGAGTGTCGGTTCTCCGTCGACTTGGTGCACACTTCCGGTGGCAGGAGCCTGTCAAAGTGCTCGAATCTCATTGGCTGTCAACCGGGCTGCTGTCCGATGGTCTGTCAGTGGGACGCTCTGGCGTCGGTGTCGACGTCGACGTCGACGTCGTCATCGTCGCGTGGAAACTGCAGCAACCGGCGCGCGAGTCTCCTTCCTCGAATCGATAATACGCCCCTAGGCTCTTGTGTCCTCGTTGCACCAGTGTTAAGACCTTGTTTTAACCCTTCAAGGGCTGACACTGTGTTAATTTTGTTTCCTTTTTCTTCTTTTCTGTGTTTGATTAATTTTTATGATTGAATTTTATTTTTCACCAGATGATTCAGGAAGGAGGAAATTCTAGGGGTTCGTTTAATGGTTTTGTTAACCCTTTGGGTTAGAGAGGCGACTGTTAGTTGATAATTTTGCAAATTTTCAAGCTTTAGTTAGTTTGTATATCAGTCAGATCCGGAAGTTAAATAGTTATACATGTAAATTTTAGTATACGACTTAATTAAACTAAATCAATTTTAATACTTGAGATTACTAATAGAGAATACTTGAAAATCTTTGAAGTCAGTATTATTAGACGATTAACGGTTATATCTTGAGTGCAAAGGGTTAATTTTATTAGTTTGAGTATGGTATTTTTTGAATAGAAAAGGCTTAAGAGATGTATAAGGTGAATTTTATATGGTGGTTGCCTTAAATTATTTTTTACACAGCTATCCTGTAACTGTTGTATAATGCAATGTAAAAAATGGTTCGAAGAGGATCTGAAGATAATCATAATATACTAATATTATAATATTATAATAATATTAATGTGTATTATATTAAAAAGAATATAATATATTATATTATGCTTATATTAACGATAAATAATTTTGGGTAATTTCCCTTTCCCGCCAAGGAAAATGAATTTTTGAAAATTCCTCAGTTCGTTCAACCGTTTCCTCTTCTTTCTTCTCGAGTTATAAGGTTAACGTAGCGAATCCAAGAATTTGCTTAGCAATCTCGCTCGCGTGACCAAGGTGTATCGAAAAGCAAAATTCAGCAAAGTAGATCGCCAACGGAAAGCTGTGCGCGCTTGCAAAGAACTGTCTCCTCAGCTGCGACAGTTTTTTTCCAGTCTCATTTGAATTCGCATACTTGCCGCCGGACGCGAAAACGCACAGATAACGCGAGATCGCTCGACCTTGTTTACTCCCGTGTGACACGGTATCGCGATTTTTCCTTGGAGCATGTTCTCTGCACGAGAAAATGACGATCAATTATATAGCAGGTGTACAATTATTACCGCTTGTATACCCTTCGGCTTTCGGCGACACATTCTTTCGATCTGGGCTTGAATTTTATTGCATTTTTTCTTGAATTAAACTCAAGGTAGATGATAGAAAGTTTAAGTAAATTTTTGTCTTTATTTCACTCTATTCTTTGAACACCTGTTGTCTCAATATTGTACCTGGATATTCTGTTATTTGAATAGGGGCTCATTTAATATTAGTTGTTTATTTTAAAATGGTTATGGAATTTAGAATAGAATAGAATAGAGTAAGGGAATATTAGTGAATGGACGACGGAAAATTTTCTCTGCATTTTGTGAATTAGAATTGTTGGTAAACACCTAGCGAAGCATTATAGTTTGCTGTTTGAAATGCAACAGAAAATGCTGTTGTTTGAAATTTGATAACAAAAGTTTGTTAAAGTGTTTGTACTTGATTTGGATGAATGAAATTCTCTTTCGACAAAATCGTGAATTTGTCGCTTCATATGTAACAACCTACTTGAACACATTGTTATTTTGAATATTGGTATAAGGAAAAGTAATTGTCCCGTTGTTCCGAACAATTCTTTCATACAAACACTTTTGTCACGATTATGCACACGAAACAGCTTCTCATTCTGTTTCTCCTTTGTTAAGCTCACTGGTCTCCGTTTCTAAACTCTCCTCCCTTTTTTCTCTCGTTTGCTTTGCTCGATTGAACGCTTTTATGCGGGTTGAGTTTAAGCGGATCGTTTCCATAAATCAAGCGTGCTGATCTACTATCAATTTGAATACATGAAACCTATTACGCCGACTAGAACAGCTGTTTGGATTGCTCTGAATATCCGAGTGCTTGGCTCGCCTCCATATTGAAAACGACTTCCTCTGCAATTGGGTCTCAATGAAAAGGTATCCACTTCAGGGTTCGGGTCAGAAACGTTACTTTCCCATTATCCAAACTGTGTTTCTTCAATTCAAAACTCAATTGTTGAAATCGTTCGGTATCGAGCGTCCAATTTCACGGATTGAAATACCTTAGAATCTCTAAAATATTGAACTACAATTGCAATTAATGAACAGCCTCGATCTATGTCTATCGTTTTCTTCCTTCTTAACTGTTAACCCTTTGCGCTCGAGAAGCGATAGTTTCGCAAATTTTCAGATTTTAGTTAATTTGTTTATTAGTCAAACTCAGAGGTTAAACAGTCAGACATTAGTCACCAAATGATAGTTTCGCAAATTTTCAGATTTTAATTAATTTGTTTATTAGTCAAACTCACAGGTTAAACAGTCAGAGATTAGTCACCAAATAATAGTTTCGCAAATTTTCAGATTTTAGTTAATTTGTTTATTAGTCTAACTCACAGGTTAAACAGTCAGAGATTAGTCACCAAATGATAGTTTCGCAAATTTTCAGACTTTAGTTAATTTGTTTATTAGTCAAACTCACAGGTTAAACAGTCAGAGATTAGTCACCAAATGATAGTTTCGCAAATTTTCAGATTTTAGTTAATTCGTTTATTAGTCAAACTCACAGGTTAAACAGTTAAAGATTAGTCACCAAATGATAGTTTCGCAAATTTTCAGATTTCAGTTAATTTGTTTATTAGTCAAACTCACAGGTTAAACAGTCAGAGATCAGTCACCAAATGATAGTTTCGCAAATTTTCAAACTTTCATCAGTTTATTCATTAGTCGATCTCAGAGATTAAACAGTCATACATGTAAATATAAATATATCACTTGACTAAACTAAAAGACGTTTAATACAGACGAATCTTAGTAAATATTTTTCATTTGAAAATTCTTGAAATTAATATTATTGGACGACTAGTAGATACCTTTCGAGTGCAAAGGGTTAATAATTTGGTACCTACAACTATTAATATTTACATTTTTATGTTCAAAGTGTCCGTTAAATCAATCAATAAATAAATAAAATAAGGTTTGCGAGAGACGTCGATTTCGAAACGACCGAATTTTTTCCCAACCAAACGAACAACGGCAAACGTTTGCGTGCGTAAGGCTATACGCGCGGCGGTTCGGTGCAATAAAAATCATCGAGTTGTTGCAGAAGAAATTGCCCGGAGAAACACAGGGGTAACCGAGCCGACAGGCGTTTCAACTTTCGCGGTTTAATCGAACCCCGGCCGTAATCGACGCTGTCTCTCCGCGGACCTGACTCAACCGACTTGCAGTTACGCAAATCGGTCCGGCCAACTTCAAATCGAATTAACCGAGGAACATTTTAGTAAATATTCCATCGTACGGTTGCTCTATTCCGGGACACGGCTAACCGGTAACCATAAATTTTTGAGTGTATCGTAGAACCTCGATTTCTGGGGGCTAACAGGGAGACGAATTTGTTCCGATAATAAAGTTTTTGGAAAATAGAACGATGTCGTTTTCTTATGGCAAACTTCATTTATTTAAATGCATATTAAGAAGATTAACAGTGTATTGAAATATTCGTGTATTCTATATTTTTTCACTTTCATCCTATATTCGTTAAGATGAAAAACTATTATTGGACGACATTACGCGTTTGGATAACAGAATTTCTGATTACAATATTCAGATAAGCGAGGCTTTCAAGCTTCCCTGATAAATGTTATGAAACGTAACACATACCTTTTTTTATAGTAGCGGACAAAAGTTTAAGAAGAGAGAATATTGTGAAACATAATTTTATGGTTTACAAATATTATCTATATATTCATTTTTATTGTTATGATGGTATTATTATCACACTATTTATTGAATAACATAGAATACGAATTTTGTTTATCGTGCCATTTTTAATAAATTAATTCATTTATTTTCGTTGATCTTTCGATCTTAAACTCTTGTCCGCTACTGTAGATACCCATTCAGTCGTCCTATAAACTACTAGCAACCTTATAGTCAGCGAAATTATTCCTATGTCGCTCGAGTAAAATAGTTGCGCGGAAAAAGATTCAAATATAATTGGTAACCCTAATTATTTCTCCCCGTTTTGTACGCGCTTACGCTTCAATTTGTCCCTCTTCGTGCTGCCTCGTCCTCGAAACGACTTCGCTAATCAGAGCCCGCCGAGCGTCGAAACCGCATCCAATTAAGAGTTGAATCGACTTACGGGCGAATTTGGTCGGGCACGGAAAAGAGTGTTCCCCGGTGCGTTGAACGAGAGAACACGATGGAAAACGCGATGGAACAATAGAGACCGCGCCAGACAACTTCTCGGCGGTCTATTGAACGCGACAACAGAATCTTCCAAGTCGCGCATCCGTCACGACGGTTTAACCCGACGAGCACAAAATGGCGTTCCAGTTGGTGTACTTATCACAACCCTCGCTTCTTGATTTCTGTTCTGCGTTTGGGTGGAAACAAACTGGGTTTTGACTGGCGCTTACATTTAGGTACAATAAGGGATAAAAGTTTGAGACCAAAACTTAGGTGAAAATAAATCCTGTTTCATGGTAGGGTTGTGTTAAATACAGAATTTGAAAATTAAAGTCGATTTTGTTAAAATATTAAAAAGAATATTATGAAGGATTGTAGGTAAAATTGTTATTTCTTTAGAAGATCCTTTTTTGTACCTTGGACTCTCTATGCTTTGTAGTTTGTGATCTGTGTTTGTGTTTAAGTTTGGAATGTATCAGAATATTGGAGAATTCTATTAACAATTGGTACAACTATGTTTTATACTATATTTCTGGCTTAATCTGCAGTTAGCAGTTAAAAGTTTGGAAGCGCACTTTGATTTAATCCTTGTGAAATCTCTAGCTAATTTTTTTAGAATACTGCTTGTATTAATAACAGTTTCATGCACTCTCATAGTTTTTTAAACATACAAATTTCTAAAATAGTGCTCTAAATCTTTTCCTTTTCTTAATTCTCGTAGTGCTTAAACCACATGATGCTTCCAAACTTTTGATCGAAAGTGTAGATCACGTGTTTAGTATCGTGTAATCATTTATGAACCAAGGAATAACAAATCTTTTTAAATAACATTAACATTAACATTACTGTTAGTCACAAAGCAAATCGTGAAACCAAAAAACAAAAAAAAATATGATTCATCAAGGTAAAATAAAAAATTGAAGCAATTACTGTTTATTGGTGATTCAACCATCAGTAAGGGTTGAACTCAGGTCCACTGCTATACATTACACGCGCGCATGTATACGTTATTACACCGAAGAAGAAGGAAACATAATCAACGAAGAGAAAGGGAGAAACAGACGACGACGACGACGACGAGCGTCTGGAAAGTTGGGCAGAAATTAGGGGGGGGGAGAGAAGAGGGTTGCTGTGTGCGTGATGGTGGGTTTGCATAAGGAATAAAAGACATTACCGGTACGAGCACGCCTAAAACTAGTTCCTCTCGCACGAGTTCCCAGCAGGAGAATTATTTAAAACTGGCAGCCAACCCACTTAACGCGAGCAGTTTCACGGGCCCACGAGAAATATCGTTCGCGTGATTCGGTGGGAAATACGCGTGATGTTCTGTAACCACGGGCTGAATTACCGTACGATTGTACCTCGTGCTTATGGCTAATTAGCTCTAGAGTAGCGGATCATAAGACGGAACTCGTGGTTCCTATGGAACTGGACCACTGTTAGCTGGTTAATATGAAAATGTCATAACCCAAGCTTCTTTCTAAACACAAGAAACGCTGGTCCTGTGTAAGATATTCACGGAATTGATAGCATTTAAATTTCGCGGCGACTCTGATTGGGCCTCTCTCACTGCTGCACGTACGCCGGTGCGAAACAATAAAAGGGAGAGACCTGTACGAACAGTGAAGAAAGAGAGAGAGGTGCCACGATATAGCGAATTTAGAACAAATTATTCTTATTACTAGTTTTTTTTTTGTTTAATAAAGAAATACTATCGCAGAATTTACTGTTCGTAAGTTTACTACGAATAAAAAATAAAATAAGTGAGCCAGAGTGAGGGGAAGGAGAGGGAGAAAGAGTGTTTAAACAACAACCAATATGAGAAAAGGTACATTTAGTTGGACGAAACGGAATAATTATAGAATGTATCAATAATTCTTTCGTTGGTCAATTGACCTGAAAGATTATTAGCTTTAGGACGATTTTTAATCCTTTTCTCCTTTTTTAAATATCATGGTATTCATTTTACTGTCACCCTAAACAGTGTATTCGAGGACCCTCGTCACCTTCCCCGAATTTTCCACGGCACGTAGACGGAGGGTGGATCCCTGATACCTCGAATACCATGGTTTATGATGTTCATATAAAGTCCTTCGCACGATTCACCGAGCAATAAAATTATCCCATGCCATTTGTATATTTAAACAGGTTGTTTTGGACAACCATGACATCACCTCACTGAATAATTCAAGTAAATGAGACAAATATCATGGAATAAAAGCGTAATATCCTTTTAGCCTAATAGCAGGGTTAAAGTCTTCACATTTATATAGATTAACCCTTTCACACGTTCTCCTCCCTTGTTCTTTGTGTTTATATCATTTGGATAGTAGCTGCCTGTTCATTCAAAATATGATGTTTTGGAAATACTATAAAATTCATGTACTTTATTGTGTTGCTCATTGCATGCAAGAAAATGAATATTTAATGATCGAATTCCTGTGATATCTACTGATATCGATAATCCTCGTTTGGAGTTTTATAGACACAAGAAGAAGAATGGTAGGGTTAACACAATTCACGTATGCCTATTCCTACCGCGACATTCCCACGTAAGACAGACTACAAACTTTTCTCAAAAAAATAAACAATGAAAAAAGAAACGAATATTGAAAAATGTATTATACGTATGTTTGAGAAAAAGTCTAAAGTTTAAAGGCGATTCAATTACGTTGTATCTATGAAATTTTAAAAACGGTCATTTGACCGGTTGTGGTAGGAATAGTGTTAAATCAAACAATTTACCTCAAAAGCAAAGAAATATATACAGTATCTTTAAAATTGGAGAAATTATTGTTCTAAATTGCCAATTTGTGGACACTCGATATAGGGAAACCAATTTACGAAGAATCATATTCATTGTAAACAGCATGTAATCTCCTCCACCAGCCTCTACGATCTCGTATACATCAAAGAGGCTCTGTTCTCCAAAGACTAGACAGATAACGCTATATACGTTACATAATTTCCCATCGACAAGTAACAACGGCCATAAATCGGTTCGCATCTGGTCTCCGCAAACGCTTTCTCCGCGATGGAGGCATCAGAAAAAGGGTCGTCGATTATCGTTCCCGTGGTCTACGCGGTGAACATTCCGGGAACGGCACGAGACCCGGAATATTTCAATATGGGGGGGTAGCTTCCGAATTAAAATACTCCCAAGCGAAGAATGTCGACCGCCACGAGTCCGCGTTCCAGCCACGTTAATAGCATTATTATTATTATTGTTATTATTATCAACTTTCTCGACCCGGCAGATAATAAACGAGGAGGGTGAAAAGATCCAACTTTTTCGTACACCTTATCTGTTCTACGCATTCGTAATGATATGCAGTGGCGGATCGAGACGCCTTGCTTGGAAGGGGTGAAATGTGTAAAGAATACTGTTCGTCTGTTTTTTCCAAAATACGTGTGTAACTTTAATATTTCGGTCTGGTGTTAGAGCCTAAATAATTAAATTTCCATTAGCAAGTATCTGCACCTGATCAATTAACCACTAAAATAATTAATTATGTACCGGACCTTTCGCAATCTATACCCAACGACCGATTGCAATTTTTTAGTACTATAAAAGCATATGAGTAGTAGTGCAATGGAATAATAATGAGATGTACCAATAAAATAAGTGTGAAAAATTATAAATAATTGAACGTGTAACCTTCGACTCGCGTGGTGTTATAAAGGGCTAACAAGTTCTTTAGAATGTCACAATATTTTTAAACTTAGTTACTCTGAGGAGGGAGAGGGTGATCTCCCTCTATCGCCCCCTTTGGATCCGACACTGGTGGTATGCGTCTGATCGTGTTTATTCGTCCGCTGCTGATTGTGCTTATCTCGCGAATTAATATTACGGTTTATCGTACGGTGTCTCCCTTTCCTTCTGTGCTTCTCGACGTTCGAACGAACGCACTTTGTGTACTTACACGCGCATACACAAGCGTTTCCAAGAGAACTCTGTTTTCAACCGGTGACGATTTTTCTTATCTGGCAACATGTTGCCTCGGTCTTGGCTGCGCCGTCGAGTCTACAGACAAGTGCACCGAGGTCTCGATTATTTAAACATCCTGCATGGTCTATCGCGGCGACGACTGCTTGGTGTTATTTAACTTGTTGCAGTCGGACGGAGCTGTAACCGGCCAATTATTCCTATCGTGGATTATTTATTGGCAGGCACGTAATGAGCGTTGCCGATAACCAGGCAGCTGAGGAAGTAGTTACAATGAAATCTATATGTTTATGGCAAAAATAAGGAACGGAAAAAGAGCAGGAAGAATTATTGTACGCGTGTAGGCTGGAGAGAATTTATTGGCTTAAAATTGTAGCTTGACTCGGTACAGCGAGATCTATAATGCAAACATAAAAATTTATGATCCATATGCTTCTCGATTTTGAACATTTTGCTGTTCTGCTGTGTATGTTTTGGTTCGAAATAAAGAATCTTATTTTTTGGTTCCCAATCTGCTGGTTACAACCCCTTTGAAGGTTAACAAAGATGTATTTAGTTGAAAATTTTAGATACGTTAAATATATTAAAATAAGCAAGTATTAAATTTAAATTGTATTTTGAAATAACTGTTTTTAAGGTATTCCATTTATTTTATTAAAAATGTTTTTTTTTTATATGGAGGCAGTACCGATTACTGTAAAAAGGGGTTGTGAAACTCGATAAAGATTAGCCGTACGATCCATCTGTAGTTTTCGAAAAAGAAATGTGTACGAATGTACGTATGAATAAATTTGAGTCACTTCAAGCAGATAATTGGACTGTAAAATTTATTGTTGGGAAAGTTTAGCTTGAACTGATAATAAATCATTTGGTATAGCGGGAAGAAATGTATTATTACGTCTTGAGTGTGATTCATCGATGAGTAGTGGGCGAAAACTGACGTAGATTGTGTTCCCGACCTACGCTTAACCGCAAAAATATCGTGTCTTTTCTGCAAACGGTAACTACGAAGATCGATACGCGTTTGAAACCTTGAGGAAGATCACGGAGAACACACGGCTGTGGAAGTTGATGTGTTAATTAATCGCTTGACGAGCCCGTGTAAGTGCCTTCGGAATTCATTCGTCATGGAAGTAAACCATATGCAAATTCGCTCGTATTAACTTGTTTATGTACACGGTTATTTCCGTAAGAAATGTGTTCCATGATTAATTCTCCCCGTGTTGATAGTTAGTTAACCCTTTCGTTAGCGTAGATATATACCGACTGATTACCTCAAAATTGCCACCCACTGCAAATTACAAATTCTTACAACTCAATAGATTTTCATTACATTCCTCAAAATTAAAATTTAAAATACTCCTAAATTGCAATATCTCTACTATATAAAACGACTTCTTATAAATGGTACAGCAGCTTCTACGAAACACTATAATCTCGTTAGATTAGGAGAAGGTAGTTGGGTATAAAAATTAGATCAGTTAACCCTTTGACTGCTATAAGCGCACATATGCGCTCAGTACAAGCCGTCGATATAGACGATGGGCGCAAATGTGCGCTCGACGATGGCTTCGATCATTTACTGCTGTCTTACTGTATTTGTCCAGAAATTATTTTATCGTACCCGTGCAACACTCTCAGAAACAACATACCTTGTTGCTTATCAACAAGAAAACAGTAATTGGATTCTGTACTATATTACAATTTAATACACCGCCGAACAGATTCAGATTGCGTGAAAAAGTATTCAGTCCCCAGCAATAGCTATACATTTCGACTCAGAGTATTCAGCAGTCAAAGGGTTAATAGTTAAAAATTCAAATAAAGCTCATGATAAATATTTCACAACACATTTCAACGTTCATCTAATCGCTTTCCACGATTATGAACGAATACCTCGAAATGCCGAGAGTATGCGCCAGGATTTTCCCTCTCAAAGGACTTCTTGATCCGTGGTCGAGATAGGACACCGGCTCGAAGAGAGTGCTCTCTGCACATGACGTCTGTAAAGAGGCTCGCCGAGTGCCACCCCGCGTGAATTGTCGGGACCAAGGCGGAATAATACACCCGTATAAGGCAGGTGGTGTTCCCGTCACGTAACAGACACACGGACAGACCTTTGGGAACACGAACGACGCCACCCGGTTGGCGTCAATGTGTTGACGGGGGTGGCCCTTCATCCAGCTTATGGTTTAACGGAGTCGAGACGGGGGTACCCGAGTGATTCGAAATCCTCGACTCGGAAAAACGAGACACCCCCGTACCTAATTCCCCCTCCAGCCGTTTCCTTGCCTCTGTTGGCTACCCTCGAGAAGGTAACGCAAGAATAATGGATCCCCATTGTGTCCAGTCTTCGTTCGTTTCTACCTCCTTCGAGTGAGAAGGATTATTCTCTTTTGTGGCAACCTGGAGGGAAAAGGATGCTACGCCATTATGGCGAAAATCGACTAATGTTAAGTTCTACCTGTCTTTGCTTCGATTAGGATAGTGTTTGAGATTAGTCGTTGGACACAATCATGTTTATTGTTGGTCGTTAGGTATGTAGCATTATTGATTCCATGATTTATGGTGGGTTTGGAAATATTCTTTGTGGAACCTTTTCTTTATTGTTATTGATATTAACATGAATGGTTGAAAACGTTTTAATGCGCTGTATGTAATTACTGTTTACTAATAAAGAATAATAATTTTGATTAATTTATTGGCAAACGTGTATGGACGATAAACCGAACAAGATCACGGTCAAGTAAATCTCCTTGTATAATGAGTGCAATTGCAAATAAACATGGGTTACGTATAAAGGTGAAATCTTGTGTCAACTCCATTTTAGCAAGCAAACAGAACAAACAAGTTTGGAATAATATTGTACAATAGAAATGTAAAGTGCGGTTCGTGAATCCAGTTCAAATTGAGAAGTAAAAGTAAAAGTATTATATTGTATCGTATAACAATCAATTTGAATTGAAAATTTCGCTATAACCGTTTCAAGATGTTTTAAAATTTTCAACAATTCAAGAAGTTTTATGAGAAACAAGGATAAAGTAAAAGAAAAGTCATGCTATTTTTGTATTGTCTTTTTGCTACGACTTTTGGATGATTCTACAAATTTGGAAGTTCACATGGAAGCTTGCCAAGTAGACACTGTCCATCATGAATATTAACAGTTTCATAGATTACCCTAGGCGGACAAATTCACGCGTGTTAACTTAAGGGATTTATGAGGCCAAATAGTATTTTTATGCATATTAAATTTGAAGAATTTTACGACACTATTGCCCTCTAGCAATATGAATTTTCATGAAAGAATCTTGCGGCGATTCGCGTACGGCTCGAACAAAAGGAATCCGTTGTAAAATTACCATTTTCTCAACTTCATCCAAGTGAAACCTCTTTTCCTTGAATTTTAACGGTCAAATAGGTAAAGTTTCGAGTCAGTGGTCAAGTAGTAAAGGCGTAGTCGAAGTAACATTGCGGATTTCACCAAAGGTCGAGAACAATAGAGCTTCCTGTTAAAGTAGACATATATACGTAAATACTTCCACTTTTCAACATGGCTGCTTTCGTTTTCCTTTCCCCTCTATTGTCTACCTCTTTCTCCGGCATTTTTCTGCAGGCGATTAAATACAAAAAAAAAAGAAAAAAAGAACAAAATGGAAATCCATTCATCCGAATAAAATATATGTTAATCCAATCATAAAATAATTTATTTAATTAGTTATAGATGAAACCGAATAAATGAAATGAAATTATAATCTTCAGGATATTATTCTTGAGAAGTAATTCAATTTATCGGCTTCAGTTCTAATATCATTTTGTATTCCTCGAACGAATTAAATATTCCTCGTTGCATACTGATGATCACACTGCACCTAGAGCCAGGAGGTGGGACAATCCTTTCGCTCGTGCATTTCGTTTGACCTGGAAATCGATCGAAGCCGATTGATCCAACTGTGCTGGCGCAATTTTTTCCGGAAAACCAAACGGGGCCGTTTGACATTTAGTTTCATGCGTGGTCGTTAATTGAATTTTAAGGTTACTTCATGGTTCACTGTAAACAGAAGAGTTTATTGGAACGTGTAATGTTTGATATAATAACTATCATGTGGCACCTTTGGAATTTTACAAAAATTTTTACTTTTACTTCATTTCTGGTTACTACGATCTACAAAATGTGTTTATTGTAATTTCTTCTCCAGGCCTAATTTTTGTTATCTCATTCCTTTTTTCCGTATATCGTAAAGCATTCAAAAGTGAGGATCGATAGTTGTTTAAACTCGGAGCCAAGTTATTGTAGGCTGAAGCAACGACCGCAGAACACTGTGCGCTTATCGCGGCCACGCCTAATCGCTCTGATTACGGCACTGCTGGCGTCCCGGATCCTTTAAGTCTACTCCACATTGTTGCTCCCAACCAGCGACGGTTTTCAATGAACATCGCGTGAACGGTCGATTCGAGTAACCATGAAACTATGGTAGTCGGGAGAAAATGCAGCAAACACGCTTGAAATTAAGCGTGTTTACTCAAGTCCAACACACGATACGGATTTAATATTCTCCCGGTAGCTTCAACAAGAAGATACACATGCATGAGTAAAAGTAGTTTCCTCGATGCATGCTTTGCATACTCTTCGTTCGTCGAAAATGCTACACCGATTTCACGTATCCGGAAATCAACGGATAGTAACAATAACAAATACAATTAGAGCAATTATTATACGTTTTGATAGAAGTGGTCGATCTTTAAACAACGGTTGTTCTAACATAATCACTAGTTCTTCTCACAGTTAGTAATTCTAAAAAGAATTAAATACTTCTTAAAAATTAATAATGGTTATTGTTAAATATATTTTTGTGAAAGTTGTAACAAAATATTCTAGATTGTTCGATGAAAAAAGTGATGACGATAATGGGTCGTTAAAAAATTGTTACATCACAGATAATAGTTATCGGTGCGTCTGGAACATGCAATCTCATCTTGTACCGATAGAGGCGTATTTAACGACCGCGCCATCATCAGTTCAAGCGTCTAACGTCACTTGTGAAACACTCTCGTGAGCGAAAGTAAGCGGTCAGTATCGCATTGATGTAATCCGTTTAAAAGCATAGCAATTAATCCTATCCTTGTTATCGATGCCACTGTCTGCATGGAAGACAGCGACATAGAATAACAGTGAACAGTTTGAAGTAGCTCGATTGCACGTTGAGAGATTGATCGCTCTCCGTTATCGAATAGGGTAAACATTTACTGGGAATCATCCGTGCTCTGTTTGCCGAACGGTATTGGCAACAAGCAACGCTACACGGCGTTGTCATCGCGCGGAGGTTTAGCGTATTGTTTGCGAAGCCTCGGGGCCATTTTCAATGCAAACGATTCGGAGTTCGACACCTGTTCGTTGAAATATCTATCATATGGGAAATGGGTCGTATTGGATGTGTCGATAACAATGTCGGCGCAAAGGCGAATCGCATGTATAAAGCGATTCGTCGTGGATCGAGCGACGGTTTGACGCGCGACCAATTAATGCGGATTGCGATGTCGCGCATGCGCATCCCCGTGCGCACGCATCTAACCTGACGGACGTAAAATCCCGATTTTATGGCGGCAATAAGCGCGGTCTCGGTGACGTTTTGCTAGTTTCGCGTTTAGAATTGTGTGCTCCCGCTGTGAATTATCTGATCCATCCATCGTCGTTTATTCCAACGGCACAAAGGATCAAAGAAAGCTAGAGACGAAAGCAAGAAAGAAGTTGTTTCTCGAAATATCAAACCAGAACGCAACGACGCGGCGCCACAGGTTTGTGAGTCATGTCTTTTTCAAAGGTTCAACGAAACCCATCCGAACAAATTCGATTGTTCTTTCAAATTGCTAATCTTTTCGACATCCGCTATTCGCGTACCCGGATCTCGATAGATTGGTTTGTCACGATCTAGAATCTGTTAAAAGTGTTTCATTGGCGTCGAGCAGGCGTATACACGTACACGCCCACACATCGAAACCTGCAAGGAGGCGCGCGTGTTCGCGCCTGCTGGACACATATCTGTGCTTTTGCGTTTATATGTTTGTGTGCATGGGTGCGTGCAGCAGCACACGCATTATAAGAAGGGAGCCAGAACGGTCTGTGCCGAGTTCGCCGGCCGAGAGAAAGTGAACCAGTTGGCGGCGTTGTCGAATTTCTCGACACGGCCTGTCTACTAGCCGTACCGTGACGTTACCTACCTGTTGCAAACCGGCAACCATGTTACCGTCGGCCGATTAATTGAGCCAAGCAGCGATTTTCGGCAAACCGCTTTTTTCGCGACGATTTACCGACCAATCGAAACACTCCAGAACATAACCTCACGAAAATCCTTTGCCTTGAACGCCACGGTTCATATTTTATTTTTGGCTTTAACCAATAAACGAAGAGGAAGGGAAAAAGCGGTGCGATGAAAAAGTAATGTTCTATTAGAGGGGGAAGTTCGTGGGAAAGTTGATGGATGATGTGTCTTCGGCACGCGCGACCCGATTTGCGTACAATAGGGTTCACGTGGAAGTTAAAAGGGCAGGGTAACCCAGAATCGAAGAAAGACATTTTTCGTCGTTTCTCGGGGAATGAATCTGATAAATACAGTAAGCGTTTGATGCATTGCATACATGTTTTTTGTATGAAAGGAAGTGGAGTTGGATGTCAGCCGTCTGCATTTCATAGTACCGTTTTATCATTCGTTGAAGTAAACCTTGAAATAAATGTATTGTGTCTGCGTTTCTATACATGTTCTCGAATCGATCCCTATCTATTCTTTGCAAGATTTTTCCACTTGGGTTTTTACCGGTTTTTTTTCATTTCATACTTATAATTAACCCTTTATCCATTTTTGTCCACTGTGAATTTTTACTTTTGAATATTTCTGAAAGAAAAGATGAGCGAATGCTGGCTCCCTTCTTTTAAGAAGATAGATAGCGATAGTCGTTCGGAGATACCGTGATTTTTTCAGATCTTTTGAGAACTTAAAATAGTAAAAGGGGTTTGACTAAATGAAGTTTAATATACGTGAATTATAGTAAATATTTCGAATTTGAACATTTTTGAAGTTAGTATCATTAAACGACTAACGGTCACCTCTCGAGTGCAAAGCGTTAAAATAGTAAAAGATGTGTGCCCACAAATGGAGGTATATCTAGAATATTACCATTACATCATTTTTCTAAATGGTCCACCGAACACAACCTTTTCTCACCCCTTTAATTCATTCCACTATGTGTATCGACTAGGTTATTCCATCCTTTGGCCAGTGACAATCACGCCGCGACGAAGGCTCTTTATCTAGCCGACGCACGTAGCCGTTGTACGTTTAATTACTCAATTATCGTGGCGATTTCTTGGTCGGCCGCCGCCACACCGGTGACATTATAAATTCCGCGTTCCTTTTCCGAGAATTAGACGCCGACTAGGAACGGCAAATCCGTTACGTGCCAGCGACGCAAACACAGAGTTAACGAGGCGAACTCGCGCGCCGGTTTTCTTTTTTTTTTCCCTTCTCCCTCCCCCCCATAATAGGGCTGGTTTCCGCATCGCAAGGCAATTGCAAAATACATACATCGTTTTGTTTCGTTGTCTGCGCGAGGTGCACGCGTTTTCAGCCATTGAGGACGGTCAGAATCGAATAACCGATCATCTGTGGAAATAACGATTTCTCAGAAAATAATTAGAATTTCTTTAAAAATTGCAAAATTCAGTTTCTTTCTCTTATTAGTTGGACATGTTTTAATTTAACACTTAAAACCACCGAGATGGTTGAAACAACCAGTTCTTAATTTTGCATGGAAGTTTTCGTAAGCATCCTGTGGACATTTTTAGAAACTTAGTATGATTTTCTATAAAAAGTATAAACGAAGATTCGTTTCTTCTGCATTCATTGTATCTATTTCGTATAACTTTTAACCCTTTGCACTCAGTTGTCCCCTCTCATGGGACATCGTAATCCTAACATATGATAGTTTCGCAAATTTGTAGACTTTAGTTCAGACCCGGACGTTAAATAGTCATATATGTAAATTTTAATATGTAAGATATGCGATATTGTCTGCGGAGAGGAACGATGGCTGGTTGAACTGTATGTCGAGCAATCGGCAACAGGGCAACCGCTCATTTGTTTTAGATATTTGGGGAGAAGTGAGTCCGAAGGTCGCTCTCTGCGGGCAGTTCGTGACGATCCTCACAAATATACGACTTAACTAAAACTCAATGAAGTTTAATACACGTGAATCATAGTAAATGTTTCGAATTTGAAAATTTTTGAAGTTAGTATCATTAAACGACTAACGGTCACCTCTCGAGTGCAAAGGGTTAAGCTATGAAAACATAAGCAGTTTAATTGTCGCTGTGGAATATTATACTTTGCTGGAATATAACTAATTTGCTATTATTCCTAATAATGGAATATATTACATTGCTGGTTCGATTCTCAGATAGACAAATTTCTTTTGTCAATCCGAACGATATCGACGTTTCTATTCAAATTTTTTCTCGTCGATCAACCGGAAACGAATGTCCTCTCCCTCTCCCTTAACTTGACGCGTTTGACGCAAATAAGTATAGGTATGCTTTGGTCAACGGCAGTTCTGACAATGAAAATGGTCAGAAAACGAAGGATACCAGTTTTTGTATCGATGTTTCCAACTTCGTGATAGCGATCGACTGCGATTCGCGTTACGGGCGTCGAGATACGATGCAAAATTCATGAACATAACTGTTCATGCGCTTATGCAATCGGACACATCGAACGCTCTGACGCGTCGACACCGTGCCAGGTTTCTTTTACGATTTCATGTTCGCGAAACGAGCCATCCATAAATTTAACGCGGCTTTCCCCTCTGCGGTGCTTTTCAACGCGTTTCACGCGTTATTCTTCGTCGTGTTTCCGGAATCGCCTGGTTTAAGGGAGCTTGCACAGGGTGGTTCCTAAATCCTTCTCGGTGACTCTACGTGAAAGGGGAAACGGCGTATAAATTTGGTACAGGAAGTTGTTCGTTTGGCGAGTCGATAGATCGCATCTGTTGTTCCTGAATATACAACGATTAGTTTATTTCAGTGCATCGGTGTGTGTGTGTAGTTTCACAGACATCGGGGGTTTAGCATTGAGAGTTGGTTTGTTGGTTCTTCATATGAAATTTCAGAGAGAAACATACGTACCGTATATGCTATTCTTGCGTACATAACACACAACGAATTCATTAACGATTAAGCGATAACAGGTTCTTGAATATACAAGGGTTAGCACATATCACAGTGTACAGGATATTGAAGGTTTAGCAGTGAGATTAGGCTTGTTAATTCGTAATATAATTCCTGCGTATATAACGCACTCAGTGAATTTCATTAATAGTTAAGTGGTAACCGTATTTCAACGGTGTTACAAGTTCTACAGAACACTTCTATAATTCTTCGCAGACACCTTCGCCTAACTATCCAACGCTCCAATTATTATATGGCGCGTGTTTAATAAAAAGGAATTCGCATTTCTTTATAAAGCGACAAAGCAGAATGATAGAACGGAGATTTCGCGTCGAGTCGCAGCCATAAATACCGAATATCGGAAAAACCGTCCGCCATTTAACCGATCAACCCTTCCTACCTTGGCTTTTTTATCCAGCTTACCGGACAGACCTCGTGAGGCGCCATTCGCTCGATCGACGTCGATTCATCCATAAATTATGCGCGCGACCCGCGTCCCTTCCTTCCTTCCTTCCGTCAACGAAGAATAATTTATCAATCGTCCAAGATCCCCAGGTCGCCGGCAAAAACGAAATTCAACAGGTGCTGAACTCTCTCCTTCTTTCGAGACGAATTATTCATTCGGATTCTGTCTTCGATCGACTAGACTCGTCCTCTCCGCTCGTTCAGTTGTAGGCTTCTGTGCAAAAACCGTTTATCTTCGAACATCGGGATTTTCCAGGGAACAAGGAGAATGTGGAAGAACAGAAAGCTCGATTTTTTCTCCACAACGTGAATCTCGTTGTCTGGAATCATCAATGGGGATCTCGAACGATCAATGGCGGTGGATCTCAAGCTTTATCGATGAACGTAGCCCGATTCGAATAAATGTAATACAATGAAACCTCAACATTTCACCGGGTTTAACCCCTTAAAGGTTAAGGGATGAAAGGAACATTCAAATCTGAGAAATCGCAAAATCCTCGATTTTCGATAAGAAAAATTGATATTTGTGCGTACAATATTGCATACATTAAAATTTACTTATACGATTGTTCAACCCTTTGAGTTTGAAGATTTGCGAAACTATCATTTGGTGACTGATAGTCACCTTTCGAGTGCAATGCGTTAACCCTTTATAAGGCAGAAGGATTCGGAGTAATAAAATAACTTGCGCTTATATTTTTGGCATGTTTTTATTTATATAACAAAAATAAACGTAAAAGAAAAACACTAATTATTTCGGAAGTTTTGGAAAAATAGGTGGTAAAAATATTCCCACTGCCCGTCAACAGAGTCACATGCAAGCTGAATTTGAGTTTGCTGAAGTTTTTGTTGGTGGTAAATATATCGCCTCTGCCTTAAAAAGGGTTAACCGTATGCGTTCCACGATCTCCGGATAGGGGTTGCGATTGCTCGGTCGGTAAGTTGCCGGACGCCTCGAGGAGGTCGGTAATTTATTGGTAATACCGCAGCGACTCGCGGCCGGCGATTCAATTTCGACGGCAAAGGGAGGGTGGTTTATGGTCCAAAAGGAGACCGTGGTCGACGAGGAGCGGCGATCGAAAGAGAACAGGCAGGCTGTTAGGGTGGGCGAACAGAGGAGTGAGACGGGTAGAGGGAAGAAGAGTTATTGACCAGTCTGACAATGAAGTCCTCGGCCGGAGAGAGGGGTGGCCGGCGAGAATCTCTTTGAGGACGTTTAATGTGACACGCAACGTTTCCTACTTCCATCGCGAAAATAGAATGGCCGACCGTTGTTGCATCTCTTTACACGAGGGCCGACTAAAGTGAATTTAGTCTACGAACGGAAAACAACCCCCCGCCCAACCCTTTGTCTTTTCTCTCTGTCTCCAGTTGGGGAACGAAAGCAACGAGGTGAATCGCTCGTCCGTCTGGCGGGAACGAAATTTTGCCTAATGGAACCTTTGTTTCGCCCCCTCCGGGCGAAAAGAAATCGTTAGGCAGGGCTAGATATATGAGGCGTTCCTCGACTACCCTCGTAGTACGTTTGAATTCAGTATTCCCTAAAATATTTGTTATTCCATCAAACCAATTTGTGGTAGTCCACCTTTTTTTTTTGTTTTCGCTTTATTTATTAATATGTATACACCAATACCTCGCTTTGCGTTTTTTCGATGTTGCGTCGCTGCTCAATTAGTACTAATTTTCATTGCTCGTCGTTAGGTTATCGAGGTTGCGTTGTTTTGGATTTGAGTCTTGAATTTGTTTCTTGTTTTCTAACAGATGGCCCTAGTTTTGTTTCTAATTGCGCCATGCCAAAAAAACTCGGTAATTCCTCTTCTAACCCTAAAATCAACGTAATTTTAATACAGTTTTATTTTCACTTTGTTTTGCTAATTTTATAGTTCAGTTTCAATCTTCGATCTTTACATGGTTTGCTATAGAAAATCTTAATTCACTTTGCGTCGTGTTTTTTTGGAACGTAACCCCGACGCAAAGTGGGGTATTGGTGTACAACATACTGGCAAGACCCTTGGTACACAAAGATCAAGTAGATATGGAGTAGAAAATTTTGTATAATAAAATTTTTAATCGATTAATTATTTCGTGATATATATTTATTCTTTTTTTTTTTTGAGTTTGCTCTTATGGAAATAAAATAACAAGTATTTTTCTCGAAACACTTGTTTATTCAATTCACCCTTACTACCCTCAACGCGTCATATGCTTGGATTGGGTAAAGTGGGCGGAACGTTTCGCGATTCGTTCGAAGGGAGCGTTTTCGAGGGGCGAAAGGGTTTTTGGTAGAACTAAATTCGATGAAACAAAGTTCCACGTGCTTTTGTTCGTAGCTAATAATCAATAATTGGTTGTCGAAGTGTTTCACGATAGTTTTCCCGATAACGTCCGAGTAAATTTCACCCTCGTGCATTGTTTCTGATCTGTTTGAGCTGGAATGAAAATTGGGCGCTGCAATAAGTTCTTATTAGAGCGTTCATCGCATGTGAAATTTATCAAATTTTTGTTGGCATTATGCAAATAATATCCCTCGTGTGCTGTTTTGCTATCGTTCTCGATAATTGCAGTGTGCAACGCTTGGTTAAACAGCGTCAGGTGTAACATTTTTGTACAGTTTTCAATTTACACCTGCACCTCAAGTCTTTCGATGATCTGTTTGTCAGTTTGAAATTTAATAACAATTCCCTTTGATATGGTAAATTTCTTATTGAAAAGCTCTGTACCTATTTTTGTTTAATTCGTGCATTTTTTGAAATTTGAGGATGATTTCATGCTTTGGCACTCTCAATCATCGATCGATCCAATACTCGAGTAATAAAATTAGCAGGTTGAAAATTCATTTAGCAAGATTCGAACGTCAGAACGCTGGAACCGGGGGGGTCTTTCTTCATCGCGTTGGCAGTTAGAGGTGTTACATTGAAACAAATTTCAATAAGCTCGTTGCACACCTGCCCGGCGACCTTACTTGTCGCAACAGCGGTTTCATCAGAGCTCGGAGGGGCACAAAAAGGGAACCTCTCTGAGTCACGAGCCACTGAATCACAACACCGTCCTGGTCGCGTTCTCCTAAATAACGAATAGGCTTGGAATCTCTCTTTATCTCTGCCAGCCGACGCAGAAATGAAAATCGATAAAAGTCAGGCCAGCCTCTGTTCTCGTCGCGTATGACCACCCCATCCTATTGGGACGGGGAAAACGTCGAAACGAATGTTACGCAACCATTATTACGATAATTAATTAAACAACGGAATGGGAACGTTAATCAAGCACAGCGAGAATAATCCAGTTGAAATCCGGTTAATTATCCGTTAACGATGGAGTATCGACGCGAATATTGAAATAATAAATGAATAGGCTAAGTTAGATACAGAAATAAATAGTTGAGAAAAATAATTTAAATAATCAAGAAGTAATTTTTTTTTAAGTGCAATTAGTGTCAAATAGGGAAACAAATAGGAAATAAAAAGCACAATTAGAAATTTATAAAATAAGATGGATATTAAAATGTACAATTGTAAAATTGTAAACTGGAAGTATCTTAAGCCAATAGGCAAAAATTAAATAAATAAATATTATAGACAAGATCCTGCTTGCTGTGGAATTAAATTAAATTAAATTGCATTCCTTGGCTATAATTCGTTTCTTTTTGAGCCTCTTCTCCGGATTACGACCTTCTCGAATCCGTAACCAGTCGCTTCCCGAAAAAGACCGTCGTTATCATCCAAGCATCGGTGAAAGCATATGTTGCTAGGTTGCGACGCGTTGATGGATGTGTCTGGTTCGATCGAACAATAGGATCTTTCTATTTGCGCAACAATGGTGTCGTGTGATTAAAATTAAAATTAACGTCCAATTTCTAACGAGCGAAACACGTGTGTTGGTATCGATAGAGCGTGAAAGTGCATGCCTACGTTTTGCTTGCCTTTTCGCACGAAGTATGAGCAAATAAAAAAATAAGCGCGATGAAAGCTTTCGACGACTCGTTCCAAAAAAAAAAAAAGAAGAAATTATTTTCACTGGCGTACGCAGATCGCTTATCGGGTCTCGATTATCATAATAGTGATAATCAACGATGTGCACGTCTTTCGAGTTGCTGTTTAGCGCCGCGATCGCCGTCGATCATCAACGATATATCGCCGATCGTAGACGCTTCTCGCTTTAACGAACATCACGTCCCCTCTTTGTCGTGGCCTGCGATCAAACGCGCGCGAGGCTCTTTTACCCGACAACTTTCCCTTTTCAAACGATCGCGAAGGCGCCTGTGCCCGAGCGTGCGCACCTGAATGCACGCAAAATCGTTGTGTATGCACGCGTTTGCTAATGTAACGCGGTAAATATATTACGTTACTACAAGATCGCGCCGCAGTTTGATTTCACGAGCCGTTGAAAGAGCGGTGCGTAGAAAGCTACCCCACTTCGAGGTCTGCGATCGAACGAATTTATTGCGACTAGCAATCCCCAATTTGCATAACATTTAGTAATCGAATGAAATTAATCGTCGATTGCCAGAGAGAGAGACCGAATTTTGTGCGTTCGTTACGTATCAATTATTCAAGGTTACTTAAACGAATTTCTGCTTGGAATTCTTTAAATGAAATCTCCGTATTGTAGGGGTGTACGTCGGGTAAAATTAAATAACAGTACAGGAACATAAGAGCACTTTATTTTAAACCGGCCACGACCGTTCCCCTACGTTCGCTAATGAAGACTGTCTTGCAACCGTTACACCCGCCACGGCATCGAGGAAGCAGGATCTCGGACAATTGCCGATTCCTTCTTTTCGGCACCGTGTGATGTTTTCGGCGCCGCGCTTCCCTTTCGGCACCGCACTGTCTTTGCAGTGCCGCACTGTCCTTTCGGCACTGCACTATCCTTTCGGCACTGCACTATCCTTTCGGCACTGCACTATCCTTTCGGCACTGCACTATCCTTTCGGCACTGTACTATCTTTGCGTTGCCGCACTGTCCTTTCGGCACTGCACTATCCTTTCGGCACTGTACTATCTTTGCAGTGCCGCACTGTCCTTTCGGCACTGCACTATCCTTTCGGCACTGTACTATCTTTGCAGTACACGCACTATCCTTTCGGCACTGCACTATCCTTTCGGCACTGTACTATCTTTGCGGTGCCGCACTATCCTTTCGGCACTGTACTGTCCTTTCGGCATTGTACTGGCCTTTCGGCACTGTACTGTCCTTTCGGCACTGCACTATCTTTGCGGTGCCGCATCAAAGAACGCCTACAGTATTTTGTAGAAAAATTAATTATATTCACGATCTTCTTACTTCATTTTATAAAATGCGATAACACTCATTTATCCTTAGTTCATGAGAAAAGATCGCAGATCGAATATTCGTTAAATCTAACAAATTATTTTAATACATCAAGAAGCATTCAATCTTCGTTAACAAATATTTATTCTGTCTCTAACCGCTTTCGAGTTAGCTCTTCGGGGTAGTTGATCTTTCGAGGGTAATTTCGTACCTCCGCAATCATAACATTTCACGTCTGCATATCATTAACCCTTCCACGGTCTACTAAAACAACGAACAGTACATGAATATCAGCTTAAAAAGTAATTACTGCAATGTTATCAAAGTCTTTTATGTACGTTTCTCTGGCTATGTTAAAAAATACCACGTAATTCCAACTCTTTATGCACAGTAAACATTATTCATTACATTACTGTGAAATGATTTAAAATACGAAACTTACGCTTCTGTAATTGATGATTCGCACGAATAATCTCTGTCGTGTTTAAACGGTGAAAGGGTTAAAACAATATTATTTTCGACCGTTCTCTGCAATTTCCATTCAACTCAAAGCTAAATCCAAACCAAATCGTCCGCCACACCCCTTCTCGTCGATTCAACCCAGACGTCCTTCAAGTTTCGCCAAGTTTCCGACCGCATCGCGTGATTCCAGCAAAGAATCTCATAGAACTCGAGTCCTGGGGTACGTTGCGCGGCATAATCAGTCGCTCGAAGCGCGAACGAAGGCTTATCACGAGCCTTATCGCCGAATTATACGCACGTGTCTATACTCGAGCCGATAGGGCACGTGCACAACGAGGAGGATCCTCGCGAAGGAAGCTCAGACACGCGGGGAAAGCACGAGCGTTTCCTTTTTTTTTTCCCGCGTGTGCTCTGGAGCGAGAGCTGGATTTTGCTGGCTCTTCGTGGTCGAACGGCCGACGAGAGTTGTCCGCGCGCGTTATGCAAATAACGCGTCATCGTGCGCAACCGACGGTTTCTTCTCGTTAAGCCCGGGGAATCGTTAGCGGGCGGGCATTTCCGTGCTAATGAGCGCAGGCGTGATAATCAATGCAAACAGAACAGCTAGCCTGGTGGCTTCGTTGTCGCTGGAAATTTTGGCCGAGCGTGAATGCCATTTTGTTGGATACATTAACCCTTTCGCTACGAACGGTGACTATAGTCACATGTGAACTTTCGCGAATAGAATATTATTGCATTATATGATAATTTTTTAGTTACCTAAAAATTGACGCTCGCTACGTACAAACAGTGACTATAGTCACCCGTGAAATTTTGCAAACAGAGTATTATTGCATTATATGATTAATTGTTTGTTTGACTATAGGTCACCCGTGAAATTTTGCGAACACAGTATTATTGCAATAATACGATAATTGGTTAGTCACCCAATAATTGACATAAGCTACGTACAAACGCTGACTATAATCATCCGTGAACTTTTGCAAACAGAGTATTATTGTAATAATACGATAATTTTTTAGTCACCTAACGACTGAAACTCGCTACATAGAAACGGTGACTATAATCATCCGTGAACTTTTGCAAATAGAGTATTATTACAATAATACGATAATTGTTTAGTCACCCAAAGATTGACGCTCGTTACGTACAAACGGTGACTATAGTCACTCGTGAAATTTTGCGAACAGAGTGTTATTGCATTATGCGATAATATTTTGACCCTTTCCTTTCTACGGTCAATTACAATCGCTCTGCGTAAGATGCTGCGGTATTGAACGTACGACACGCAATCGCAGTTGTTCCGTAAGTGCACACTTTAGCTGTGGCGGCTTGTTCAGCGGGAATAGCGCGCCGATGAATTCGCCCGTAGCGAAAGGGTTAATATACAATGACGTTGACATATAATGACGTCTGAGAGACGTCATTCGTTTTGTGTGTCATTGTAAACTTTGACGTAACTTAACACTAAAAGTGCCAATAGCTGAAGCATACTCGTTTGTGTCAGAGAAATCACATTGAAAATTTTGCGAAAAGACACTTAACATGAAGAGAATAAATTTTTCAACATTTTGAAGGAAACCGTGAATATTTTCTGTGAAAGATTAGAAATTTGTCATTTTGTTCTCTCAGAACTGGTATTTCTAGCGTTTAAAGCAAGTTGTACTGCCTTGTATATCATAATGACAAACTTGAAGTACCTTTAATCATGATAGCTCTGTTAGAATATTAAGCGTACCACGATTATGTCAATTTCAATGGTTTTTTTCTTTTCTGTTTACAGAACAAGACCAGCCAGAACCCTACTATACGGTTCCTGGGAAACGAAGGGGTAAGTGGAAATCACTTTCCATCATTTGCATACTCGCGGCCGATACGGTCGCGCGACACGTAGAAGCTTTCGACTTCTCCACGCCTACGATTGTGAACCACGATCGATATTATGCGAGAGATTAGAAGAAGTCTATCGGCTGCTCGTGACCAGCCGCGTAAATCAACCATAACCGTGTTCTTTTCGTCGTCGATTCGTTACCTCGTAAACGTGACAAGCGATACTACTTTTAACGCGTTTAGGGGAGGTTATCTTAAACGTTAGTACCTCAGTTTATATCGTACTTATGATAGTGAATCGGGCTGATAAATAATAGGTTCACGAATTCGATCGATTTGACCTTGTTGGGTTTCTAAAATTTTATTGTATCTGATTGTTCTTTAATTTCAGTGAAAAGAGAAATAGAATTTGTATAAAAATGGTCTTTTTACGTAAAATTAACAGAATAGAATAGGCTGTTTATAGCAACAGGGTTAAATACAAATTTCACAATTAATTTCGCAACAAATTATCAAATTAGATAATTTAAAAGATAATGTTAACGTACACGTGATTTTCACACCTTTCCTGGGCTCATTGATACCATTTTGTGGGCAACTATTTTTTTCTCTATTCTAAACTTAAAAAAAAAAATCTAAAGAATGTCTGGTACTCTTTTCAAAGTATTCATTTCAATGTATCATAGCTGTTTAAGTCAAATATTTATAGATTTTGTACCAAAAGAAGTAAATGTTCTGAAAGACTTTGGCAACAAGTAGTCATTGCGAACGAAATTGTCCCAATGTGTCCACGGAAGGTTAATTAATTAATTAATAATTAATTAATCACAAATATGAGATTTCCCTTATGATCGTTCTAAGAACTCTCAGCTCGATTTACTCATCTGTTTGTCTGAGCAATTAAGGATCCCACAAACAATGGTATACATCCTTCACAATTTATACACAGTTACTAAAAACTAAAACTCATTATCAAAACTATAAAAGGAATGATAAAATGAAAAAAAAAAAAACAAAAAATCACCTTAAAAAAAAACCGATTATCAAAATTTATAATTAATTTCGTTGCGTTCATTAGACTTAGGAAAATACAAAAATTCGCGAAATTTGCAGTTTTAAACGTGTGCGTAATCCTTCTGAGAAGCATCAGAACTGATCAAGAAAACCCGCGTCCGTGTAATCATGCTTAGGAATTAAAAAATCGGTCTCGAGCGAATGCGCCATCTGAGCAACACGTGACTACCTCCTCCGCGTCGTCGTTTCCGCTCGTTTTCCGCGAACGATCGTTTAGCGAGCGTTCAGCTTTTCTCGGAAAGCTTTTCCGCCTTCGTTCGTCGCATCCGAACGCATCCCCGATTGATTACGAAAGTTTCAAGGTTCGTCATGCGGTGCAACGGGAAATTTCGTGTTCAAAAACGCCGCGTCACAGACGACAGAAGTGCGGCGGCGAGGTTATGTCGCTAACGTAGGATCGATTTGCGCGGGAGTTTAACACTATTACTACCACAACTTTTTGTATACCTATCTTGACCAAAAGGTGTATTTTTTAGATGCAGGATGAGCTGGAGGAAAATGATATCGCTGAATTAATTTAACAACTGTTGTACGAAAAGTCAAAAAATTAGTTGTGGAGAAATGATTAGATTTAGAGGAATAATGTTAAGTTAAAATTTGAAAGGTGTCTTTTGACACCTCTTGGTAGAAATAGTGTTAACCCTTTGAGTGCTGAATACTCTCGGTCTAAGTGCTCCGTGTGAACAGCGGTTGCGATGTTACTTGTATTTACACTGATAATCGCGTTGCAATAAGCGGAAGATCGAAGAAATTGACAAACGTATTTATTCGTCCATGATCCCTACCATCCCTGATTTTTATATTTTAGAAAGTAAAATGATATTACTGAATATAATAAATATTATAACATTTAGAGAACAAGAAACGATTTATATTAATTACTTCGTAGCATTCCGTACATCAATGTCAACTAGTCAGTAATGCGCTCCGTACACAGCGATCACATTTTGTCACAAGCGTTCCGTAGCAAAAGGATTAAGTTTGATGGGTGCAACTAAACGACACTTTTGCAAGTTCATGATTCCTAGTAGAATCTTTAGATAATTGCAATGAAGAAGAAGCTGTTGATTGATATTAACGATTGTAAAGATTGGAAAACTTGATCACTTTCGAGAATTGCGATAGTTTCCATGGAAACCGGCGGAAAGAAGATAAGATATTGATTTTAATAGCACCGAGAGTTTTTTTTTTTTCAAATCGACCTGTGGAATTTCATCGAATCACTTCGATAGAATAGCACAAAACGAAAGTATGCGTACGATTTCTTACATGTTAAACAATTTTTATAACCTCTATTCAAACATTTGAATATTTTTTGTTGACAAAATTTACATATCCTTAATCCGGGGTTACTTGCAGACCTCATTATTCGAATATTCAAATAACCACAAAGCCCTCTGCCCCCCCCCCCACACTTTTACCGATATCCGCCATGAGCCGTCAAAGACCCAGTCTTAACCTAACCTCACTGACGGATCGCGAGAAAAAGTGGAAGCTAAAAGATGGCCGAGTGAAATGTCCCTAGCCGGTGCCCTTTATAAAAAGGAGCAAGAGTGAAAGGTGTGATACGTCATCGATCGTGTTCACGATCCTCTCGTGTTACATGAACGCTCGCGCGCGCACGCAATGGAGATCCGTTCGCGTCTCGGATCGGGGAAGATCAGCACCGATATATGTACTGCGCGTGTCCCGTGGACGTGGCCAGCCACGACCGCCGAAGGTTTCTACTACGGTGAAGGCGATCGAGGTCGTTCGAGCAAGGTTATACACCATTTTCTCCCGGTGGCCGTTCGTCGATACGTACGTTGGTCAACGCGATCGGCGCCTCCAGACGCGGCAATGGCGGCGGTAAAGTCGACTTCACTTGTCCGCGGGTCCTTGACGATCATTCCCGCGGACGATTTTTCGAAGGCTGAAAGAGATCGTGTTTCGAGGCTGTATCGACTGTTGACGCCTCGGTTCCGGGATCCTGCGAGACTCGGTGATCTTGGACAGCGGATTATACCGATCGCTTCGAGATCTTTTGTTTCGCGTTAAATTAACCCTTTGCCCTCGAGAGGTGCCTGTTAGTAGTCTAATGATACCTAACTCAACAAATTTTCTAATTCGAAACATTTACTGAAATTCGCCTATATTAAACGTCATTTAGTTTAGTTAAGTGATATACTAAAATTTACATGTACGAATATTTAACCTCTGAGTGTGACTAATATATAAACTAACTAAAATCTGAAAATTTGCGAAACTATCATTTGGTGACTATTAATCACCTCTCAGGTGCAAATGGTTTTAACACTTAGCTGACCGAATGGGTAGATCTCCCGTTTTTTCCTCAACAATTCACTCTTATTGATTCTATTTACTTTTGTTATTAGTTAGTCTTGAACTATTTACTGATTGAACTATTTCGTGATTAACAGTCGTCTTTTGAGTGAAAAGGGTTAACCCTTGTTGACCATTCGCGGTTTCGCGTTGAACAGGATTCGATGTTTCGTAAAGGTTCGATAAGGTTCGTAGATCATTTTAAACGTAACTGTCTGTTTCTTTTTTCACTATTCCCAGATACCACTTATCAGGGAATGCTGTTTAATGATACCTATCGTAAATTCTGATACTGAACATCGATTCATGGGCCTGGAGACCTTGGCCTTAGGATATCGTTTCTTTCAGATAAATAAAAGATGCTGCACGATAATTGTGAATATTCCGCGTGATCACCTCGTGGTCGTTTCCGTTGCCGCGTAATTGACCGTTCGATACTCGCAGAGCATTTTCCTATGAATCATTTCAAGTACCTCTAACGTCAAATACTAGAACGTTACATTTTAATCCTTTTAACAGCGATCAACATGGTGCTACATATTAAAACGGAGTACAGTAGAAACTCTCTTATCCATGTACCCATTATCTGAATATTGAACAGACCAGTATGTCATGCTTATACAATAGAATCTAATAATAGTTCTTTATCTTAAGAACTTGTATAATTTAACAATGAAGGAGATATGGGATACATAAATATTTAAACAAACTGTTAACCTTCTTAATATCCATTTAAATAATTGGAGTTTAGTGTAGTAAAAGCAACTGTTCTGTTATTTAACTTTATCTGAATACTGTGATCTCATTATTAGTTCACATGTGAGAGGTTCTACTGTAATAGTTGCTTATTTGAAAAACTTATGAAATGCAACAATGAAAACAATAAGACACACAGATTCAAGCCAACACCCATTTAACTAAACGAAGTTTAATATGAAAAGCAGTAAGTGTTCTTATTAGACCGTGTACTGTATTGATGTTAGGCTTTATTAAAAAGGTTCATCGTATAAGTGAATTTAAGTGAAATGTATAAAAGGCAGTTTTGCAGTTCGAGCGAAGGAAATGTAATAGAGGGAAGTATTTGTTGTTTTCAAACATTCGCAAACGCTCGCAAGTATACTAAGAAACCAATGGGGGGATACACCAGCTTTAGACCGTCGATTATTTATGCAGAGCTGAAAAAAATGGCCTTGCCACCGCCCGTCGACTCGTAAAAGCCGCTGCACGCCCCTGGCCACGTTCTGTCCTTTCCCGAAGCACCGTCGCTGTTAATCACGGATCCGAAATCGGTTCTCCCCGTGGAAGAAAAGAAAGGTGACCGACCTGTTCCCTTCTTCGCCCGGTCGCGCTTGATTTTTCGGGTGTGGCCCCAGCCGTCACGTCGATTAAGCGCCTCTTTGTGATGCTATCTGAAGAAAAAAAAACAGGCAACACACACAGTAGATCGTGATACCGTGATAGAAAAGTGTTAAAGAGAAAAAGATCCTCGTTGACTCTGATTTATGGTTGATTGTTGTTGCCGCTGCTGCTGCTCAGCCATGAGAATCGTTTTGTTTTAACACAGTATTACCTGTGCCATGGTTTCAGAGAAAGGTCAATTTGACTGGAAATTGTTGTAGATAAAGTGTTGGTTTATTGAATTGACTGTATAATTGGATTGAATGGTTTGAAAGTAAAAGTAATGAAAAAAAAAGGAAGAACGGAGGAAACAGGATGAGATGTTTAGTCACATGTTTAGCCACGTTTACTCTGGTTGCTTTATCCTGACCTTTGACTGGCTTCCTCCCCGGGAGATCCCCGAAGATCGATGCGTCCATGTTGACCTTTTCGCGAAGCTGCTGCAACCAGACGAATGAGCAAACATGCCTTAGGTTCTGGAAAATTATTTTCGAAGGACACTTCGTTCGATGCCAATTCACTCGATAGATACTGTAGAATCCTTGAAGATAGACTGCATGGAAAGTAGTAACGTTGCTAGTTTCTTTTTTCTGCTGGGATAAGTGCATTTATCGAAAGAGTTTTTACAAAAACACGTGAAATTAAGAAAAAATAATTACCGTGTTTGTATGTATTTAATGTTGTTGGTTTAATATTTACTAAAATATTGAAAACTGGAAACTAGCCTAAAAAATTCCCCAGTTATTTTAAACCATTTAAGTTAGGAGCTAAATACTTTGAAAATTCTGGATTTTAACTTTTACTCCACCATTTTATTAATTTACCGTGTAGACAGTAATATCCCATTACAATAATCTTATTATCAATATTAGCGCGCCACTTGATATCAGGGAAGTCGAAACAAGTGCCAGGTAGCCATTAAAACGAACAGACCTGCTTAATGTGACGCTCAGAGCGTTTTATTGCGCGTCGAAACGGGTTTGCACGGTATCTCTTAGGTCCAAACGTGCCATCTAGGGGCACGACTTAAAAATCAACAAACCCACAGGATATCGGGGCGTTATTACACGGTCGAAGGGATTTCGAGTTGCGCGGCTTCCCTGGAAGTTTGCAATGGGAAAGTGCATTTGAACGTAGTTAACTCTCGGGTACGTTCCTCGCGCCAGTGGAAAGACTCCACTTAAAACTTCCTCTCCTTCTCTCTCTGACGCGTGTGTACACAGCTGCCGAGCTTAATCCGTTGTCACCAACGGAGAACCACCGCGGATTAACGACTTCTATATTTCCTCCATCCGCGATAAACGACACTCGAGCCTAGCGCCCTCTGTGTTTTTCCTTCCGTTCCTCTCGTTCACGCGTCGCCAGCCCTGTCCATTTCGCTCGGTTCCTTTTCTTTCTACTCCGCTCTTTTTCAACCGTTCCCTCTTTCTGCACGGTGGTTTATCTCGCGGTTATTTCCAGCGACGGTCCCTAATATTCCAACTCCAAGATTTTCGTTCAACTCCCGGCGCTCTACCGATGACACCGTGTAACCAAACACGCATTGAAATGAATCGTCGACCGTGTGACATCCTGGTATTTTATTTCGAGCCTGCGATTTTTGCTTATTTATAGGTCGTTATACAGTCAACGTTGCACGTTAACGCGGAGACTTGGCGCTGTTGCATCTGTGGTGGAAGCCAAGTAGGCGCCATTTTCATATGCATGTGTTTGGGCAGTACACCATAGCTTTGCTATGGATCACTTACATAGTGGTGTTTCTCTCTTTCGTGTTGTTCATAATTTTTTTTTTTGCTCCGCCAAGCTCGCGGATTAGGATTTCATGATTCAGGACACGTTCAGTGTTTTGTTCCAACACATTCGTGTTCATATTTCTCAGTTTTGCATCTGGAAATATTGTCTGAAATGAGAAAGTGATAGAGAGTAGGATATTGAGACCAGTTTGATGTAGGATCAGGAAAGGTATATTGGCGTTGATGTAAGTAGCGACGTCACCGACTCCTTCATGAACTAAATTTATCATGGACATTTTTCTTGATCTTATATAGCCACCTTTTCTTAGGGAGGTTTTCAGTAGCTGTTTTAGAATTCCCTGCTTAATTTGTGATTTATATCTCGCTCTGTTTTATATTTACAAATATCAGTATACATCAAAACTGAAGTAATGATACCGTTTTTGAAGCCGCACTTGTACTTATCTTTTCTAGGAACTCATTTATCGATAAAATTTATATCTTATTTGATGAATCGATATATATATTAAGAGTAATTATGTATATTTTCATTACAATAAGTAAAAAATTCTTAACAACTAAAAACAGCACTTTTTAAAAATTAATATTTTTAGTACATGAAAATAATACATACGTAATTAACAGTTTACTATCGAGTAAAAAAAATAATTGACGTCAATACTTCATCTAATCGTGGAAAACATACCAGAACGCCAGTCAACCATAAAATAAAATACATTTATTCAAAAACCAATTGATCATTAATATCATCGAAGATATATGGAGTGGTTGAAAGTTGCGCAAGCGGTGTACGCATCGGAATTCGGGAGTATAGAAAGTGTTAGATCAAAGAACAGGGGGAAAACCTAAAAGCGAAATTTTATCTATCTTGCACGATGTAAACGAGTAACCGCAACAACTTTCACGCGAGTGCGCGCAGGCAATTATTACACATCGTAAGAAAGTAAAGCACCGCAGTTTACATCTTATCGGCAAACTGTAATAAGACAGAAAAAAAGAGGTCGAGATCCGTCTGGAAAATTAGTCAAATTCTCTGATCCATGATCAATCAACGATTACACGAACAACCATGTTTCTCTTTGTCACGTTATCTCTCTCTGTCTCTCTACTCGCCAACGTTGAGTTACACGAAACAAAGAGAACAGCATGGTCGCGTACAGACTTGCGTGTTTTGTAGCTAAAAGCCTTTTCTTTTTTCCTACTCCCTGTCTCTCCTTTTCGTTACGGGTTCTGCCAGGAGCGTAGCAATTATTCCAGTATAATTCGCTCATTTAGTAGACGTCCTTGTCGCGGCTGACGTATCCAGGGAGAACCGACTCGTGTCTCAAGCGGTTCGTGTTGCCGTTTCCTAACCTGTTCGTACGTACCAACGTGCGTGTGCGCATGCGCAGCCACCCGATTTCATGCGTAACAATACGCGCTCGGTAAGATCGCGCATGGCTTCTACGTGCAACATAACCTTTTTTCTTCGTTTGTCGAATACGCTCGATCTTTTCTTCTGCCTCGCTTCTCCACCGTAACTGTAATACCCTCTCTACTACACCATAATTTATCTTCGTCCTGATGCGCGTCGTTCTCGCTTACACTTTGACGACCCTTTTCAAACTATAATTTCACGTGCTCGCAGCCTGTGCGCGTTCGTGTAAAATACGTGTTTTAGCGATAGCGACGGCCTCTCGTGTACATACGCGTGCGTGGTGTGTGTGTGTGTGTGTGTGGTGTGTTAGCATACGTAGATCACCGTGCGCACGCTTGCCTTCACATTGTTGCCTTTCACTTGGCTTCTTGCTGCTTGCTATGTATGTATATTTTATCCAAGAACAGCGCGTTTATTGGCTTCGCTAGACACACACAACTCACGAGGCCGGCTTTTGGTCTTCTCAAGAGCGCCGCGGGGGCGCTACTGAGAACACATTGTACCAGGAAATCATGGTTCCGAGAGAATCTGATAGGAAAACATCTACAGTTCCTATGATCGTGGCGACATTTCGCGAAGCTGTGCAGATTAGAATCTTCCTGGAAGGGAATGTCAAATGCATCTCGTTTAGGCGATATATTCGAAGATAATCGGTTAATTCATATGAGTTCAAACGTTTCACCCACGTTTAACCCTTTTGGTACCGAGCAAAAATTAACGAATTTGCTAAGGTTTGGGAAAAAAGCTCATAAAAACGGAAGTAAGGATGATATTTACAAAATTCAACAAAAAGCATATTACGGAATAAAAGAAAAAATTGAAACATTTATAACGTTTTATAAATTTATTTTGAGATAGAGTTCTCTAGCGATCCAAATAGTTAGGCGCCATGACATACGCAACGATATATCGTCGTTCGGTACTAAAAGGGTTAACATTAACTCCTTTGCATCGCACGGGGATTACACGCTTTTACTTGGGGATACGTTTACGTTTGAGTGTTGCGAATCGCAACGATCAGACGGTAAAACGTGAGACGAGAGTTACCTCTTTGTCCGGTGGCAACCGGAAGTTCCTCTCCGCACGTTTCATTGTCTTTTTCTCTCTCGGCGATCATTTCCTACTCGATGCACAGGTCGGGGCACACGCGCTGCCGCGCATTTTATTCGCTTAAGGCGATATTTCATGAGACGGCCGCCACTAACACGAAACACATCACTGCCGTAACAGTTACTTTTACGCGTGACCCACTTACTATTCTAGCAGTCGAATCTAAGTACTACAATAAAAAGTGGGTCAACCTGAAAATAATTATCTGGTTCGCGTGTTAACTGATGGTCTAGCGAAAGGGTCCTCCATTTTGGTGGCCATCTTTCGCCGAGTAGAACAAACGTAATAGGGCTGACAGTTAAACGTGGTAACTAATAATCTATCTTTTTGGCACAGTTTTATACTTGTATTAAAAAAAAAATTCATTGTACTTTGGGTCTTGATGATCTTGATTAAGAAATTACTCGGTTAACATCATTAACCTTAGATAAATTTCTAGACTCTCTCTCTCTCTGAGGTGTTCATTTTCATTCTTCAACCATTAACCGCATTCGCATTGAAGAAGTGGGCTCGTAATCATTTTATTGCCAACAGAGATAATTGGTGAAATCCCCGATTCTCTTGTGGTTGTTATGCAAATGATGGTATCAGGTTCCTAAAAAAAGGAATGACGCGACCGCGAAAATTAAAGATAGTACGTAAACCGACGCGAATTGTCCCGACGGAGTTGTTATTCTTCGCGTTCTTGGAATCCAGCGGTAGTTACACTCCTGCATACAGCGTTTCATACGTTTCTGGGGAATTTATTACTACGTGCAAAACATCGCGTCGTATCATTTAAAAAATAACACCGAACAGATGTATTCCGTGTTTATTATTCTAACCCGAACCTAACCTAAACACTGTAACCAGGCGTGAAGAAGCTTTCATTTAACATGGAAACCGCCAAAAGCAATTCCGTTGAACACACCCAACGAAATACTTGCGAATGAAAGGGAAGTGTGAATGGAAAAAAATATTTGATCGCCCCTTCGGTAGTCGTCCGACATCGAAAAGGGTGACGGGACATCGTACGATCGGATTTAGACCGAAAACTGCCCTATCCCAGGCTCGTTCCGGTTGGTTTTTACGAGCTCATGGAAACGTGCCATAACAGGCGCTGCTGCTCGCCGTCGGCTACAGGATCCGTGAGCGTCGAATGCGGGACGCCATTCTATATAGGTGTATGTATCTTTTATCGTCGCGGCCTTGCGCGTATGTAGGCGATATATGCGGGTGTTTCGCTTCTCGCCATTAATTTTCCCTCCCTTTTTCATTCGCCGTTCATTCACGCGGCGTGTGACGCGTCCGATAATATTTCGCGCGTTTATACATGCGCGTTCACACGTATCAGTGTGGGCTCTCGTCATACTGAGAAATTACTCTCTGAGTTTTTTGGTACTCTCAGCGTTTTTTGGTACTCCCTTTTTTTTTTCAGTGCTCGTTGAAATATGGCACTATTCGCGGGTCGTTTACAACGAAATTTTTTGTCTTTTTTTTTTTTCTTCGGTTCCTGAAGTGTGAACATTTTGTTAACCAACGTCGAGGTAATTCAACGTTTCATTTGAATTTTTTTGTTTTCGGTCAGCTTACGTCGAACGTTGAACTTTATTTTATTTTTGCGTTTAATAGAATAATAGTCGGGCGATAAAATTGAACAACGTAGACTAAAGGAAATTACAAATGAAAGGTTACGTTGAGGGATAAAAATGTTAATCAGAATGATCTTAGAAGCGAGTAGAACTTAAAATTGTTAGCGAAAAATCAGTCTGAAATGTCGGGACTCTGAATCGACGTTTCCTCGGTTCTAAATTATTAGGTTCGCTCGTTATGCCCTTTGCATGTTCCACTTCAAAGGTGTGATTAGCTAGTTACAGGGAACGTATCGTAGAGATCTGCCCAAGGTTGCGGCTACTTTCTAAAAATCAGTTCAACGTACCATTTACTGCCGTGTAAATAGTGTCCAAAATACGTGACGAAGCCCCAAGAATTATTTTCTTGTTTCAGAATGTCGTATCAACGTGTACACCTTATTTAGATAAAGCTTGAATAAATAATTGTAAAGCCACGCGATATTTTCCAAGGCACCCTAATATCGTTTTTAAACGCTCGCCTAATCTCGAAGCATGTCGTGTGTGTGCAAAATGGTTCACGGAAGTTGTGTTTTAACGACCCCCATTTTTTTCCTTATCGTACGCGATATTCTCGAACACGGTCATTAATATGTTCACGCAAAGCAATATGTATCGTGTATCTAGTTCGACCCGTGCCCACGACAGATAGCCCACGCGTGTGCTAAACCTATCGTGGCAAATAAAGTCGTCAGGATAGTGATACGGCGCGCGAGCTATTTGCTTTCTCTGACCGACTGCAATTGTTGCTTTCGCCTGTGATTTACCGTCGATAGAAAGGAAACGGTCCTCGCGATAGAAAGGGAGCAAACTTTGATACCTGTTTCGTAACTGCTCTCGAGCTACCCGAAGCGTACTTGCGTTAATTAGACTTAGGAAAAGAATCTCAATGATCGTTGAGTTCGATCCACTGTTTCCCAATCTGTGGATCGCGGCTCAGTTTTCGCGAGTTATTCTTAGTTGGAGTTATTTTAAGCGTATTAAAATACGTTAAGACAATTAAATATTAACCCCTTCACATACAAATAAAACGGAATTTGATGCGCCCGAAAAATACTATTTAATTTGGCTCAATTGAGCGGTTATGCGCAAGCTTAAAAACAAAACATTTTGTTTTAAAATTTGCATTGCTATATAACATCATTTAATCAGATTGATGCATTAAGTAACATTGTAAAATAATAAATTAGTAGTTCTTTAAAGTAAAGTATGAAACATTTTTAAATGTTCTAATATGTCAAGGGGTTAACTCAAACAGTGTTTTTTTTTCCATAATTTTTATATAGAGGGGCTGAAAGGATAGGAAACACAAAGTTCGACGAAATAAAAGTATACCAAGTTAGATTATCATCGAATGTGTAATTTATTTTACTTTTATTTTACAGTATTGAAAATACATCTACAAGTATTTTATACAAAATCTGTTTGTACAGGTTATGTAAATTCAAATTCGCAGGTGTGAGAGATTTGCGTAGACCGCAAAGAATGAAACCACGCGTGAATTCCCGAGTTTCAGTGTTACCAAAATAACCAGCTCGTAAGTGACGCAATTTAATGATTCTGATATTCGAGGGAACTCGATCATCCGACACACCAGATATTGCTTTTGGATATTCAAAAATGTCCATATGATACGAGACGGGAACTTCGCGGGGGCACAACCTTTCATCCCCTTATCTGCCAAATTTACGAACGCTCTTGCACCCTTACGATACACATTGTACCCTCTAATGGGCAGGTCTTCGATCGGTTGTCAGCTCCGTCGACTTTTATTATTACGTTAAATTAACCGGCACAAAGGGGGAGAGAAAAAGACGAGCACACGCTCGCACACACACACACGCCACCACCTCTCTCGTCTCAATTGGCCAACAGGCGAATAAAATTCAGCCGGTGAACCGCGAGATGTCTGGCAAAACTGGTTCCAAAGACCTTTGCCAGGCTGCGTTCCCTCTTACCAGCTCGTCGGGCCGCATGAGAAATGTCCCCGCTTCGGGACCGTGTGTGTATCGCGAGCTGCTCGAAAAATACAGGTAAACGCAAAGGTTTCCATGAAAATGGCCGCGGGAACGGACACGAAATTGCGCGTCGAAAGCAACGCCCTTGCCATTTGCACGAACGACTGATCGCCCTTTCTCTTTGGTCAATTTTTAAGTAACCGCAGAAAAAAAGAGAACTTTGCGTGTCCTTCTAATTTTTGTTCGTGATTCTTTTTTTTTTCGACACAGGTGAAAAAATTTAAATGTGCTGCTCATATATTTTTGTTGAAATTAGAATTCTTGTAATTGTAATGAAATGTAGACTGTTTCTAAAGTTGAGGAAAACGTGAGACGTTTTATACGGAAATAGATAACTTTTTCAGTGGCTGGACTTCTTTTGTTCGTTTATCGATTTGTTAATCCTGATTCGCATCGGTGTTATAAACGATTTGTGTGTCACGATGGTGTTCGATAAGGTATCTGGAAAGGACGTTGTTGGATTCTGAGGATTGATACAGAGACGTGGTTATCATTATCGTTGAAACGCAAGCGAATGCGGGATTAGTCACCCTGTGTGATTCCATGTTTAAGTTGAGAAATCTGAGAACATTTAGCAGAAATCATTTACTGATTAATGGTAGACAAAGTCTGATGAGATACTGCAACTTTAATGACAAGCATGTCAAGAAATTTTCATCATCCAACCGTTTAACAGAAAATTCTAAACATTTCTTTGTATTTAATCAACTGTGTATCTTGAAAACCATCGTTACAGTACATATTTACGAAATGACTATCAAGTAATAATTTCAAAGTCCAGCAGTGCAACGTCGCATCTTGCTTAACGAAAAACCCAATTTTCGAAGCACCGAATAATGGAAAAATTTAGCATACGCTGAATCACGTCAGAAAACACACGATGATAACACTTACAGTAGCGGACAAAAGTTTAAGGCGACAGGACAACGTAAAATATAGTTTTATAGTATGCAAATATTGTTCAAGTACTTATTTTCGTCGTCATTATCATAGAACACTATTTATCGATTAACATGGAACACAATTTTTATTTATCGCGCTATTTCTTATTAACCCTTTGCGGACGAGTGTCGGATATATCCGCCCAACTCTCGCGCTACGGCTGGCGTTTGTCTGTCGTAAACGACACGTATAAGATACGCATGGGTATACTAGCCTAAAAAGTCAAGTTGGCCTAAATTTGTTTGTTTATGATTTTGTTAGATTTTATGAAAAACTTATTTAACCGTTTGCGTACCACGAGCCGCTTTCGCGCTCTTCCGATTTCCTGTCGAGAAAACCCAGTGCATTTGACCGATACAGACAACTGACAGCGCGCTTACAATTTGCCAAAATGCGCTCAAACTCTTAGACGCATGTACGTCGCATCGCCATCACCTAGTATAAGAATATATATATAATAGTATTTCATAAAATAATAAGTTACAAATTAAAAATATGAAAAATTTAAAGAACAAACAATATTTCGACACATAATCAAAGGAGCGCTATCGCGCTCTTCGGCTTTTTTCAACACACGATCGAAAGAGCGCGATCGCGCTCCTTGGCGTTTTTCGATCGTGTTTTTTGAAAACCCTTTGGTACGCAAACGGTTAAATACAGCTTTAGTTTTTATAACACAAATGCGCGACGTAACTATTTTCTTTACTGCTCCGTCCGCAAAGGGTTAATTAATTTGCTTGTTTTCTGTAACCCTTCGGTCTTAAACTTTTGTCCGCTACTGTATAACAAAAAGTCTGTCAGTTCGTCCAGCAGTTGTTGCCATCGAAGTTTCCCATCGAACACGATCGGTTGTTTGATCAGATTATCTCGGCAGTCGTTCGGTTTTTAGGTCGCGTGATAAAATCGCATACGACTCGCGGAAAAGCGGGCAAAACGCGCTCGAACGACCCGACAGATAGCTGATGAGCTCGCGTTTCTACGTCGTCCTTGTAAATCACGCATCGCGCGAATCTCATTGCAATTTGGAACGCGAGTCCTATCTTTAGTCCTCCGGTCGTGTGCGCGCGTGTGCGTGCGTCCGTGAACGGTCGTGACCAGGGAACGGTCCCGTCGAACGATCTGAAACCTGTAAAACTGGATTCCCCTTGTTCGTGTGCGATATACACATCGAAATTAGCCGCGCGTCGACCGGCTGATATCATCGCGAGGTGCTGCTCCTCGAGCAGAGCGAAGCCCCGGCTTTCAGCGTCGTTCGATTTCATTCTCGATCGTGATCCATACGTGTTGATGATTCTCGGAGAGGTTCGTCGCGAAACTCTGGAGAAATTCGGAAATTCGAAGAGGTTAGGGACCTCAGGAATTCGGAGAAGTGGGGGGAATTTTGAGAAAATCGAGGGGATGATCCGTTTGATAGGTTTAGGGAAATTTTGCAAATGTAGAGAATTCAGGATTGTAACGGATTTAGGAAAGTTTTGTGAATTTTGGAAATTAAGGATTTAGAAAGGTATAGGAAAATTTTGAAGAAATTGGGGAGTTGATCACTTTGATGGATTTAGAGAAATTTTGCTAATTTAGGAAATTCAGGGCTTATAATCTGATTTTTTGGGAATTTTGAGAAAATTGAGGGGATGATCCTTTTGAAAAGTTTAGGGAACTTTTGTAAATCTAAAGAATTCAGGATTGCAACAAATTTAAAAAAGTTTTGTGAACTTTGGAAATTAAGGATTTAGAAAGCAATAGGAGACTTTTTGATAAATTGGGGAGTTGATCACTTCGATGGATTTAGAGAAACCTCGCCAATTTAGGAAATTCAGGGCTTATAATCTGATTTTTGGGGAATTTTGAGAAAATTGAGGGGATGATCCTTTTGAAAAGTTTAGGGAAATTTTGTAAATCTAAAGAATTCAGGATTGCAACAAATTTAAAAAAGTTTTGTGAACTTTAGAAATTAAGGATTTAGAAAGCGATAGGAGAATTTTGAAGAAATTGGGGAGTTGATCACTTTGAAGGATTCAGAGAAACCTCGCCAATTTATGAAATTCAGGGCTTATAATCTGATTTTGGGGGAGTTTCAAGAATTTCGGTGATCGAGGCTTCAGGAAGCATGGAAGAATTTTTTGAATCCGTCGAAGATGCTCGTTCCAGAATCCCTAGAGAGTTCCGGGGAACCGAAAGACAAAACCAGCGGGGGCTGTCCCTGGCGACGAACGAAAACGAGGATAGTAAATTAACGTGATCGCGAGCATCGTTCCGTTGGTCTACGCAAGGGAACGCTTCCTTTCTCGAAGAATAAACAGCCGGTGGTGACTGGGTAACGGTTCACGCGTGTTGTTCCTCGGGAACTGCTTCGGAGCAATCGCGGTTAAGTATGCAAGACGCGACACAGTCCATGAATATTAAACCGTTCCGAGTCCAAGGGCCTCGACGCGGCGCTAATTGCCGGCGGAAAGAATTCGGGGGAGCCAACTCGAGGATCAGTTTCACGAATGAACAACATGTCGGCCGGAAAATAGACGCTGCCGAGAGTTCACGGGCGTGCTCGCGCTTCCGGTTGTCGAGTTTATTAATAAACAATGAACGGGTTTTCGCTCGGCGATTACGTTGCAGAAGGATGTATTTTTAGATCGGCGCTTCTTCGCGCGCCGATGTGCTCCTTGATTGCCGACCAACCCTGGACGTCTTTTTGAAACGACAGCATTAGAGCCATTACTTGAACCGGTTCTCTCTACTGGACATTCGGATACATCGGATCGACCGGTTGGGATCGGATGCTTCGATCGTTAGATACGAAATTCACACGGATAACAGGGTTACGATGAACCTGATACGTGTTAGGTGCAATAATGCACGCTTTCCGTACGATTTTATTCGAGGAGATGGGTATTCGGAGAAATGTTCGTTTGAGACAAGGAAACAAAATAGTTTCATACATAAGTAGAAGGACATCGAGTGTATAACGCGAACGATTGCTTCGTGGACGCAGTTCCAAGAATTCGTGAGGATAAACTGGGGCAATACCGTGTAGTGCGATACAGTAACGCTTGGATAAGTGAACGACGAAACGGGACGAAAGACTTGCAGTTACCGAGACATAGTCGAATTTCAGTTTCAAGAGAAGTTTCAGCAATATATGTTGATAAAAGTTTGCCTGATCGATATTCGAGCTTCAAGGCATCTCAAGGGAAGTCTCTCCTCTCAGTGATGGGGATGACTGTCTTTCAGTAATCCAAGCACAAATGGCTACCAGTTATCCAAGGTTCGCTACTTAGATGGAACAGTTTTCCCTGTAGAGGAATAGGAATGGGAAAGTTGATGTACCATTCGTTTGACCAGTTGTTCGATATCACACTCGGTGTCACAAATTCAAATGGAAGACTTTACTGTTTCTACGAGAGAACTTTCAAAAGAGTTGAATGATATTGATACAGTTGGTGTTAACAGAGTGAAGCTTCGTTGAAGGTTACACCAAATTTGTTTCCATTCCTACTTAAAAATCTCCCGAGGCTTGTTTCAACAACCACACCACACCTGTGTTTACGCACTCGTAACCACATCATCTACATACGTACAAGGATACCGATCGCGAACCCCTCGTTCATCGATGGTTGCTACTCTCGAGGCCCTCTAAATCAGCCTGGTCCTTGTAGCAGCTGCTTGTAGCACTGTTAGAAAGCGAGCGGGTCGTCGAAGTTACCGTGCTCGAAAAACAATTTTTCCGCTCCGCTCTGAAGCCCCCTCGTTTCCTCGACGCACACAGGAGGAGGTCAGGTAACAGCGAACTCCACCCACGCTCGAAGGAAGCAGGGATGGCTGGTGGAGAGGCTCGTAAAGTTCTCTCCTCCCTGTGATGCACCGGCTTTTGCTTATACAGAGTGCCATAGTACACCCGCTACTCATCTCTCTCTCTCTCTCTCTCTCCCTTTTTCTGTGACACTGTGTACGTACAATACCGAACAAAAGTTTGAAAGCGATACACGTTATAAGCGCAGCAAGAATTTTCAAAAGGAAAGCATTCAGAATATTATAATTATTTGATAAATTTCCAGTTCACTATTACCCGATCTTTCTCTTAAGTTCTAACCCTCTTTTAAAGTATCTAACAAGTAAGCTGTGATCCCCATCACCTCTTATCATACAAATGTAATACACGTTTTTAACCCTTTGCACTCGAGAGGTGACTGTTAGTCGTTTAACAATACTAACTTTAAAAATTCTCTAATTCCAAATATTTACTATGGCTTAAGTCATATATTAAAATTTACATATATGACTATTTAACGTCCGGGTCTGAACTAACGTCTAAAAATTTGCGAAACTATCATGTGCTAGGATTACGATGTCCCATGAGAGGGGACAGCCGAGTGTAAAGGGTTAATAAGATAAAGGAAACACCTGGAAAAGTAATAATTACAAAATATAATGTCAGTTTAACATTCAATTATTCTAAATTTTCAACTGAAGATAATATCCCTGACCTCTTAAAGACATTTCGGTCACAACCCCTGAGACGAACCTAATCCCTTTGGGGGTCGCAATCCTTAGGTTTAGACGATCCACGCATAATCTACTAAACTACCTCCGCAAATAATCGTTCCGTCGTTGTCTCTACGATAAATGTGCGACATTATCGTAGCGCACACCGTTGCGTATCCAAACTTTTGAGTGGTACTGTATACAGAAGGTGCAGCGAAGGCGCACACGAGTGCTTTCCACGGTACGACGCCGACGGGAACTATCGGCGAGGAGAGCACGTGCTGCACGCGAGCTCCCGACCGAACGTGAGGACGATTTTGCATGAAATATGCAGTCCCCCGTTTCTTTTCTCCGTTCTGCGTCCACGGTCGCCTCGCTTCTTTCCCGTTTTCCTCGAGCGAGAACCCGGCAAAGGCTCTACACGGTGTGGCTCTATTTTCTCTCTCTCTCTCTCTCTCTCTCTCTCTCTCTCTCTCTCTCTCTCTCTGCCCTCCTACGTTAAAATATCCCATTTCACGTTCTTACATTTTTCAACGTATTGGAATATTCGAAGTTCCACGCATTGTTTTTTACTTTCCAAGTACAGTTGGAAAGTTCTATTGCACCTTAATGACACTCGAGTACCTGCGTCGATCGATCTTCAAAATCGGATAAGGGCCATGGAAGCTTTTCAAAATAATGAGAAACGAGACTTGACGATTCTAGCATAAAATCCAGAAAATAATCGGATATAAGGTGCCCTTAATTGTAACTCATTCGTTGGTTGGGGATGTTCTTCTTGATGAAAACGTTGCTGACCTCTACTCTGAGGACTTCGTAGAAGTCTAGAAGCAGCTTAATTCATTTTTCCTAACTGCTGTTCAGCTGACTTTTGTTAGCAAATTGAAGCAATGAAACTTCGGTTTTTCTCGGATATCTCGAAATACTAGTTAGGATGTTTTGTAACTTAGAAGGGCAGCTGTGGTACACGTACATGTGTTCAGTTTGTGCCAGGTTCTGGTTCCCTTTCGTGGCCAGCGGTTTCGCTGTATGGGTTTTCCTGCCAGCCATCCGTCTTTGTCTCACCTTTTCTCTCCTTTGCACGGTTTTCCCCGTTTGCCTTTCCCGCTGCCAAAGGCCCTCTTTCTTCCCCTTTTCACTTTAATCCCTGCCTCTTCGGCTATCTCCTTCTTCCGGCGTTTCTTTTGTCCTTCCTCCGCATGTGCGTGCCTCTCGACGGTGCAGGTTTCGTCCTCTTTCAGATGATTCTCTCTCTGCCTTCGTTCGGGTCTTTGGTCCGGCACACACAGGACACCTTTCCACGTTTTTCCCCCGTCCGTGGACTTCTCTGTGCCACCCCTTTTGCGCTCGTCTCAGCCCCTCGACGGGCAGCGACCTCCTCTCCATCCCTGTTTCACAAAGTTTCTTCTTCTCAACGGCCAACTGCAGGCACCCGGTATCGAGAACCCCTTTCTGAACGAACGCATGAATATTTCAAGCGTCCGCTTCCAGCCGGCGATTCACCTTCGGTCATCTTTCCCGCGCAGTTTTCCTCGGCCGCGTTCGATGCTCCCTTGAAAGCGAACGACGTTAAAGGAAACGACGTTGCGAGCCCAGGGTACACGGCGGATATAATCGCTATTGAAAATGATAAATAATTGAGCAGGTTGAACCTGGTAACCGTGCTTTTCAAAACTTCGTGCATCGATGCGAAAAGATGGCTGGGTGCACGACCGAGAGATGGGTCGCTGTTTGAAAATTATGAATAATCTACCAAGTTGAACCTCGGTAATTGAGATTCTTAACCCTTTGCGGACGAGTGTCGGATATATCCGACCAACTCTCGCGCTGCGGCTGGCGTTTGTCTGTCGTAAACGACACGTATAAGATACGCATGGGTATACTAGCCTAAGAAGTCAAGTTGGCCTAAATTTGTTTGTTTATGATTTTGTTAGATTTTATGAAAAACTTGTTTAAATACAGCTTTACTTTTTATAACACAAACGCGTGACGTGACTATTTTCTTTACTGCTCCGTCCGCAAAGGGTTAAGGTAGTGATGCTGAAGGAACGTCATGGATCTTATGGGTTACAGTTCCCATAAGTTCATTCGATCGTAGATAGATGTTATAAAAAAGTGAGCATAACGAGGAATTGTAGGTGGCGAAGAGAATTAGATTACGCTTCTATCATGTGAACGATTTGGTTACTAAATTCGACTTGTTCATGGAGAGATTCATATATAAATGGGATTTTACTGTATAAAAATAAGGTCCATCCACAAATCGGATCGGATGTGAGTTGTTCGTTTTACCAGATTGATTAATTCTACAAAAAGAATGAACATTTATTTTTAATACAAATAATTGAACATCGATCATGTGCTTTGGCGTGACAATTTAAATAAATTCTAAAAGTAGATTGAATGACTCGTGTATGAACATTTTTAACGTAAAGTTTCGAGTTCACACTACAAGTGAAATGACATTTTCTCGTTAACGAACAATACCGGAATTCAAGTCGAGTCTCGTAAACAGATTTTAGAAGATCGTCGAATTTTGAGTGCAGCCGAGCGGGGACAAACCGTTCGATCGGAACAGGTGTGTTCAAGGTTCGATCGAGGAGGGGCCATTTTAAAAGAGGTGGTTTGCGTCAGCCCGGTACCGTTAAACAGATTTTCGGATAATCATTAGTAGACGGTGCCGTTAGAATCATCAAATACCCGCGCGAAAGTAGCGGTATCTATTAATCGAGGCGGGCAAAGAAATCGGTTTCCAATCGGTGGAACCGGCCGCGATTTCTTTTCGAGCCGCGGTCCGCTCGTGCGTGAAGAAATCGATCTGGGTTTTGCGAAAATAAAAAAAGCTTTTATTTTCCACGTCTGCGGAGGAGTGACTGGCGGTGTGTGTTTAAGCAACGATGAAATACTTGGGAATCGATCTCCATTTCTATGGAACGGGGGGCGGGGGCGTCATTGTGCACCCTTTCGCATGAAAATAAACGCTCGCCCGTTTATTGGTATATTCTCGCGTGCTTGTGTTAGGGTACACTCCGACTAATCACCGTGGGCGTAGAAGATGACTAGGGTGTTCGAGACTATTTTCGATTCTATTTAAAGAATTCTAATAAAATTTCTAGCTCTTTCTTGTGTTTCCGTTACACGATGTAGGTTAATCAAAAATCTCACTCGAGTTCTATTCCCTCTCAGATCTTCAGTTTCTTGTCGGCTCACTATGATTTTTGTTCAGATACAGGTGAAACCAGATCTCATAATTAACCCTTCGCACTGGAGAGGTGATTGTTAGTCACTCTCAAATCGAGTAATACTGATTTCAAAGATTTCCAACTGCAAAACATTGATTAAAATCCGCTTTGTTTAAACTTCGTTCGGTTTAGTTCGGTAATTTGCTAAACTTTGCGTATGTATATGATAGTTCAACCCCTTTGCATCTGAAGATTTGCGAAACTATCATTCGGTGACTGACAATCATCTATCCAGGGTGAAGCTTTTCGAAGTTTAAACCTATATATTATCCAAACTCCAATGTTTGCTACCCGCACAATAATCAATCATCCCTCAACGTTTCTGTCCTCCATTAAAACAACCCTCCACCCCCCGGTCAAAATTGCTATTAAAATCCTCCCTGTCGCCATAATTCAACCACCCCCGTAAATTCGAAGCCATTTTAATCCATAACGCCCGTCCCTCCACCCTTGAGCTCTCGTTTCAGCATTCATTTCCTCCCAACTGCTCTCTCACTCAGCAATCCTTCTACGACCGTATAACCACCGAACGATCATCGCGAACGACAAGCCCTGTCCACTGGAACATTCGACGTGAGTCGGTATAATTAATCGAGGGCAAAGTCACAGACACACGGGGCTGTCGTTCTCGAAAGGCTCAGGGCCGTGCGATCGAAATCGACGACCCGTGTCGTTGGCGTCAATTAAAATGAAAAAGGGGGCGGAACCGAGTACACGGTCGATCCACGGAAATAGGTGTCTTTCGTCGTCCTTCCGTCTTGATTATCTCTTCGAGTTAGCCCCTGTTATCCACGGGAACCGCGTTCGTCTAATCGATCGTGACGCGACGCCAGTTTCCTCGTGGTTTCCGTCGCCTCGTAGACGCCGACCACGGCTCTGTGGTCTCTTCCGGTCGGAAGTGTCTTATACGTCTTGTGGTGCCCCATGGAGGTGTGTGTTGTGTCATAGTAACCGTATGTCTTTTGTGATTTTCTTTACTTTTGTTCGTCTCCGTTTATTTTATGTTCTGTAGGAGATTCGTGTTGCATTTAAGTATTGTTTATTTATTTATAATTTATCGAAATTTGTGCTCATTTTTGCGAAATTATTTTCGTTTTGGTTTCGTTGCTTGTAGAAGTAAGTATAACGTTATACCGTTAATTATAGGATTAAGTAATATATTTTTTATTAATTTAAGGATTGATTACAGTTTGTAATTCATATTTGAATGTATTTGTGGCGTAAAATTTTTGTAGCCGTGCGGTAAATTTTGAATAACGATGTATATTTCTTTTCGATACTTTCTCTTTTGTCGTTCGACTGAAATATCTGTTGCCGGACACCAAGTGATATTTTTAGCAATATTATTAACACCTCCACGCATACAATTTGCATTAAATTGTGTGTTTTTAATACAATACCGCCGGGGTACGTGACATTAATTTATAGTTGATAAATACTCGGGTAGATATGAAAGGAAAGATGATCGTTGTCACATACGTGACATGTTAATTTTTCATAAAAAATCGTTGCGTCACGTGTTTGTGACAGCCCAGTGTAACGTATGTCTTAATTGAAGCCACAACTGTTTTATAAATATTACCAAGCTGCTGGTGGACGTGTATCGAGTTCATTATAAGAGGACAAAGGTATGTGCAGGAAACATTTGCACACCGTGGATTATAAAAGTGAATTCGAAGTGTAACAAGGAAATAAAAGTTGGTATAAATACGCGTGACGTTATAGTAATCCGTTTGACAAAGTGGGTTGTTACAATTTCCTTCATTCACTCGGTGATAAATAATGTTTGCGCAATTTCTGTGTAAGCAACATTTCCTCACAACTTAATTATTTCAGCACGTATGATATTCTGAATCATACGAAAAATTGTAAACTGTCAATTTTATCGGAATTCGTGTTTGAAAAAGGTTTGCAAAGAATAAATTTTGAATACGTACGTTTAAACGTATTTCATTGTTGCCATATTTGATTACCAATTTTTGAAATTGTATTGAAAATTATAATTATGATATCAACCCTTGGATGGACATTTTGGCAATGGCACAAAAGGATCTTTTCGGATCCACACTGATATATCTTTATATATCAATAGTTTTTTTTTACCAAAATTATACTTTATTATACGCCTAAAAGATGGTTAACCTCTTCAGGGACGATTTTTTGTTGGAAGAAAAAGAATGATTTAATTTTTTCGTTTATTATGATTTATTCGTTTCATAATTAATAGGGATACAAAAAGCAAAAAGAATTGGGAAAACAATAAAAATTCACGAAAAAACTTAACGTTCACATTTGTGCCCAGTGAGCGTTATAATTATAAAATACTAAATGTCCACATATGTGGCCAAGGGCGTCAAGAGGTTAAATAATAATACGAATGCAAAATATAAAAAAATTAATCTTTATTCATTATTTGCATATGTATTATGTGCACAAGATGTGACTTAAGGTATGTCGTTCAAGGGTTAAAAATTAGTATAATACTTAGTCTCGATTCCCAGCGATAAAAATAATAACACGAATGCAAAATATAAAAAAAATTAATCTTTATTCGTTATTTGCATATAGTATGTGCACAAGATGTGACTTAAGGTATGTCGTTCAAGGGTTAAAAATTAGTATAATACTTGGTCTCGATTCCCAACGATAAAAATAATCTTACAAATGTACGGAGCTTCACAATTATCAAAGGAATAAGAGAAAACGTACATAATGTCCATAAGTGCATACAAAGCCGGAAGTAGATATACTGTTCAACGTTCACCGTAATAAAACGCGTAATTCCCCCGGTGTTCCCAAGAAAAGTTTCACAACGATCTTTACATACCTCCAAGGATTCCATCTTCTCGATCGCTCGAGCTTCCAATTGATCGGTATTCCAGTGCCGTGAATACAGTTATCGAAAAGCCGACATGCCCATCAAATCGTATGCGATTATCATCGAAATAGCTTCCTTTCTAATTCTGAATCTCGATTGATAGAAACCGAGCAACGGGTCATTCCGACGCGAAAGATCGTGAGAGGAATTATTCGCCACGAATTCCCTAGCCTTTTTACTGGTGTAAAAATTAAGTACACCAGGTTACATCCTTATGCGAAGTAGCCTAGCGATCGATCCTTCGTTTGTCGATCAATTATAGCAACTTGTAAAATCTGTGATTTTTACAAAATTGTATTTTATCCATCTTGTAATTTACAGGGCCATTTATTTAATAATAAATTTAATATTTATTTATTTAATTTTCTTTTTCATTAAAAAATCGGACTAACTCGGTTGTAACATTTATTTAACACGTAACCCATATTTGGGTGACGCTCTTTTTCTTAAAGTTAAATATGATTCTAAATTGGAATTTTAAAAGGAATTCAATGGAATAAATATTGAAGTATAATATATATATAAAATACATAAAATAAAAATCAAAAGTTAAAATTTTTGCTATTTTTATATTTTTTTAACCCCAGTTTTCTCTGCAATCGGATTTGGGCCCAGCGAGAATCTCTCTCGTATCACGTTGGGCGACGAACGTGTTAAGAAATTAACCCTTTGATACCGACTAATTTGATAATTAACCCTTTGCACTCGAAAGGTGACCGTTAATCGTTTAATGATACTAACTTCAAAAATTGTCAAATTCGAAATGTTTACTATGATTCACGTGTATTAAACTTCATTCAGTTTAGTTAAGTCGTATATTAAAATTTACATATATAACTATTTAACGTTCGGGTTTGAACTAACGTCTGAAAATTTGCGAAACTATCATATTCTAGGATTACGATGTCCCATGAGAGGGGACAGTCGAGTGCAAAAAGTTAACCTTCTGATTGATATTCTTCGTCATGATAGAAATTTATTTATTCCTACTTTCTATTTTTTTTTACATTTTTACAGTAATCACCAACTTGTCGTTCAAAATCATTTGCCAAGCAAATTAGACTTTCTATGACTCACACGTTCGGTTGTCAGCGTTGATTGTATTAATTATGTCATTTATTACATTCTACGGCCTGTGTCTCCACGAAGACTGTTCGTCCATACAAATAAGTTTGCAAAAAGTCTGGCCTATCGGTGGCCGTTAGTAGCGAAAGGGTTAGCGTGCATTATAATGGTGACGAAGACGGTTCTCCGTGTCTCGCTTTCAGAGTCCTCCGGTAGTGAAATCCTGGCAAGGTCGTACGAGCGCGCCGCGAGAACGATTTAGGCCGGAAATTCCGCGAGCGATCGTGCGAGCGCGACCGGTAGAAACGATCGTTCGCACGCGCGCGTGCCTCTGTATCCTACATAAAGCAACACACTCTGTACAGTCAACCGCAAAAGTAATCCGTAACGCGTGCGAAGTTTCAAACGCTTGCACGAGAAAAAAGTTGCACAGGTTTTTTCAGACGTTTAACCCTTTGCACTCGAATTCAACCCTTTGCACTCGAGAGTTGATTATTAGACATCTAACGATACTAACTTGAATTTTTAAATTCAAAATATTTACTAAGATTTGCCTATGTTAAACGTTATTTAGTTTATTTAAGCGATATACTAAAATTTACATATATAACTATTTAATTTCTGAGCCTCACTAATTAACAAACTAACTAATGTCTGAAAATTTGTGAAACGATCATTTGGTGACCAACAGTCACGAGTGCAAAGGGTTAATATTGACCATGAATTTTACCGCCAATTCGGAATTTATTTTTTTATTCAATCGAAACGAAACTTTTCCAGTACTTTGTCAGCATACTTAGCTGTAACATTTCTTGAGTATAATTGAAAAAAAATGAAAATTCCACAAAATATTAATTTATACAGATACAATTTTTTATAAAATACATCCCAACAGGGCAACCCAAAAATATAATGTTCATACATTTATATTTACATATATGTACACAAAATCATAATTTATAATCCTTTGTAAAATGTTATGACGTCGCGTACGCTGAGACGTACGAGTGCAAAGGGTTAACAAACATTAATTAGCTTATTGAGTAAAATTAGATAAATTATCAAAAACTGATAATGTTTATAAAAAAAAAAATAATAAACAAAAATATAGAGTTCTTAGTAAATTTAAGCATAGTTAATATGTATATATTAAAATCAGCGACGTTTACAGAAAATAGAAAGCGAATTTGGTACAGTTTAATACACATATGGTAACTTTATAGTAGGTTCCATTATTTATGCTTTCTAACAAGCAAACGTAAGAAATATTGCTATTCGTTTAAAATCGTTCAATTTAGCTGACAAATGACTTAACGTCCAAAAAGTGCCGAAAATTCAGATTTCTTGTTTGATCTATCTGAAATTTGGTCAACGTACGGAAACTTTTGTGACTGACTGTACATCCTTCTTACACCATCGTTCTTTCTCCCTCCAGTACGCAATCCTCAGCTCGTCTGTCTTCCTTTTCCTGGCAGAGGCTTTCCTTTTCTTCGATCCTCTTCCATCTTCGCGCACGCTTTCTCTGTCTATCCCCCCCCGCCCCTCATCATGCGTTCGTCCTCTTTGCTCACCTTTTTTCCCCTCTATCTCGTACTCTGTCACTCGACAGATCTGCGAAAAGAATCTTTTTGCCGTCTCCTTTCGAAGCACGGCTTTCGAACCTGTTCCCGGTGCGCTGAAATCTTGCATAGTTACTGAAATTCCGAATTCATTATCGGCGAATGACTTTCACTCGTCGCGACGTCGAGTCTTCCTTCGTCGCCGCGCGCCTCTTCGCACGTATTGTGCCGCCTGAGTTTCCCGTGATCGCCTCCGAACCGCCGTTGCATCGGATTAGCCCGATTTTTTTTTTTCTTTTTTGTCTTTGGCGGAGCACACATACCCCGGTAAACGACGGAGCTGGAGCACGATCGTGGGAGAAACGGAGAGAAATCTCTGTTCCCCATTCACGCGTGAATTTTTTTCTTGCTGCCAGTTTTGTTGGCTGAGATAGTTGTGTTGCGCAGGGATGAGGAGATTGGGAGCTGTGATTTGTTTGTTACGGGAATATATAACAGCGTATTTACATGTTAACCGTTAACGAACGAGCACATTTTTATAGAACAAGAATTTTATAAAAAACCGACGGATTTTTAACCCTTTGCACTCGAGAGGTGATCGTTAGTCGTTTAACGATACTAACTTTAAAAATTCTCTAATTCGAAATATTTACTATGATTCACGTGTACTAAACTTCATTTAGTTTAGTTAAGTCGTATATTAAAATTTACATATATGACTACTCAACGTCCGGGTCTGAACTAAAGTCTGAAAATTTGCAAAACTATCACATGCTAGAATTACGATGTCTCATGAGAGGGGACAGCCGACTGCAAAGGGTTAAGAAATTAATTGCTTTATTTCCAGAACGAGAACAGGTGCATAATTAGTTTCGCTTTATTGGATTTTATGGAAATTTTCAGTAATACTTAGTATAATTATTAGTATATGGACAGATATGTCCATACAAAAGGATCCAAAAAAAAAAGATTTTTTTAGAATATTTATAATGTTGCGAATATGGCGGCAAGAAAAAGCTTTTTGCTGAAAAAGCAAATCTGTGTCTTCAAAAAATTACAAAGTTAAATAATACCAAAATTTATTTACATAAAAACTTTATTGAATTTACACAAACAATATCGAAACTCTAAATATGACTATTCTCACGTTCGAAAATTTGTGAGAACGGTGTCATTCGACTACCTAGAGTAAAGGGTTAATATATAGGACGAATCTCGCAGCTTGATCACCTGGTGTAAATTGTGAATTATTTCCTATGGGGAAAAAAATGCTTCAAATGAAAGTTCCGAGGTATATCAAGACGTCACAGTATTTACATGTCCTTCATAATGTTCCATAACTTTCGTTCACAACTACAAAAAATAATTCACATCGTTTCAGGTTGATCGAGGTACGAAACTCGCTTTGTATACGATAACCAATATTATTTACTGTCCAATTGTAATATCATTCAATTTCATTTACCGTAAATTACCGCGTGAAATAGCAGCTAATATAATTCGAATTCTCCACCGATTAAATTACATCTCTTTATCGCGTAAAATGAAAAAGAGCTCGTTTTAATACCTTTCACCGGCGCTTCCCTTTTTCGATTTCACAGGCATCCCCCGCAATACCTTTTATTTTGTGTCCCTCGCTCGCCTCGAAATTGTCACCGATATCACGTGCTCGCGTTGCACCGGATTACTCCGTATAATTAAAATCCTTTAATTAATCCGAATTCGCTGATGCATCATCGTTTGATCCAGCCGTTTTAACCCTTTACCGCATATGGTGTTGCAGTTTCGATTCGATTTTATTTCCAAATTAAGTATCATAAAATGGTAGACAATTTTTTCGCGTTTTATTATTGCTAAATATATGTTCGAGGTGTAAATGCGTCAGAATAACGAAATATATAACAACAAGAACAATAAAGATTTATTCAACGAAACAACAAAATATAATGAATAACAATACAAATAACAAATAATAAATATAAATGAATAGAGCTGATATCGCTTATATAACCACTCGTACTGGTGCATATTTCTAACGTGAGTTTCCGTTGAGTGACGGTACTTTGGTAGACTGGACTGTCGCAGCGAAAGGGTTAATAGTGTGTAATTTGGTGAGAGATCCTGATAAGGAAGTATTGTATATTTTCAAAAGTGAAACTCTTTGTAATTCAGTGTGACTTGAAAGATATAGGTACATGGTTGAATTTATATTTGATTAGTCTTATCATGTTTACTTATCGTCACATTATCGTGCTCTATGCTAATACCATCATATTTTTCTGGCAAATGGTCTATCTTTTATAGCTACCAGTTTCTATTTGTTTTATTAGCACTTAATATCGTTAAAAATTGCAGAGATGAGGATCTATTCGCGATTATCATTTTTACATAATTCATTTTCACATATGTAGGGTTTTTGCTGATTGAAATAGGAGCAGATACAGTTTGTTTGAAATCCCTATTTTGTCGCATCTTGTGTTCACAAGTGTGGCAGGTATCACTGAGCTGTCAGCTTATTTGAGTTTCACTTGAATTGTCACAATAATAAAAGTTATTTTCGCAATTGCGCGTTGGATTAAGCGTAAATCCCTGATCGAACCACGTTTAGGTTTGTTTCTTGTGTGCTATGAATCTCGTTAACATTAATGGGTGATTTACATAAAAGGTGCGTTCTTGTTTTTTTTTTTTTTTAAACGCTAGATCTACCGATGATCAAATTAAAAAATTCGTATAAATAATTTATTTGACGCAAGTAATTACTAATAAGTTGTTAAAAAAAAAGGAAAGGATACAAAAGAAACGAGTAGTCACTCAAGCAGGCAATATTGTGACATCTACATAAGGAACATCTGTGCATTCTTCGAATGCGTCACAGGATTATACTCACGCCTACACAGACATAATCTGGTACACAAGGCATCATAACGCAACGTTCTCATTATCATGTCGTGCTTCTCGTCATTTGACAATCATTATAGTTATTAACGGTTCGTGTTACCGGAGCTAAACTGTTTTCGTTCAACACTCCCTCCTACCTTCTATTCTTTGCTTGAATTTCAGGTTTTTAAGTTTCAACAGAAAAAAATAGGAATAATAGGAAATAAGTAGAAAAATGGATATAGAATAGGAAATAATTACAAGAATAGGTAGAATATTAAATATATTTATATAATTCTCGTTTTTAATGAAAGATAATTACATTTACATATTCAGTTTCATACAAAAAAAAATTACGTCGACTATCTAAAGTTTTGTACTTCTTCAAACTCCTCTCCCGATGGAAGTCACTCGTTTGAAATCGAATCGTTCGACAAGCGGAAGGCACCGAAAAGGACGCACGTCGTATTTCTTGAGGATCGCAAAAACTCGGGGGTCTTGTTACGAATTCCATTTTCCATTGTGTTGGCCGTTAAAAGTCAACGTCAAAGACCAGTCCGACAAATACACGCCAGTAATCTTCGTAGTTTAATCCCCCGCCCGTTATCTTATCGGGAATGTTTGCGTGTTTCACGCCGCAGAACATCGGGGAAGTCCCTGCGGGGTGTGCCCCGTGAATTCGATGCAAAAGGAAACTCCAGCCGCTGCGTTATCTGGTCGCATGGTCTAGAATTTATTATCGCGAATGAAACGGATAATTTCCTCTAGCTTGTCTTTTAAAATCAGCGCAGCATACAAGACGGAAAAACGATAAAACAGTGGGAAACATTTTTTGAGCAAAAAAAAATTCAATGTAATATTGAAGTTCAAACATCTTCGCTGAGCGATTGATTGAAAGATCACAGCAAATCCATCCAAGTAAACCGAATTTCCTGTAAATGCGTTCAAAGTTAATTATCAGTGTATTTATAACCGCGAATTATTATAGGATCTTATCTGTTGCCCGGCTGCAACGGTTTTTCTGTTTTAATTTTTTAAAGGTCAGCCTTCTGAGACGACCCATGCGATAAATACCAATTGAAAAAGAGAATAAATGGATGCCATAAAACGTGTTTGCACAGTGTGCACGACCAGTGGTGAAATGCATTAATCGTCGTTATTTTTCTTTCCTCCGTTGGTAACTGTAAAAGAATGAAGAAAAGGTAACCTCGTCAAGATATAATCTACAGTTGTTCGTGTACAATTTTAATTGATTCGATTAGAGAAAAAAATAATTTACATCGTTCATAAATTGGATCCTAAAATTTGTTCGAAAAAATTCGAAGTTGATTTATCTGCGTACTATCGACTCTATCGGTATATTCTCCGTCGGTGCAGCGTGACCCCGAGGCGCCATATTCCACAGCTTATTCGCCGTGGAGACTTTCCGCTTATGTAGGCACACTTGTGTTCGCGGCTGTCTCGCGAAGGAAACCCCGGAGGATCGTTAGCGGGTCTTCAAACGAAATATAATAGAGATTCTTCGGAGGAGAACGAAGCTAATCATAGCGCGGTTGAGAAAAGACGGGGGCTTCGTCCAAGCTCCTTTATGTAAACCTTGAGACTAGATCCGGATTCTTGAGAAGCGACGGGAAAAGAAGGAGAAGTAGATAACAAGACGGAACGGAGACAAGGACAGGCTGAATAGCGAAGCAGATGGATAAAGAGAGAGACGGATTGATCGGCCAAAGAAATGGAGACGACGGGAAGGAGAAGGGGAAAGATGTAAAGGGAAGGGATATACTTCTGTTCGGTTAAAGAGCCGAGGCTTGCCGTTGATTGTTGGGTAAGGTTGGAGGGGGAAGGGTGAAAGAGGTTGGAAGGGAGAGATCCACGCACTTTTAGATCGGCAGGAGGGAAAAGCAAGCATGTCGGCGAAAGTGTTCTTATGTATTGCACTGGTCGGCCCTCACCTCCAGCACTGAACAATTTTAATGGCGGCCACGAAAAAAGAAAAAACAAGAAGAGCAGCAGTACGATCCGTTTTCTACGTTATTTAATCTGTACAAATCGTGTCATAGAACCTAACCTATCAGCTGTTCGTTTACCGCCATCTTTCCGATTACTCGATTCTTGAAAAAGTACATAAAGTTAAAGAGTCGAAAAGCGATAAATAATGGAAATTCATAACGGTGGACATGATTGAATCATCTGGTCCCGAATTCTGTGAGCGAAACGGATGACCGATACAACAAATGTAAATGCTTTGAAATTCGAGCCGTGGAGACACGAGTTCCTCTCACGAATGGAACCGCAGTTTTGCTCATAATTAGATACGCGTAACATCGCGAAAAAGGAAAATTATGTTAACACATAATAGGACGTTGACTTTATTGTTCTGCTCGCAAAGGAGAAAGAGAGCACCGTGCACACAATGCGTGTGTATTGTACGTACACGTGTTGCATCTGTGTCGTTATGCGTTCGTAGCGATCAGAATCGCTTTACGGGAACACGCTACAGCGGTGGCGGACTCTCCACGAGGGCCTCGATAAAAATGACCTCGTTTCTGTCAAACGGAGATTAAGTAACTATGTACCACAGCCACGTTATACTTCCTTTCACTGCAGAACTTTGCGCGCATAAGAAACGAGTCAGTCGCCCGATAATCTCTCTCCCTCTCTTTATGCTATTTTTACTAGAATTTAAACGACAGATTCGAAAATCGAATTTATTGAAATATGGAATCCAATAAAATTAACATATCGGAATGATATTGGGACTGACTTTCTAATTTATGACCGAAGTATCATTTTGAATACACCGAAGCAGTGTGTAAAAGCAATAGAAAGTTAAACAGCTGCGTGCTTTAGGATTCCATTTTAAAACTATGTTTCTGTGGAACTGGGTGGATTTTATCTGTCGGGAAATAGTTATCGATCGAGCAGAGGATCGAGTCAGATTCTGAAAGTGGCAGGGGTTATCCAACCTCTTCTCAGCTGGTTACGTGACAACGATGAAGAAAAAATTCGCGGTGCTCGTCGATGACGGTTCTAGAGTCGGGTGTAATTGTAGGTTTCATGGAATTTAACACTAGAATTACCAACTGCTGGGGTATAAATAAAAGCATTACGATAAAAAGAAAAAAATTGAAAATTATATGAAACAGACATTTATTTATGGTCTTTACAAGAGATCATGGTAAATAAATTTACAAAGCTTTCATAAAGAATTACAAATTGGTCGTTTCGAGCACTTTAGCAACTCTCTCTCTAGTGTTGGTAAATGGTCGTCTCGATCTACGAAAGAGATACAGATAGCAGACGGCTAGGGATTATGTGTTTCTCTCTCTGAGTTGGTAGAATGGCCACCAGTCGACCGTCTTTTTTCGTCTTCACTCTATTCCTTTCTTTCCTCCCTGCATGGTGTATCTTTCTCGACGGTGGCGGCTGGCGGTCGGCTCCTTCCTTCTTTTTCTTCTGCGTGCTCGTGCTCGCTTCTCTTCCTCTCTTCCTACCCTCCTTCTCCTACATCGTGGCGAAGGTATGTAGGCTGTGCCACATCCTTGCCCAGAAACCGTTACCTTGCTGGCTTTACACTCAATGGAGCTCGCCATACCGTTGTTCCCCATACACGAATTTCCTTTGGCTTCGTTTACTATTTAGCGACGCACGGCTGCTTCTCACTTCGCTGACTAACTTCCTTGGAATTGGGCGTTTCGATTCGTTCCTGGTTATCCAAAGTGTATCGTTTAAGATTATTTTTTTTCGTTTTGTATTACTTACTGATACTTTTTGAAGTTGAGCAATCTTTCGTGCAAGTCTGGAGCAGAAGATAATTTTTAATTTGGTAACAGGATTAAAGTGAGAAGTGAATCAGTTTGAGGATTGCTTATCCGTAATTAAAACTCTGATCGATACTAGGTTGTACATATTGTTCGGGTTATCAGCATTGATAACCTCTTAAGTTCGCAAAGCTTCGGATACATTTCTTGGCTGTTTAGTAGCTAACCTTCTCGAATGATTAATTACTCACTGATTTTTACTTACCGATTCTTTTTTTTTAAAACACTTAAATGTAGTATACATTTCTGTAAACAATTTTTGTGTCGCAAGAAAGATTGCAAAAATATCGCATTTGAAAACACTTGTTCGTAAATTATTCGTTTTTTAATGATTATGTCTTCAAAGACTGTCGAGGGTGCTCGAAAATTCCTGGAGTACCTCGAATTTATCGCTGTTATGTTAGAATACGGAGACAGTAGAAGTATCATTAAACGAAGACCTTCAAATGTCACCATAAATTAGAATCCGAGGGGATTCCTCTGTCGAACTATCAATTGATGTAATTAAATACTTCATAAACAGGGATACAAGGCGTATATATTTACGGCTTGTTTTAAAAATAAATCTTTCTATCCTATAAATATCGTAGGAGGTTAACGCTGAAACAGAAAAATTTCTAAAACCATCGTGTATGTCCAAAATTTTGTACGTCTCTACATTTAACCATTTGTAAAGTCTCACTCCTTAAATGAAGTCATCATAAAAAATTCCAAAATACATGGAAATTAAATGGTATCAGAACGTACTTGTATTAAAATTTCCTTAATCGCGATAAATAACGCTAAAATTTATAAATGTAATTACTTAGCCTTTAGCCATTAAAAAATTCATAGAATTCATATCATTTGACTATCGTATGTCGCCATTCGAGTGCCAAGGATTAACGTCCAAATTTTCGCCTGGTTCGACCTTCAGGTATCAAGTATCGCGTTCTCGTGATGAAAGACCGGAATGCAGTTGGACGGAAGTAAAATGACCGTCCGATGGTAGAGTTTCACCGGGAACCAGCGGCCCTCTTTTAGCTTCGGGCTTCTTCGAACCATTGTTTACGTCCTGCACGGGTTTGCATCGTGTTACTGGCGGGAACACAATTTTTATCGTGAATAACTTTCTCGCGAATTTTAGACGTGAAAGGTATCGGAGACCACGGTAAACTGAGAACTGCACGGGAACACGAAACTTGTTTGCATAAACGTTTTCTATTACGCCAATCTTTATCTGTCTATAGTACAACGCTAGATAAATATATTTTCTTTCAAATCATTATGGTACACATGGTTCTTCAAAAAATGTATTATTTGACGAATTTAAGGCTATTAATTTTTTAAACAATAATATCACTAATGATTAGGTAATTATTCATTTCTTCTTTTTTACTAAAAATATAACAAATTTATTTCCGATAGCGTTGACTCACAAACACATATTTGTTGGCTTCCAAAGGCTACCCGAATGGGAAGCATCGTTAATGATGTAATTGAAAGTAAAATTAAACGTAAAGAGACGATGGATCAGGAACGTTTCCAGCAAAACGCCTTGATACAGGCGCGTTTCCAAGTTTTCCGATTTCTAGTTTCTTGACGTATGTTCTGGCTTGTTTACAAAGAACACGTGACAGGACTGCTCGTGAGCGACATTCCACGGATCTCCGAATTCTCGATCACGCACCTCGGCTTTATCCTTATTTAGAGACGAGAAATCTCATTACCAATTGACTTTCTTCTCTCCCACTTGCACAGTCTAAAAAGTCACGGTTGCCATTTTTTTTTTTTTTTTAACTCCAAAGCAGTGTACCCGTTGGACGTTGCTCGATGCAAAGTCACGTTAAACCTTATCGACCGAAAAGGCTGATTCTACCTTTGGAATGAAAAATAATTTAAGCAAGAAATAACAATTGCCACGTCAACTTCCTTTCAGCGGTAAGACTGGTCATTCACCGACCTTCTTGGTATCGCGAATTAAACCGTGGCGGAAATCGAGGATAAAAGAATGAATCATCGTTCTGCGGCTGATTCTCAATGTTTTTCTCACGCGAAACCTCCCTTTCCGTAAGCGCAATTAACGTGCAACTATTATTTCACTGAAAAACTCAGTCATGGCAAGAGCAAAAAACGAATGTCCTCGCCTACGAATATACCTCACAACTGATTGTATACGCCTTTGTAGTCCCTTTCCCCCCTTTTTTTCACCCTATGCCATCGCAATTACTCCAGCGCGTCCATTAGTCGGTGAAAAAACAGAAGGGTGGTAAAAGAGAGGAGAGGCAGTAATGAGAAGCTATCAATGAGGGTAATGGGTATCAACCAATTAACTGAGCAAAATTAAATTCTTTTTTGTTTTTCATTTGTCTACAAAGCTATTATTCTCTTACGAATACCAGTTTCTACTTCATACCTTGCTTAAAATCAAATTTTATCGGCACCGTTTATTTTTATCCATACAAGTAAACTCATATAAATCACCGTTCTTACTCAACTATCGTCAGTAGGTGGATTAACAATGACTCACGTAGCACGAAATCATTTAAATAGGGGGAGTTCAGCAATGCATATAATAATAGTCTGCTGTATATTTTGGTCCGCCAATAAATGAGTCTTATTTGCACTGGTGGCCCACGTGGCGCGGAACTCACCAAATAACGGACATATCAAGCGCGTTTCGCCGACGCCAACGTAAACGCCGTGGTCGTCTAGGCTATACGTTGCAACCGGTGGAAATGGGCCGAGAATTATTTATACACGTCGGCCGACACAGCTGATCTCCACGCTCGCGCGTCCTCCTCTGCCGTTTCTCTTCGCCTGTATTTTTGCGCGGCGCGCCGTGAAGGGGGAGGGTCTCGTTCGCGGAGAGAAAGACGATGCGCGGTGGTGGCCACTGTCGTCGAGAGTCGTAAGTGAATAAGACGCGAAGGAAAACAGAGAAAGAGAGGAGGATGAAAGGTGGTGAGAAAGAAGAGGAGGAGACCGCGTGTTCCTTCTACTTTTCATGGTTAGCCTGTGTGTCAACGCAGCAGAACGAAAAAGCATATTCAATCTGGTGCCGGCTAGAAATAGCAATGGCCAACCGAAATAAACACGACGTCGCAACGCGTCGACAAAGGATCTCTCTCGGTTTCGTGACGCTGTCACCGCACCCCCACCACCTTGTCTCGTTTTCCCTCCCCCCTTCCCGCGCCGTGTAACCGCGGTCTGGCATCACCTCGTCGTAAAATAACCGGCAAATTGTTTGACAGGCTGTACTCCGCTGTGTTGTCTCGTCCACCCGAGCAACAGCCTCCTTTGCCGCTACTGTGTCGGACAGACTTAAGTAATTGTCACGCGAAACTTCCCTCTTCGCAACGTATTGAAGTTCCCCCTTTTGCAACTTTTGTTACGTTATTGGTTCTAGTAAAATGTTTTGTTCAGATAGTTACTTTTTTTGTAATTAACGCGTTCACTATCAGTGTCATATCTGACGCAACGAATTCTAAGGAGAACAAGTGCCACGCATGTGCGGCAGTAGTCGGTTTTTATATTTTCGTTGTTCTGCACGAACAAAATCATTCACACCGTCATATAAAATCATTCGAGAAATCAGTCTTGGGAGAGTCGCTTATTTTGAAGCTTAAGGGACATTTAACCCTTTGCACTCCGCGTCATCTCGGATTTATTAAATGGACGTATCCTGGATCCCTCAAAATCACTATTTTTTTTATATAACTTGGTAAGTGTACCATATTTTGATTTGATATCTTGTGCCATTTTAGCAGAAAACTTCTCAGAAACATGCATTTCTGAAACGGTTGCGCTGGGATAAGTTGGATTCCCCGGAATCACTAATAAATTCTAATGTCCCCTGAGAGGGGACAATCGAGTGCAAAGGGTTAAAACATGCCATCTTCTAACCCCTAAATTCGTCCTTTCAAGTTTCATAAACATCCCTAAGGAATTTGTCAGTAAATACCACTAGTAAATGCACACGACGTCCATTTAATTGACGCACACGAATTCCCGGGAAAGTACCGTACTTTCGACTCGCGTTTCTCTCCTTCTCTCTAAAGAGGCAGAGAAAGATCGGTCGGTGCGGGAACACGATTTTACGTAACGTCCGCGCGGACAGGACACGATGCTCACCGTTTTTCTTTATTAACAAGCCTACCAACGCTATTAACAATTCGCGGGCGGAACGAGACGCGCTTCTCGACGCCTATGGTCATTATCCTGGCTCTCGCCCGGGATCGGTTTCGCAACGGCGCGATCGGTTACGTGCCGGTTTCAAGAGCGAAAAAAAACCTGGATCCGGGGCGAATTCGGTGTCGCGAGAACGCGGTCAATTAACGTCGACATCGTTAAATTACAGCCTCCGAAAAAGCGGTGAAAGTCGAAAATTGCCACCGATGACGTCATTCCTGTTGTATCACGTTTATCGATACGATCGCGATCAAAAGATTTGGAGATGAAGAAAAAAAAAAATGGTAATAACGAGAGCAGTGTTTGAATTCAATACCTTCTAAATTGATTGCACATTATCAGAATTGCTTTTATTTGCATTTAAATTATGATTATAAATTAATTATAAATTGGTTCGAACAACCTCTCGGTAGTTCAATATTGAGTTCTTTATGGACTCCATAAATTTTTCTGTTTTCCTGGAACTTATCGTGTTATCTTTCTTCACACTTATTTTTAAAAGACTTATATCTTTGGAGTTGACTTTGAAGGTACTCCCTATTAACTGCCAGATGGCGTCCAAATCAGAAAGTCAACAAAAATTTCTAACCTACACAAATTTCCGCATGATGATTTTGCTTTACTAGGCATACAAAAAAGTGAGCAGTACCATTAAATGATCTGAGGAAGGGTTAAATTGTGTCGGTAGTTAAATGGGTGGAGCATTAGCGGTGTTGGAGGGTGTAGTATTGACAGGTAGTGACGTCATGCGGCGCCCCGTTGTCGGATTACATGCACAGCATCCCTTCCCGACCCAGTCGGGCGCCCACACGCGCTTTTAATGCTGCCCGTGTCATGCTAAATATTACACTTACCCTCCGACGAGATGATTAAAGTTTATTTTTGCACGAATCGTAATCGGGTTACAGTGGGGGCTAAATAATTTTGCGAGGTTATTTTTGGATGATTTATTTTACCGAAGTTACCATTACGAGCATTTTGAAGTAACATTAAATTAATTCAATACTGTTTTCTATTTGTTGCTAATAAATATAGTTTATTGTTTTTGTAATTCTTATAATTAGCAGCTTAATTTATTGCGATTTGTAGTCGACGTAATAAATAGAATAGAAGATATATAAGATTTATGCTTGTCGCGATTAAACCGGTATATTATTTGGTTAATTCGTTATTTCACTTGAAATCATATAAAGCTGCTATTTGATTAACAGATGGTTCCTTAAAATGTAAAACTGTCTTATCTTTATAAATGTGGTTAAACGGTTTTTAGCATTCGGTGGAGGCTAGTTCGACCCGGCGAACAGATAAATCATGGTGTTTATCGGTAGGCCACGATTAATCGTGCGGCGCGATAAAACGGCAAAGAAAAAGACACGAAAATAATACTGAAAGAAACAGCTGTTGCTGTACAAACAATAATCCATGAAATCGCGTGACAACGTGCAAAGTACAAATTCCTGTTTATCAAAGGCTCCCCTTACACGATGGTTCTCTTCCGTCGATAATGCAGACTGCTGTCTTTTAAATATTCTCGCATTTTTTAGAAAATTGAACATGCGCATCTTTATCAATATCTGTATCGCTGTTTGTCACCGTTGACGTAATGCGATGTGTCAGTAATCCCTGATTGTTAAAGTCTACTAACCTTTACTACTTATTAAAGTCTTAGCGAGATGAAAATCGTTTTCCCGTCTCACTCTGTTTACAACTTAAACATGAACTTTACTCAAGCGTGTTACTAATTGCGCTCATTCTGTACGTGTATAAATATTTGATACACGATTTATTTATACGCTAAAAATATTTAGCTCTTCGAATAAACGGTATCTACAAAATTAGCGAAGCAAAGAATGCAACCTTGAATAAAATATAACGTGCGCAAAGAGGTTGTAGAGCGCGACATATGGCGCAAGCGATTTCGAAGTTCCTAACCTCACTTCGTGTATCGAATAAAAGTTTCGATAGAATTTGTGCAGCATTGAAAATTTGAAAGGTTCTCAATAAAGAAGAAAATATAAAAGAGAAAAGAGAAAAAAGATTCCGCATTCTCAGGTTTTCCGGTATCTCTTTGATAATAATTTATTGAGAGATAGAAGAGCGAGAACATGGTCGCATTTCTTCGTGTCGTACTCTTAACATGACGCGTGTTTCTTTCGCTGAAATACAACGATCATGCACGATATCGAGACACGGATACGTGATACTGGATTAAGCGAGAAGGTAACTCCTGTACACATGCACGTGCACGTGAATGCACAGGTATCTATACAAAGAGGGGCCATTGCATAATCATTGTAAATGCACCTTGCGTTAACCCGTGCTGACGCATTGAAATTTTCGTTCCGCTTTCGAATGCGCATGTGCCACCTATTCACGGGATTCAATTTACAGAACATTTGTATCACAAATTTATGCATATAACGTCGTTTTAATTGTCTTTAAAAAATTTATTTGCTTTAGAATTGTTTCATCTGTTACATATCTATATTTTAAGGTATACTTATATTTATCTTATGATGTATTCTACTTCAAACGATAAAGTAGTACTTCTGTATAGTAAAATTTCCTACAGATAATAATGGGTTTAATAATTTGTAACATTTGTTCGCAATATGCGAGCGTACAGTATCAGCAATAAATCGCAATTATTTCAACTGTAGATATGTTTACAATGACCTACATTATATAATTATCATCATTAATTCAGAACGTGAAGAAATATTGTAACTAATAGTTAAGTTAAGCGTCTAAAGGAAAGGGGAAATATTTCGTTGTATTTTCACTTGAGGATAACATGTCACATAGAATATCATCACCGGTCATGTCAAATAAATAGACAGTATATCAGGCACGCATAGATGTGAGAACCAGAGCTCAGTGGATTCATAACCGTAACTTGACTCGTCGTCTTCGGTGCTATCGTTCTCGTTGTAAACAAGCCTAAGCAGTCCAGTGTGCCTACCGGCGCTATGTAGGTTACTATCGCAACGGTCTGCGCCTCCTCGACCCGCCTTTAAGGTCGTTTACAGCGTAACCCGAACCCACTTCTTTTCCTCTCATCTCTTTGCAACCCTCTTTTTTCAACCTCTTTTACCGTTTCTCGTAATTCTTCCAAAGCATAAAAAAATGTTAAATAGTTTGATTCAATCCATGATATGCAGTGAAATTATTTCCGAGTAAAATTGTACCTTGTGACTTTCAAACTACTTGATCGTAGGAAAAATCTAAATTGCAATACGAAATTTTGAGATAATGATTGTACAGCAATCGTTAGCGAGAATGAATATTATTTTTTAAACGAAGAAAAGTAACATTATAATGTTACCATGTGTGAAAATTATAGAGCTGAATATTTATTTTCCACTTTCTCATAATTTCCATGATTTACAGTGGATTTACTAAATATATGCGAGAAGTGTCGCGTATCGCGACCACGTAACGCTGTTTTCCGCACGATCCCTCTTTCCGCTGATGGCGCACGCGCTCGCCAACCTCGTGGCTGTTCCTGATGCGCTTAGCCAACGTTGTTAGCAGCGCCGTTAGCTCCGTCGATGATTCTTTGTGGTGGTATCGTGCGACGTATACGTACGCGTGCACCGTTGCACACCGCTTAGCGTGCTCCAAGAATCACAGAGTGGTGGAGTATCACGTGACACTGGCTCGTGGGTATATAAAGACGACCAACGGCTGGTGGAATCAGCCACTCTCAAACTGGCTCCGAGTAGCTTTGCATGGCTCGTACATTTGATACCAAAGGAGGCTGAAGGTATAGACTATTATTTGTCTAAATAAAACCGCTCAAGGAGAGATGGCTCTGTATCGTATTGCCTTTAATACTGCAAAACGAAACGTGAAAGAAAACGAGAACTGTACAGTGTAAACAAGATAAGCGAGTCTTGGGGGAAAGATCCATGTACAAATTGCTTGCGGTAGGTCAATCGATGGTTTCGATGACCGGCAAAGAAATGACGTTGCTTTGATTACTGGGCTTGCTTGATCGTCATAGAGAAATGGGCAACACGCATACGCCAGAACATTGCCCTCTTCGCAAGAATGAAGTTCCAGACATATCGATCGCGGATGCACATGTCTCCGACATACTTCGTATAGATCATTCAACATATTTCAGAGCATATAAACAGACATGATTGTACGCATTATACGTCGTACATTTGTGATTGTGGTGTAATAAAGGATGGCCACAAACACACGGACATTCATAATTGGTATAATATGGGGTTCAGAGGTTTCGTAATTATATCGAGCGGCCATTTATGCGCATAAAGACGATGTCAACAATGTGTACATTGGAGAATGATGACGATTAGAAACTGTATCGAACGGAGCACGTAAGTATATCGAAGCGGAAAGATCTGTCACGATCAGGATCTCGTCTTATGCGCATACATTTGTCTGGTGGACGCGCGCGCGTCCCACATAGAGGAAGAGAGACACGAGGCGTGTGTATCAGACTCTGTGCATCGATTTCAAGGTCCTCTCCGAGCACTGCCTCTCGAGGATTTCAACTTCTTTTTGTCCGACGTTCAAGGTGAACCCGTGCAGGAGAAAAAATTTCCGCGTCCTCCACCGAGCCAATAGCACCGGACGGAAAATATACTGACCCACTGACTCATAGGGGATTTCCGGCATTAGCCTGCAATTGCTACAATAACTACCGATCGCCCGACGTCCGATCACGACATCGTTTAAAAGTCTCGTTTCGTTTTGTAAACCGTTCCTTTTACATGCTTATAAAAGAAATTGAAATTGTTCATTCAAGCATCGGCCAAATATTAATTTATCAAAGCGTTAAAATTCTCAACGCATATAGAAGCAAAATTTGTCCAATTAATTTGAAGATAATATTGATAATATTATAGCAGAGCAGAATATAGAAAGAAACAGAGGTGTCATTGGAGAGACAAATTTCTTGAAGTCAACGTAACAGTTAATAGTGACCTAGACATCGCGATATTCGAGAGGCAGTTAAATTTATAACGGACGCATTGTATCCGCGTTTGCAACGAGTCTGTAACACACAAACATCGAAGGAGCATGCAAACGAAGAAACGATCAGACGATTTCGCGACTGCCCTAGCTTGCGAGTCTGCTAATAAAAGACGTTGCGCAATCGTGGACGTGGTGTTGCGCCGTGGATAATAATAAGAACGTAGACAGACGGGGAGAGAGGGAAGAGATGGCGGTCAGAAGAGGATAGTACTCCACTCTCTGTCTCTCGTCCTCTCTTCGTCTGTCTTCCGATATTGTCAAATCGCTGTGTGCGCACGTCAATGCACAAACGTAATAATTTGTCGCACATGAGTTGTTGCGAGTCGCCAACGGTCGCGCACCAGTGCACCAGTGTAACGAAATTGAAGAGAAACTCTCTACTGAACCCGTACACTATTTATGGTTTCCTTCAAGCACACCAAGTTAATGGGTCGATTCTTTTGGGCGTCCAGATATCGTACTCGTTTTCTCGCTTTATATTTCCTGTTTTCGATCTCTTGTCCTCGTCTTTTTCTTGTTTCGTCCTGGAATAGCTTCTTTCATTCAGCGCCATCTGGCTTTCGTTAGGTGTCATTAACGTTTCCGTCGTTCACGTTCACTTTCGACAAAGAAATATCTGCGAATAAGGTTTTTCCACCATCTTCGAAGATCGAACCGCAGTTGTGATAATTGTGAAACATGAAATTTTTATTCTGATATAATTAACGTTTTCACAAGGTAAACGGTGGCTAAAAGAGAATATTAATGTCAGTGTTAGTAGTCTCTCTGCCGCCATACTTCTCAGCATCGTCCGTGGTCTGCCTTTCTCGCGGTCGTGCCTCGATTTTGCCAGTAGAAAGGAAAGGTCGCTAGGGGATCGACAGACGAGACGGAGATGTATACGGTGGAGAGGCATATCGAGAAACGACTTCCCGACAGTCGTTAGCCGTGATAGATGGTAACCAGTATACCCTGCAGCACGGCTATGGTCTCTCTATCTCTCTCTCCCTCTCTCCTTCTCTCTTTCTCTCTCTGACTTGTGTAGCAAAAGAGGGAAACTACGAGAAATCCGATCGTAATTACTTCCGGTTCGCTAAGGCCTTCCAGGGTAGGCACTGAGAAAACGGAAATTCACTTTCTTTGCCTTGGCATCATACCTCTATTTCGTTTTTCTATCTCTCTTTTATCTCACCGTCTAGCTCTCTCTATCGACTGACTCGTGTGCGCATACACGGGCACACGCGTGCGTGCATCAGCACCTTCGCTCAAATACGTAGGCATTCGTGTAATACTTGCTGTGAGATACATTAAGTGTGTTCAGGGTTGACATATATATGTTAACGAGCGAACACCTGCACCGGGTATTGTCTTTTCTCGACTTTCCTGACCGCATACACGTATCTGTGTAATTGTGCAAATAATTATTATCGACGATCGGCTATTAATCGCTTTATCGCGTGTTCGTTCGCGGTGAAAGACGATTGAATGTATTTTTTGAAGGCTTATATTGAATCGAGAGATTATTCGGAATATAATTTTAAAATGTTGTTGGAAAATTAAGAACTTTAATTGTATATTAAAATTTGATTGTAAAAATTTATGATTCTTTATCGTGTAGATATTTAGAGCGAAATTCGAAAATACAAATATAATCGAACGTTGGTACGTGCAATGCCATCTGTTTGCAGTTCACCGGTTTAACGATAAATTTTACGAGCATCGCTTTCTAAAATATATTTCTGTAAACACAGATATAATTTATAAACGTGTATTCGGTTCGAAATATATCTTTCAGTTTCAAAAAAACACGATGCAGCAAAAATGTTAAGAACAAAATTAACGTTGTTTATTCACGATATTGCGGCATGTTACTGCCGACCAACCAATCAATTATATATAGTTCGTGACGTAAATGTTCGCGGTAAAAGTGACGAGATAAATTGTACGTGCGATACTGGTCGGGCAATATACAAACCGTTCGTTTGTTTCCACTGTTCATCTGAAAATGTACGCAAATGGATTTCCCGTAGCCGTTTCGAATGTAATTTTATCCTGTTTCTTTGATCAGAACGGAACTTTCAGATAGAGTTCGTTTGAAACGAAGTTAATATCGTTTATCCCAGACGAAACTGCGTGCTGCATTTATCCGTTAATGCAACGAAACTGCTTTTCTGGCGACAAAATTCAAGGGGAAAGGACGCCCACAGTTCTTATTAAATAACGTTAATGCCGTTTCACGTTAAGCGACAGAAAATGGTCTTTTGTAACCAGGTGGAACACGGGTACGTAAAACTCGCGCGCCCTGTCTGTCCTTTTCTCTGCCCACTGGCTGTCTCGTTTTACCCCCTTCTTCCTCGTCAACATTACGCTCGGCTTGGCAAACAGCGACAGGCACGGGCATACGAAGGACGTACCCACATACACTTAACTCGCGTGCACAGACAGCCACCAATATATCTGCGTCTACTTCAAAAGCCATTGAACGTGCGATGGTTAGCTCTTTCTTTTTCTGTCTCACTGTGTCTCTTGCTGCGTCGACTCTACTCGGTCTTTCGTTCGCGCTTGTTGCCACCACCTCTGGGCTAGAGAGGGATAGCAACATAACGACCGCTTGAGCTCTCGAGGTGATCGTTTTCATCGAACGCTTCTTCGGATCGGGTGTATCATTTGGGCTGTTTGTTTTCTATTTTTGCTCCTGTTTTGGCGTTTAACGATGCGACAAGGAAACCAATTGAATATAATTCTCGAAACTTGATTGATCCCCTTAAAATATGAGGGAAATCGATGAAAGAGATAGGCTTGTAATCAGTTATTTGTAAGAATCGTGTTTCGAAATAGTTTAAATTGAAAATGAATGACGCAAAGCTTGTAATTAATATTTTAATATGCAAAATTTTAATTACTCTTCTTTTGTGTTTTTGTTGGATTTATGAGTGGCATCCTGACCTTCGGTTCTAAATTTGACTGTGATTTCTTAATTTCAGTCGGTGATATCTTGTTTTTGTCGCGGTTGGTTCTCTATCTTTGTTCCTCCGTCACGAGGAATAATGGCGGATTAAGGTGTCCCTGTAATCGATATTTCCGCAATTTTCCGCAAATATCGCATATTCCACGAACATTGAAAAGAGCTTCGTGGGACTTATCTCCTTGGCTCCATTGTTCGCAATAAAGAAGTTGAGTATAAAAAGATCACCGTGATCAATTTCCTTTCTGTTCCTTGTCTATACATATAAATACATATTTTATGGACGAGGAGTTAGGATTTCCTTAGAACGTTACATAAAGTACGAAGAAAAATCATTGACCGCAAAGCCTCAATTCCAACGAACACAAGGAAAACAATTAATGCATTGTCATACTTTAAATTAGAATCAGCTACGAGTGAATCGTAATCAAAATAAGCACCCAGTCTCGATCGGTCGAGTTATCGAAGACAAAGAGCGAGATAGATTTTAAATGAAATGAAGAGGCAAGAACAAGCTTTGCTATCGTTCGCCACAAAAACAAGTATATATGTACTAGTATATTTGGTTAAGCCGTGATAAGTACCTTGGTAATGCGGTTTCGTGCATTATCGCATAACACGCTATCCGTGTGCTATTTTCCATGACTGTAAAAGTTTGCCATGTATATCTCATAATTAACATTGAAACAATATTTTCTCCTGTCATCGCGGACACGAAAACGACGATCACATAATTAAATAGATTTATAACATTGAGATATGGATAATTTGATTCCACCGAGAACGTACATTCGTACAAAACGTGATGTTTGTATGGATCTCGCGATCCTTGGAACTATCGCAGCAGGTGCACGGGAGAATTTCTTTGTTTTTCGTCGTACATGTTTTTCATTATCGTCTCGACGTGACGTCAATGCGATTACGAGCTGCACATTCGACGACTTGACATCGCGACTTCTGGCAATTTTGCCGCGCTGTAACAAACGGAAGATTTTGACTGTGGAGCGTTGACCCGGCCGATGTTATCATACGTTGGTAAATTCATGAGTGCACCATGACGAATGGAATTACCCATTGTGGTTGGCAGCGCTAACAGATAACTATTTTTTTTTAAAACCAATTTGACTCATTATTTCCGGTAATAGCGTTTAGTATAACATATAATTTAACTAGTTTGAATAACTGTATTCTCCGCCCTTTTTGTATCTACAAAACAGCTACATTTATGAAAATGAAACCGATAACATATTGTTCGTTAATAGCGGTAAATTCATATATTGTATCGGTAGAACGTGATCTCCAAAACGCGCTTTCAGCATTTCAAACATCAAGAAAGATAATATTTGACTGATTCTCCAATTATATCGACATCATCCGTCAAAATATATATTCTTCACGCAGGATATTGATGAATTATTCTAATCAGACTTTATAAGCTGAACGTTTGCTTGATATCTGACGCAGATGTTTACGAATGTTCGATCGGAGATAACCTCTTCGTTTAAATTTTCTCATGTAAAGTTCTGAGAGGCTTTATCGACGACGCTGGTGCGATGGTAGCCCCTTTCTTGAGATCCGTGGGAAGAAGGAGGTCTCGTGGCTTACGTCACAGTCATGTGGCCGACGACGAAATATAAAAGGCGCGCACCGGGGCCGACACGAATTGAATTGCAAAGAGCCCCGGCAGACTGACGCGTTGAATCCTTTTAACCCCTCGTCGGGTCATCGATAATCGTTTTTTTCTTTTTTTTTTCTTTTTCTCGTTATTTCCCACGCCGTTGCGCCCTCAGTCTCCTCTTCCTCGTTGACGCTGGAATCTCGTCGGTTAATTCGCTCAATTTAAACGGCGTGCACCCTGCTTTGAAAGACCTTCCAATAACTTTTCCATTGTACGGATTAATTAATTATTTTACTCTCCCGATGGCGTTCCATTCGTGTTTCCATGCAACGCTCGCGTTTCGTGCAGGCTCGATATCGACGGTCGATAATTAGCCGCGACATTTTATCGTTACCTGCAAGAATTGGTCGATGATCGTTACCCAATAACTATTACCGATGCATTATTCATTATGTACCAATTGTTAGTCGTTAATGTTGCATCATTACCGTTGCACACGCGTGTTACGAATGGCGCTGTTAATTCCAGAGTAAACGGACCGCAGAAGAAAGGCTATTAAAACCGTTGAAACGTGAATTTGAATCGGCGCGACGAAGGGTGAAAAGGAGAGAGAGGAACAGGTTGTCGGTTAGCGTTCCCGATAACGATGGGTGGTAACATTTTTTTTTCTCCGGTTACCTTTTACTTTTGCGTCGTATACCCCGTTGTGTTTGGTTTTATTTTAAACCAAGAGGGTTGCAGGGTTTCCAGAGCATTGTTTCGTTATTATTACCATATACGGAAATACTCCGTGACGTCAAGCATTTGCTACAATATTAAGAAACCACGGGTTTGCTGGATTTCTTCCACTAATAAAAAAAAAAAAAAGAAACATTATCGGTACGGACTGTACTAATGGATTTACTTGTTAATTCTTCAGTAATACATTTGTATTCGATGATAACACTGTTGTTCAAACGTATATCTCGTTTATTGCACAAACAAGTATTGATTTATCAGTAAAACTTATATTTCTATCTTTGGTTCGATCAAACACACGGCACGCTCACGATAATATATAAATAATATATATTATATATCCAAACATACAACTGACGCTCGATTCCCTTAAGTTCTTAAACTATCGACGCGTTGCTAAGACAGACAATATTGTTGATAAGTTATTTGCGTGAATATGTTATCGTAGGATAACCTTATCTGATCTCTGGCTACTTGTCAACACTGTCTGCTATTATTTATCTTTGTATTTAATCGAAATACACATGTCACGTTATAGACATCTAACGATCGCGTTTAAAAAGCTATCCAAATAATCATCCATCTAGAATTAACCGCTAATTTTTCATTTCTTATCATCAACAATTAAATTAATTATTACTCTGTTACCATGTTTAACGGAAAGCACTCGATTTGCAGCGAAATTGCGCTCGAGCTGATCATCGTTACACTTTTCTTTTTTGCGGTTGTATGTAGTAATTATTTTCTGTTTAAATAGACCGGTCGGGGTTATCGCGTAACACCGATAACACCGTGATAAAACAGCAAGAAAATACGGGAAAGTGTGTCGCGAAAAATCGTGTATACGTGCAAAGGCCAGACGCTATTCATACTATTTGTTTTTCTCGAATCCGATAATTACGTTGAGGTTACGGTTTTTCCACGTGTAACAATTGGTGCTTTTATTTATGCGCAACTACCAGTTACGTATTTATTTTTTTCTATAATTCTAAACGCGTTTTCGTAATCATTCTTATGGTAATTCACTCGGGGTGATAGACACTTATGATTTACGTACCAAAATTTTTTTAATTTCAAGGGTTTTAACCCTTCGTAACCGGAATCTCATCGCTTTCATGAGAAAGAAAATTATGGTTAATCACGATTAATAGATACAATAATTATAAAAATACATAAATGGTAGTACAATGACATAATAGCGAAATGGAGTAATAGAGCAAAAAACTGACAAAGTGAAGTTGAGAAAATAAAAGCAAACGGATATGTAACTTCCAAGTTATCTATCTTTATAGAAGGCCAATGTATTTTTCTCGTTTTTATTTTATTTTATTTTATTTTGAATGGCCAATGTATTTTTCTCTTTTTTTTTCTTTTTCTTATTTTGAACGGCCAATGTATTACTCGTTCCTTTATTAAATTTTCGAATTTCACATCACTCTGTTCGTGTAACTTTTACTATAGCTTGCAAATCTAAGGCTATTAACACTGCCGCATTCCTCGGATTTTTGTTGTAGTCAATCGTCTTCTAATTTCATGAAAAACAGCTTCTAATTTATAGAAAAATGGTTGTTCGATATAAAAATAATGTGAGTTATAACGTAACAGTTTCTTTATTTATCGCTCAGAATAAATGAAATTTTTTAGTGAAACGTAGCGTGGACAAAAATGTCCTGAAGACCGCCTAGCAGGGTTAATCGCGGCGCGCAGTACCGTGACACGTGCACGTGGAACCCTGACCTCGAGACACTGCCAAATTCGGCTGATTCGCAATTGGAATCGGCAACCTACTGACACACTAATCGGTGCATCGACGGGCGCCATCATGAAATCGCGCTCGCTCGAGACCGAATTAGGCGACCGTGCAAAATGACTTGGTCCCGAGCTGAAACCGTTTGCTCGATGACGCAACGATCGATGCTTCTCCATTCTGCTTAATTGAGTCTCGTTTCGCAGCCCCTCTCTTGCTGGAAGGAATTAAAGATCATGATGGAATGACCCGCGACCTGTACGCATGGAATCCCCTAGATTATGGTATTCGCTGGTTTGAGCTGGTGGAACAACCTTGTTTAGAATGCGAATGCAAGAGGGTTGTACATTCGAGTACGAATGGCTTATGATCATTCAAATATGAGAGTACTTTGGTTTGCTTATTGCTTACTTGTTCTGTGATGTTAGTCCTCGATTTAATTCGCAGGAAAATAAATTTGAAATTATCATATTTATATGGTATAAGTGTATCTAATGTATAAAGAAGATACGGTTTTCGAAATAGGGAGATGAAGTTAATTTCAACATATGGGGTAGTGGCTATAGAAATTCCGTTTCTTCAAAATGTGTATACCCACGGTTCGTCGTATATGTGTGAATACATTGTAAACGCGGTTGGTTACACTCAATTCTTTTGACACGGTGTTTTAATAGCTTAAAAACTTCAATATTTTTAAGGTGTTACAATTTCTATGGTCGCTACTGTGTAACTTGAGTATCACCCATGAGCATTAAAATTCACGTCCTTTGGGCATACGTAAACCGAGTAGCATCACCCTCTAAGGAAGCATCGACAAGAACTTGCAGATGCGATCGGGGAATCGGATCGTCCCGAAAGGGAAATTCAGTCTTTCGTCGTAGTATCCTTATCTCGGTCAGATTCCAGAGCGCAATCGTATGGAACGAACGAGTGAAACGGTACAATGCAGTAATATAGTAAAACTTGATTTATCCAAACTAAAGTTGCTTCTTGGTGATAAAGCGACTCACAAAAATTGGCCAAATTCTTGATTGTATTTTGTATTCAATCAAGATATACTTCTTGGTTATGAATTACAATTATTTGTTTGAAAAATTCAGAAGGTGTAAAGAAAAATACGTGTGTTAGAAAAATAATTGAGTATTAAAATTACAATTTATTTGACAAAAAGGTAGCTCGACCCAACCGTTCCATTAATCTCGAGTCACCGTGTATACAGATAGGTGAAAATCTGGTTATATACGAATCAGCTTCAATTATGCAAACCGATAGATAGTGATCAGATAAAAGGGTTTAATGCACTTTTACTATTCGAGCGTTCTAAATACTCCACTTGTCTTGTTCCCCTTGTCGTGTTGAACAAATAGGGCCCTACAACCATCGGTTGGCACAGCTGACTGGAAATCGGTTGGCGCACGTGCGGTGGTTGAAAAAGCGCGCGCGGAAAGGCCGGGGCCGACGATTTTAGAGGCCATTCAACAGCAGCGACAGACCGATCGCGACCGCGATGACTCAGAAAACGTATTATTTATAGTCCTGTGCTCTTCTGCCGCACGATGAGGTGAATCACACGGTACCACGCGAGAGAACAGAGAAGAAAGCAGAAAGAAAGAGCGTGGGTTACCGGTTGTCCAAACGCGAAAGATTTCGCGTACGTCGTGTTCTGACGCCTTCCTGCCGCGCCGCTTTTTTACCCCCGCGCCCTCCTTTCGCGCGGATTCCTTCCTCGTTACGTATCTGTTACGTGGCCGAGAATTTTTGGTTTTGGACATGGGACCTGACCGAAAGCGGGCCGGCTCGATCGCGGTACCAGCAGGGGAAAGCACGCGACCGTTTCGTAGAGGGCGGCTACTGCCCGTTTCGAAGATAGTCGCGCCCAAGGACGCGCTAAGATTCTTCCCCCACCACGACGCGCTAAGATTCTTCCCCCACCACGACGCGCTAAGATGCTTTCCCCACCACCGCGCGCTGAGATGCTTCCCCCACCACCGCGCGCTCGATTGGTTAGCGTAGAACGGAGGTCCGCCCACGTGCCAATTACCCGCGTCATTCAATCTTGAGAACTGGGTAGGCGGTATCCAAGCTTTTTCATAGAATGAGAAACAACGAGAGTCGACCCAGCATCGATTGAGATAGAAACGATATTTGTTTAGCGTATTATTCAGCGCGGATACAAATCAGACGGTCTTATCGCGCCTGTGCAAACAAACGTGTTTGCTAATGCGAGCTCTGTAACCTTGTTAACCTACCACGATATAATTATTTTCGAAGGGTATTCGCGACTGAACAGCCCGACGACGCAAACAATTAAATCGGTCGACGTTCATCGAACCGTATGATGTAGCGTTCGCAAATTTTTCGGATTCCGTGAACTCGACCATTCTTCGTCCACGAATAAAGAAGTTGGAACTCAGTAGTCTATACACTGACTTTTTTATCGTCTCCAGAATGACGAGCAAAATTACTATACCCACGCGTCACTGAGACAATTCTGAAACGATGAATGATAGTCTGAGGGTAGGTTTATCGTAGGTTAGGACGGTTCCGAGGGGATATACTGTTATTGCAGATAAAAGTAGGAGAACACGAGAGGAGGGATCTTGATTCCTTCGACGAATGGGCTGGTAAACGGTTTGTTTGGAGCAGACGATTGCGTGCCAACATACGCGTGAATCGAGTGCAGTAGTAAATCCAGCCTCTGATGGATCCCTAGTAGGATCTACTAGTACAGTACACGATAAAATGATAGAACACTCATAATTTTCAGTGCTGCTTAAGACTAATGCAATATTACTCAAGTTTTATTCAATTATTATTTCCCTTTCTAAATCTTCGCACGATAAATACACGATCAATTTTGATTCTGATGCTAAAATCATCGGATTGTTAAGAAATGAAGCTCTTGAATACTTTATAATCATAAGCATCTTCGAGTTTTTAATTTAAACCTAATTTTATTTTATTAAATCGGACAATATCTTATTTTTAGATAGCCATTAGCTTTTGCCTGATAATGTATTGTCTATCGTATTAGGTTCAGAAGTTACTCAAAAAGTCTTGAAAATTGAAGAGTATGCTTTCATCTTGAGATAATAGTTATCATTTCGAGAAGAACCGTTCCGTAATAAAGAAATGTTTGACGGCACTCCTATTCTACTTTTCTGCTCCTAATAATTTCCCCATGTACAACGCTCTCACTCTTCTCCGTTTCCCTTTAATCGTGTGTTTTATTTCAGATTTATCTGTTTGTTAGATACCTCATCGTTGCGCGTGCGATCATAAAAATGCTTTTTATTGCGCGCAGTGGCTCGTAGAATCGTACGGTTTAAGGTTATGTACGAATTTTAAGCTCACCCAGTGCACGAATTGTTTATAGTTACGACGATGATAATAACGGTTTCCGAATGTTTATGTGCATGCATTCGGTACACGTACCAAAAAACGGATAAATGTTAAAAAAAGAAAAAGAAAAAAAGAATACATAAAAGGGTATCGGAGAGCGTGTGATGCGTTGAACGGAAAAAAAATGAATCTTTTTTAATTTGTTTTCGTGACGATTAATCGTGAAGCATTATTTATGACATAAAAGGTCACCGGGTATTAAATATTAGTGGCCAAGTTGTTGTCGTCATTCTGCTGATCAGGGATTGTTTGTCGGCGTATCGGAACATTTGAATATAATATAATACCCTGGTGCGTATAAACAACCAATTTAGTGGTTATTAAGATCAATAGTCTACCGCTTATCCTTAGAAGAATTTTAATTAACCAGAAATCGTCCTTTCCCAAGCCTCGGAGATCATCGTTATCGTAAAAGCGTAACCTGTTAATCAACTTGTTAATTAAAGAAAATATGTTAAACTTGCTACCCCATTGACCGATATATTGAATAAAATCATTCATATAAAAAATTAATTAAGCATCGTATCTATTATTCACTACAATTCTATATATATTATAACGTTCATAATATGTAATATTAGCCTGTTGCATTTGAACGTTCATATCGATAATTCAAGAAATGGAAGAAACTCAAAATACAAAATTTTTGATAAATTCTGTAAGTGACAAATTATGAATCCAACGTTCCCCGTTTTCGTGCGAAATAAAAATTAAATAAAGATTTTCCACGGTTCAGCTTTCAAATTTAACAGAAAATATAAAAATATTTCTCCGATGTTTAAAGGATAATTGTTGCATAATAAAAAGCATTTATTATTCATTTCAATAACAATGTCGAAACCATGATGTATTATTTCTACAAAAATTTGTTGTATTTTCCATAATTTAATTTTTAAATTTTCTGAAAGGAAATTTTAAAATATCTTTCCCGGTATGCAAAGGCTGAATGTTGCATGAAAAGAGTTCTTCATTCGATAATAATAATAATATTAAAGGCGTCGCGTATATTATTTCCACAAAAATCTGCTGAAAACTCGTTCCATATGGAGCATATCGAAGTAGCGAGACCGCCTCGAGGCAAGTCCACGCGACCACTTCGCGAGGGTCAATTAACATTCAGATGCATATCGAGAACACACGGCTGCGTGTACACACAGCGCCACGGATCACGTGTCGAAGTGCGTGCGCGTCGAACGCGCGTCCCTGTCCGCGAGCGCGGCGCGGCTCGTCTAAATTGTGCCGCGTACCCAAATCGACTTCATTCCGCATGCGAACCGTGGAGGGCCGCCTCGTCTCGCGCGATTATCCAGAGCAACGCGTACGTAAGTACGTACACACTTGTACTCCAGTTACCACGCGCACGCTCGCTCCATTTTCGGTTCTGTTCGCACGTATGGAGCCATTTGCACGCCAGAGGGAGGTGTGATCTGGAAATGGTGGAATTAAAAGAGACTGGAATTTTTAGAGTGCGTGTTTATTATAAAATTCGTGAAATAAATACAGAATAAAATTTGATTTCTTTCCCTTTGTTTTCGTTCCTTACAGGTATTCAATCGTTCACGCAGTTACAATTTTCACGCTCGTTTCCCAAACTATATTTCTCTTCTTTTTCTCTATCATTCGTTCGTACTACATACTACATCGCTCGGTCGATAATGTAGAGTACAATTACTCTCTGACATAAAAAAAATTCGGATTTCCTGAAAAGATGGCGGAAGAAATTGGTGACAGATTCAGAGGAGGGCATTGAGAATGATTGCTATTCCTTGGGAGAAGTAAAATTTAAAAATGTTGCGAAAATGATATTCTCAAAAACTTATTAGCTCTTCGTTAATATACATTTAGTTATTTGAGGTATAACAGCGGATAAAAATATTGACATATAAATTACGAGCGAGATTCAAATCTGCGTATAAGAAGGTTAAAAAGTGTATGTATATTTGTACATTTCACCCCCTCCCTTCCGCCAAGTGAAGTTTTTAGATCCTGCTTGTAAAAAATATACTTCACATCACTGGGGTGTACTAATCGATTGATTATGAGCTAAGAGATTCAGTAAACTTAAGCGATAAATTTAATTTACACTTACTTAAGCATTTTTAAATCGAATTGAAACAATTTCTAAGGAAATCTGCAGGATAAAGACTCGTGTGTATACGGAAACAATTACGACACAAAGTTTCTTGGAGCTCAGTAGATATTTATCCACTCGAACAACAATGTACCAGGTTACTCAGAATTTGGTGATTTTCTTGTTTTTCATAACTCGTAAATCGTTAACCTAGCTTGTCCTCGCCTAAGGGGATCCGAGGAGCTCCAATTTTAGATCCAATTTCTCCAAAACGTTTGACCCCATTTCTCCTTAGATCACTGTGTATACGTGATGCTTTTGACAAACACCGAGACACATTTTAAAATACTCCGGCGAAGAAACAAGTTCCGACGAAAATAGATTCGCGTGTCTCGCGTCTCTGCAATGTTTCGTTATTCGTGAATATTATTAACACACATGAGAATCCAGTTCTTCATTTCTATAAACAGTGATGTCCACTCGAACGTCCACGACTTATCATCCACCACTTCGAAGTGAACCTATACCAGGGAAAAGCCTCTTCTGATAAATGTTCAGTGATTGGTCCCTCTTCAATATACATTTAAGCGAACACAGATGTACATACATTTTTAAACATTTTAAAACATTGTGGACATTTTAAAATTTGCTTTAAGGGTAAACCTAACAAGTTCTTCAAAATGTAAAATAATATTTTTAGATTTTGTTACTTTTGAGGAGGGGGGGGGGTGGGCTGTACAAAAGGGTAAAAGCTTGCTTTAATGATACACTTTTCTTCTCAGCCGTAATCCTCGCCAGTTCCATAGAAGCTATTATTATCTTTAAGGAGGTCTCTTTTAACTAATTTCCCTTTGTAAATGACTACTCTCTCGCGTACTTTTGCTTGGAAGAAGAAAGAGGAAAGAGTTAAGTAGGGCATCTGGGAATTAGCCTAGTATGGTGTGTTCCATATTGGATCCTTTCGAGTGAATTTCGTCAGGCATTAACCTAGGAGCATTGGCAAACAATTCGAAGCGTTCAATACCAGATAATCCCCTTTCGACCTATCCGTCGATGGCTCACTGTGTCGCTGCAGATATTGCTTGAGGTCACAGGATGACGAAGAACGAAAGATCATTTCCCTTTTAACGGGTACAGTAATAGCACGAGGCTGTAATACAGAAACTGTGAGGCAGAAAAATGTCACAGGCGCGTAAAGGGGTTCGTTCAGCTCGGCTCATTACTCGGCGCCATCAATCTTCTAGCCTGCTTTCAGTATTCCAGGAACCTCTCGGTGCATTACCGAGCCGCATAAATTATACTTGACTGGATCTTTTGAAAAAAAAATTAAACTCGGAAAGAGATTTCGTAAAGTATCATCCTAATGTTACAGAGGTTAGTTAGGTGAAAATTTAAAAATGAGTTTCGTCACATTAACTACAATTACCAAAATGGTAAAAATAATCAATTCGTAGTTCCTTATCCTTATCCTTATTTTATAGATAAATTTAAATATTTTTTTGCTTACAAAATTAAAAAATATTCTCAATCATAAATCAATTATTGTAAGTAAATTTAAATATAATTCTACTAAATAATTTCAAAGTTTTACTAATAAATTTCAAAGTTTTTCCAATCCTGAATTAATTATTAAAAGTAAATCTGAAAATATTCAAGCCTAACTAATAACAAAAGTAAATAGAATCAATCGTAGCACCCATGTTGCAGAAAAAATGAGAGTTCTCCCGATTCGGTTGGCTGAGTGTTAACCCTTTTAGTGCCGAACGACGATATATCGTTGGGTATGCCATGGCGCCTAACTATTTGCATCGCGAGAGAGCTCTATTTCAAAATAAATTTATAAAACGTTATAAATGTTTCAATTTTTTCTTTTATACCGTAATATGCTTCTTGTTGAATTTTGTAAATATCATTCTTACTTCGGTTTTTATCAACTTTTTCCCAAATCTTAGCAAATTAAATTTGCCCACCACTAAAAGGGTTAAACATCACCGCGCAACATATACCGCGTGTCACGTTTTCTGTTCGATTTGGACGAGTTTATCATATGCGATCAGTCTCCCCTGGGATTATGCAACCGTCGTTCGCGGTCGTTCCGTCGGAAGGCATCGAAAGGAGAAATGAAAGAAGAATGGCGTCGCGTTCACCACGAGGGAAACGGAAAGCCCCGTTCGTTTTCCACGTAATCACACCGTGTTTCTCGTCCCATATTCATTACCGGTGTTCCGTTCCCTCTGTTCGCCCGATTCCCTTTCGATCGTAAGCATTTTCATTGAACGAGCGCGCCTTTCGACGGCTTTCTAACCCGATTCCGTGCATTACTTTGTCGCGCCACGGTGTATTAGGCAATTCTACGGCCGATACTGGGTCTAGGTCCCCTCCGGCCGAGGAATACCAATTCGCTGTGTTCCTTCAAGTTTGTCGAAAAGGAACGCGCGACCCTCGTTCGTCATAAGCTACACGAGAATTTGGAAGCAGAAAATTATGCGAACCGCGCGTATTTTTGTTGATAAATTAACCCTTTGCGCTCGAGAAATGACTCATAGTCATAAGTTAGTAATAATACTAACTTCAAAAATTTTGCAAGTGTAACATATTTAATAAGATTCACTCTCACTGAATTTCATTTGGTTTAGTTAAGCATTATATTAAAATTTACTTGTACGACTATTTAACCCTTTTAATTTGAAAATTTGCAAGATTATCATTTGGTGACCGATAGTCACCTTTCGAGTGCAAAGGGTTAAACAGGATTTCAATGAGAACGACACGTGCCTCAGTATTACAAGTATATAATATATTATTAAAACACGAGAGATTAAACACATACACATACACTATTGTCCAAAAATTTGGAAGCATCATAAGCAGTCTAAAGATTTAAAGAAATAAAGGATCTATTCAAATTTCAGCAGAAGTACATAAAATTGTTATCAGTAAGTACAGTGTAAATTTCCACGTTTTTAAGGAAATTAGCGTGAGATTCACCAGAGATATAAAGTGATAAGTGCATTCAAAGTTTTGAACGGTAATGTGTGTATATATACAGGGTGTTCGGACAGCCCTGGGCTTAAACTGAAAGAGTAACTCCCTAAGACATTCTAAGACGAAAATCAAGAGTAACGATTTTGCGTTTGAGGCTTTGTTTACGAGTTATAACTAGTTAAAGATATCGTTTAATCCGGACCGTTCGACTCTTGAGAGCGGGTAACCGAGGCAACTCGGTCGGTAACGTCGCTGAGTCCACAGTGATGATCAAGCGTCGAACGGTCCGGATTAAACGATATCTTTAACTAATTATAACTCGTAAACGAAGCCTCAAACGCAAAATCGTTACTCTTGATTTTCGTCTTAGAATGTCTCAGTGAGTTACTCTTTCAATTTAAGCCCAGGGCTGTCCGAACACCCTGTATATATTGCCATATGAAGACGTTACTGTCGCCTAATGGCACTAGGTCACATCTTTGACGTCTAAACAAGACGAGAGATTAGAATCCCGATAGTTTTCGAGCGCTGATAGCTTATTTCGTTCGCACGTGTGTTCGGATATGCGGGCATTATTAGTCAGTTGATCGAGTAGGAACTTTAACGGTGATTAATAAAGTGGCTGTAAACGCGCGGTTCGTTAGGACTCTCTAAGCTCTCTCACTATAAACTTTATACCCTCGTTCCTAACGCGGTTTATAGCTATTAAGAAGATTTATTATCACGCGCACGGCTATCAGAGTTGATGTTTAATTACAGAGACGTCCAAACTCATTAGCGGCGTATCTAAGATGCCTCGGTTAAACTTCGTCTTTAAAAATTCTTTACGATCCCCTGTGCCCCGCAAAATTATCTAAACACAGAAATAATTGAAAAAGATCTCAACGTCGCCGGTTACAATATTCACTTGCCACTTTATTCAGAAACCAACCCACGAATTGCATTTTTCAGCACAAGCCTAAGAATAAAGCAATAAATTAAAAGAAACCAACAATTATTTGCATCCTCTCAGACAAGCCACCATTACCTTCATCCACCAAATAAATTCTAAAATTCTCGAATCCCAAACGCAAAATTTCTCGAACGCATGTAAGAAAGGAACATGGTTGTTCAACACGTCGAGATCGTTCCTTCGAACGGGACGAAAATACATATTCCCTTTTAACGATCCCGCGGCGCGCATTCCAGCTCGTCGTGAACTTTTTAACGTAGAAAAAAAAAAAAAAAAAAAAAAAAAAGGCGGAAAGAAAAAAAATGTTTCACAACCGCGGTCTCGCGAGCACTCCGGGCAGGCCTGGCGCGGAGTTACGCAACGGTAGCCCTAGATTTCAGCCGCCGGCAATTAGAAACTCCTCGACGGCGGTTGTTCATCGCCCGTTATCGGTTTATTAAGCCGCGCGCGCTCACGGAATTTCGACGTTCCTCCGCCGCGTTTCGCAACCCTTTCTCCTGCCCCCATCGCGTAGATTGCGACATCGCGGAACCACACGCGAACCTCTCCGAGGCCTGGCTCCGATTCGCCGGCGATCGATCCTCGCGTGATGTGTGCGATACAACGATCGCCGATGCGCAACGAGGAATCTCGGGTCGGCGAGCAAAAAAAAAATGGAGGCCTGGGGTAAACCCAGGCGCTTTTCGCGAAACCACGATTCTCCAGGCGTAATTAACGAGCGGCCGTGGCGCAAGACGGACGGAACGAAAGGAGAAAACGTTTGCTTTGGCGTCTTTTACTTTTTTGTTTGTTTTTTTTTTTTTTTTGGTAAGCAGTGAAGGAATATCCGAGTCGAGAGGACGATTATGAGGCTCTTTCTTTTTTTTTTTTTTGGAGGTGAGAACGTATCAACGACCCAACGGTGTCGTGAAAGTTTTACGGCTAGACAGACTTTTCGATGGTGTCGGTGTTAGGTGTTGAGGTTGTAAATAATTTAGGGAATCGTGTTTGCGAAGTATTGGAGATTATGGATCGAAAGGAATAAAATAACGACAACTTTTCACTTAAGAATTTACTAAACTTTATTTCTAAGGGAAGGTATATCGATTTCTGAACCTGATCTTTTACACAGCGAGAGGCAAGACTCGAATGAATAGAAGGGGCTAAAGGACACAATTCGTTAGGGTCCTCTAATTCTTACGCACAGCGTGGTAAGGAAAAACATTTAACCCGTTCCTGGAACCTTCTTAGCCGATAGCTCGACCTTTCATAAATATTTCTTCGAGGCGATCGATTTTTTTTTTTTTTTTTTTTAATTCGTGTTTAATGTCGCATCAGCCTTCAGGTTATTAGCGATAGTTTGGCACTGTTCTTTTGGATCTAGACGGTTATGTTTTGTTATAGATGTTTGTTTCTTTTAGGTAATTTAGGATATTTTCAACATGTTTCTGTGATGTTAAGATCGCTAGTAATGTTATTTTGTATTTTTGTCTCTCGGCGTGGTATCTTTGTTTATTCGTTAGGACACGAATTTCCAACACGAACGAATGGTTAAAAGTCAGTTTTGAAGTTGCTAGAGCTTTTTATTGTTACTTGTAGCGTGTGATCGTTGCGAGCGAGCAAAATTTGTAACTCTACAGAGCAATGCGTGCGTGGATGATCGTAGTAGCGAGCAGTTAGCAGAGAAAGTAAGCTGGTTGCTCAAATGTGGTGTATTAGTTTAACGATGTGTAACGGCGAGAACGTTCGATATTTAAGATATATAGCCCGACTAACGCGTGTCGAAAGTGAGATTGAGCAAGAACTTAGAAGTTACAGATTTTCATTGATAAGCGATTGAATTAGTTACGAAAAAATTGAAGTGAAACTTGTTGTTTGAGCGTCCACAGAAACGGCAATCGAGTACGTTTCGAAATCTGGAAATTTATTGGATCGAAAAGAACCACGAACAACGGGATAGCTCGTAATAACGCCATGGAATTGGCACGAGGAAGCGAACGTTTTCCTTTCCGACAAAAAAGAGACCTTGCGCAACCGTCTGACAACGAATAATCTCAGCTAAACGATCGATTCTCCCGTCATCCACGCGTTTTCTATTCTTCTGTCACTCTTCCCTCCGTTTTTTTTTTTCACGCTTCTTCGCTGTACAAGTTGGTCACAACGACCCTTTTTGCGGACGTTTTCAACCCTTTGCAGGTTGGTGGTGATCGAGTGTCACCACTCGTATTCAAAATCATCAGTATTCAAAATTTTCAATTGTAACAGTTTCGAAAGTTTAGCTTCGAAAATTTCCAAGTACAACAAAATTTGTTTAATTCAATTAAAAATCATAAAACGCAGTTTATAAATATGATTATATAACTCTTTGTATTCGTGAAATGACAAAATTAATATACCGTAGGAAATTCACAATCTGTGATCACCTCAAATATTTTTTTCTTTTTTTTCTTCATCACTTTAACACATTAGTCGCCCAGCGTGATTCGGCTGAGTTTCTCGCCGGGCCCAAATTCGATTGCACAAAAAACTGGGGAAAAAAGGATCTAAAAACAGCAAAAATTTTAACTTCTTATGTATATTAAATTTTTATTTTTACTTTATGTTTTTTACATTTATATATATTATGCTTCGATGTTTATTCCAGTGAATTCCTTTTAAAATTCCAATTTAACTTTAAGAAAAATACCGTCACTCAAATATGGCTGACGTGGCGACGAACGTGTTAAATAACTTGTGAATTATTTATCATAAGAAAAAAATAGTTAAACTGAAAATTCTATGGTAGTGTATTAAAATATTACATTATCATATGTATACATCACTTAACACCATGCAGCTTTTATTTGATACACGTTTTCCGTAGCAAATAATTCTCAAAAATATACGAGGTGATCAAATCGTGAGACTCATCGTGTATAATTTAGCGGCTAACAGTCGTCTCTTAAGTGTAAACGATTAAAATCGTGTAACCCTTTTACAAAACATCATCAGGCAATAAGTTACGATCGATCTTACGGTCGATTGCGTCGTATCTTCGATTTTTTCCCCGAAGAAATCCCGATGGAGCTGATGAATTAGTTTTCGATTAGTCGATGGGTTATGTCGAAAGAGTAGCATCCATAGAAATGAGCTTTTACGTGTAACGCGATTCTCCTAACGACCGGATCATCCGTGGCAAGTTGTCATCCCGTGATCAAGTTGTACCGGCAAGCTGTCGCTCGTGTAAAACCAGCCCTAAAAGGCTTCGTAAGTAGGTGACATTAATGGTTACGATGGCGCCAGTAATCGAATATTACCGGCCTCGGCTCCAGATCGTGCACTGTGACTTCTGTTGGATGGGACAATTTTATTTCTGTCGTAATACCGTGCCGATGAAAGTGCGTGTCGAGGTTTTACAAGTTCAAGGGTAGATACAGTGAGAGCCCAAAGTGTGAGTGTACTGTTGTATTCCCGGTGAGAAGAAATACCGTAACACGAGGTTTATTTAAAAAGCTTATTCTTAAGAGTGAGGTCGAGCGGGGACTGTCGTGGACTGAACTCTAAGTGCTGGTGATCTGGAATCTGGTACCTTTAAATGTTAGGAAAAGTAGAGTGGTAGGGATGAGATAGGATGAGGAAAATTTGGAGTTCAAGGGGTACGGATGAGTTAGCGGCCAAAGGACGTGGATGAGTTAGTAGAAAGTGAGGGTTCAAGCAGTACAATGTTTGGAATAGGATGACTATTGGACGGATGACTGTTGCGATGGGATAGTTGATAGGAAGGAACGATAGGAATCCAACAGTACGTTTTACAAAAGAAAATCTGTATGACATTTCCGTAACATCCTATTCAAATACATCGAATACATTAAGTATGTTTGTGTTCTCTATTGTGTTATCTAAATTCTATTCTTTCAAAATGTACAGTAAACTTTTGTCTCTCACTGTATATACTTAGACATTGAGGAGAAGAAAGATGGTAGGAAAAAAATAAAATTGCGACTTTTGCCCTCATAAATAAAGAAGTCAAACAATAAACTGTTTTTGTGTAATGTATGTTGTATTAAACGTTTGATATACGAATACCACTGGATTAAATTTTCGCTGACGACGAAGAAAATGTAGAAGAAACGAGACACACGCAGTGGCTGTTCTGAAATCGAAGCCGTTGAGATGTTGAATTTCTCTTTCATCAACAAAAACATGCATCTTAAGCGAATTCCAGTCATAAGAAACATCGATTGATCGCAAAAAGTCTCATCTTTTCGTCTGATGTGTGAAAAAAAAGGAAGGTATTACGTGTTTCCCGATTTTAACTCGTGGACGCAAAAATTAATGAGTTTTTTATCGACCGATCGAAAGATCGCAACGAAAACAGACCTCGTTTCGATTTCGACACAGCAGTCGGCAACGGCGTGCGTGCATCAGCGCATGCATGCGAAATGAAGCAGGCCAAACAAAAAAAAAAAAAAAAGACACGAAAAAAGGAAACAAAACGAAGGTAATACGATTTGCTCGAGTCAGACGTGATATTTATAAATTAGACGAGAAAGCAGACGCGTGTTACACCGAGGACTTCCTTAAATCCTAGCCTCGCGACGAATTTTTATACGCCGCTGTATGTTGCAACCGTACTGGCTTTCACTTAATGCGCAATTTAATTCGTGAACTTTCAAAAGTTTCGCGCCGCTCTCCCCGCGCCTGCGCACAATGGTATCGTTTTTCGCGCGTCCCCATAATCGCCCCGTTCACGCGCATGCGTGCGCGGGTAATATTGTCGCGGTGAAGGCGATCGTTTTGCATCGGAGAAAATTACACGCGAGGTGTCGGGAACGCTAGTGACTTAAGAAATAATCCGTTCATTGTGCTTCCCGTTGTGCAATGCCGCGGATTAATTTCTAGATGACGAGGTGTGCGCCAGAGACACCTTTGAAAGCTGGCTTCAGCGTGACGCTGTTGTGATATCTCTGTGATTGGAGGTTATATCATTTGACATTTATATTTCCCCGTTCCTGCAGTCTTGTACGGATTCCTATGATCGAGTTATCCGTTGTTTTTGTAGCCTGCTCTACTTCTACGTGACTGTAAGTATCGCAAACATTTGTAACAGAAACGATAAAAAATGCAATAACCCTAATAATCGTCGTTACCGATCGAGACATGAAAGGCGGGTTAATGGGCTAACGTGTCACGACACACGTCGTTTCGCAGCGCGCATAGCGTTACTTTCACTTGGCGCGATTTATTTTCTGCAGCGTGATGCGCATGCGCGCGCGATCAACATCAAACAAATGCGCAAAGATGTATTTCCATATTGAAGCTTCTTCCCATTTCGTCGCTTATTATTATTAAAATAATGAACATAACTAAAAAAGAAATATTAAAACATTTATAATTACATGTAGTAATTAAATTAAAGGAAGTTCATAAAATTACAATGTAGATGAGAAGTAAATCGCTTTATTCATAAAAATATAGTAACTACCACACAACTGTCACAGATGCATATCGAAGTCTTTGTTGGAATTAAATTCGATCCCTTTCGAGAATTTCGAATCGGTTCACTGGCGACGTGGCACACCAGTGAAAACGAAGCTTAACGTTAATTAACGACGTGATGCGCGTTTCGTCTGATGTCAGGGATTTCGAGCGAGGGGAATCGTAGAAAGGAGGCGCGAAAACGCGCGGCGGTGAGGTCATCGCGACAAGTAAAAGCAGCGCTCACGCGTGCGCTCTTTATTTCGCACGCGTGCGCTGCACGCAGCGTGTGAGCGAAAAAAAGAACGAAGGTGTACCTATACGCGGCCGACCTTGTGCCAAATGCCGTTTCATCCTCAGCCAGGGACACTGGATCACCGATTACGTTCGTCTCCTTTATTTTCCTTCTTCGTTCGTGCAGTAGGACACGATGGTCTTGAAACCAACGTTTATCGCAAACTTCTATATTTTTTTTTAATTAGAAAGATATAATGTATGTAAAAATAAAATTATGATTTTTTAAAGCAGAATTGAAACACAGATTTTTCCTTTAAATTGGAACAAAATTTTTCTTTATAACAGTTGATAATATTTATCATGTGACTCAGTCTTTTATCTTGGAAGAAAAAATTTATAAAAAATCTGCAATCAGGCATAACGTTTAGGCTGTCGCGGTATAAAGAATTCAGGAGCTTCACTTTTAAGATATCCCGAATTAACATTCCCTTGCGCATTGGCATTCCTCTGCGGTCTCGAAAGTTTCCAGGTAGATGTACGGTTTCGATTGCAAGAACGGAAATTAGGTAGAAAAGGAGAAAATTGTCGATTATGCAGGACATTGACGCCGCAGCTCGAGACTTCCAGTAATTTCGCAATAAGTATAGAATTTCAAAAATCATTCTCGGAAATTATATTGTTCATCCTCTGCACGAGAAGTAACAAAAAACCTTTTCTCCATATTTTCACATTTTGTTAATGCAAAAAGTATCTATCCTTTTAGAAGAACTGTTTAAACTGTTTTGCATTCTATAACTGGTTTCCCCTAATACTCAAAATTCACTTTAAAGTTTAATTCTTTTTTTCCTACGAAGCAACAGCTACCTAAAATTGATAAAGAGAATTTTGAATCGAACATTCCAAAGTCTAGTTCTCATCCTTTTCACATGTACTAAATTTGTATCTTTTTTCTTAAACAAACGAATAATAATATGTTTATTAAAAGAAATCCATATACTTAGTTTAGCGTGTAAATTTATATATCTATATTTTTCAATTTTTGCATTTGAATCATTTTTTCGTTGCTATTGTTTTTCACAATCAGACATCGATAGTTCTTCAATTGTTCAGTTTTATCGCTAGGACGTCGTGTCATGGGGTTGGGGGCGGGTGACTTGTATTTAGAGGTAGAAGAACGTGAAAAACAGCCCCGTTTCGTTGGACAGCGGCAAGGAACCGAGTCAAAGGCCTCGCAGGTAGCACGTGACGTAATTGAATAACGAGAGACCGATGAAATACGGAGGCAGGACTCGGGTCGTAAGTCTTGCTTGCGTAGCGTTATCTCGCACGAGGTCCCGCGTACGTGCTCGCGAGCCTACTTGCGCGAAACCAAAGCGTCATAAATTCGTGCATGTCACCATACTCCTAGGTAAATCTTCCCTCACCCTCTGAGCCCGTCCACCCTCCTGTCTTATCTACCCCTTTGCCATTTTTCTTTCCTCGGCGCCTTTTCGTTCGCGTTTGCACGCGCCTGACCATGCACAGAGGCCAGTGAAAGCCACTCACTCTTATTGTTGCTCGATCGAAGACGCATCGTGTCTATTACGAGCCCCCCTCCCCTTCCCTCCCACCATCCTTTGGACCTGTTTCCAAATTGCGTTATTCGGGTCAGACGTGAACTGAACGTTCAAGGAAACCTTACTTTTCTTCTCTCGCGTTGAAACGAGTTTTCTCATCTCTTTTATTGGTACTCTTTTTAATCGTTGAAATGGTGGTCGAACAGGGTAAAAGAGTATTATGCGTTTTTACAGAACTAGAACTTTCATCGTGTTTATGATCGTATTTGTGATTTTGGGTTCGTTCACGATTGCATACGATTAACTCGAGTTTAGAGTGCTGCAGGCGCGGTGTTCGAACTTTCGCTCCTTGAGACATCGACGAAGTTGGCAGGAAAGTTTGCGAGCGCAATCAGGCCGCGATTTTCTTGACGTTGAAACTACGTAACTGCTGCCCGAAGCTTTCGATAGTTCGTTGGAGTTCGTTGAAAACGCCCCTTGATCGCCGGGAATAGTTTACTTATAAACACTCTTAATGGCTTCCTCCTTTTCGGAGGGTTACTTATTTCGTAAACGTCTGTCTGTCGATTATTTTTGTAGCTCTTGCGTTAATTATCGAGTCGCTATGAAATTATCACTGTTCCTACCGTGATATTTTCACGTAAGACAGACTACAAACTTTGCTCAGAAAATAAACGATGAAGAAAGAAGTGAATATTGAAAAATGTGTATTATTCGTATATTTGAGGAAAAGTCTAAAGTTTAAAGGCGATTCAATTACATTGTATTTATGAAATTCTAATTGAAATTTTAAAAACGATCATTCGACCGGTCGTGGTAGGAATGAATAGTGTTATCCACCGTCCTACGTTGCCATTGCCCGTTTTCGAGCGTAGTTTCGGAAATAAATCGAATTTCGTTCGCAACAGTGGAAACTTAATTCACCGTCGCAAAGAAATGGGGACCGTGTTAAATGGACGATGTCCCGCGCGTAAAAATACGCACAATGGTCTTGGAGGTGCGGTTATTTCAAGAAACGAACGATGCCTCGGATACGTTAAAGTTTATTTTAATCTTTCTCGAATCCATGGAAACGTCACGCTGTACCAGAGCAAACAGCAGGAACGGACAAAAACTCCGGCTGCATTTTTATTCGGGATGCAAGTAATTACAGGTGCCCCTCGACTTTTGCACATTCTACTTTCGCGCAATTCGCTATTTTGCACATTTTTAAAAATTCAACTTTTTAACACTATTCCTACCGACACTTCACGTATACCTATTTCTACCGCGATATTCCCACGTAAGACAAACTACAAATTTTTCACAGAAAATAAACAATGAAAAAAGAAAGTAAATATTGAAATGTGTACGATACGTATGTTTGAGGAAAAATCTGAAGTTTAAAGGCGATACAATTACGTTGTATATATGAGATTCTAATTGAAATTTTAAAAACGTTCAATTGATCGGTCGTGGTAGGAATAGTGTTAAATCTTTGGGGTCGGATGTCCCCTGTGAGGGGAGATCATGAGTCGAGCAGGCTACTAGGATACCCCTTCTCAAAGGATATCAGACTTTAGCCATTAACCCTTTGACTGCGGAGCGCTCTTGGACGAATCCACCAATATGGACGGCGAGTTTTTCGCTTGTCAGTCGCTGTGACTTGTCCACTGACTAGTGACCAAAACAGTACCCGGAAATTTGATACCATTCTTAGGGTTTAAAAAATAATAATGGCAAATAACAATAGCATATTTAATTGCTAGGTTGCATAGGACAATAAATTCCATGTTGAATTAATCGGTAAAACAGTAATAAAGGTGTTATAGTAACAAAATACAGAGGGCGTATATTTACACCTTTCGTATATATTGATGGATTTGTGAGGGCGTATATATACGCCTTTCGTATATATTGATGGACTTATGAAGGCGTATATATACGCCTTTAGCAGTCAAAGGGTTAAATTACAATGTTGTTCCAATCAATATTACGAAACACAGTTTTTGGTGCATATTTTTTAACGTTCCACTAATTTCGCACACACTTTCAGAAAGCAATCGTGTGCGAAAGTCCTAGGGGCGTCTGTGTACCGTCGAGATTTCTAATTTTGATGCAGGGATCTTCACACTTTTATTTCACACCGTCTCATATCAAAGAATTCTCATTACAAAAAATACGTGTTATGTTTTAATTACGTTCATTAGAATCATTTCAAAGCAACATAATCCGAAAAATAAATTATGGAAACGAGACACACCGCACGTCACAGTAATCAGAATTTTCACGATAATGGTACTTTTTACAACTCCTCGTATTACGGCTCCTCGCTTCCCGTTTCTCCTTCTGTAAAGTCATTAACAGTGCCATCAAGGCCTAACGAGACGCGGCAACAAAGCGTGTGGCACGAGTTTATGAACAAAAGGCAGCTCCGATTGATGTTCCCTTTCATGTTTCCTGTGGGCGGGCGCCAGCGCAGGAAAGGTCAAAGAAGTTTCTGAAAAGGTTCGCGAACGCATGGTTGCGTCGTCGACGGTTGCCGGTTCATCGTCATTTATTTGCTCGGAAAAGAGGTGTATCATCCACTGGCGGCGCGTCGAAAGATACTTTAACCCTTTGCGGACGAGTGTCGGATATATCCGCCCAACTCTCGCGCTGCGGCTGGCGTTTGTCTGTCGTAAACGACACGTACAAGATACGCATGGGTATACTAGCCTAAGAAGTCAAGTTGGCCTAAGTTTGTTTGTTTATGATTTTGTTAGATTTTATGAAAAACTTATTTAAATACAGCTTAGTTTTTATAACACAAATGCGCGACGTGACTATTTTCTTTACTGCTCTGTCCGCAAAGGGTTAAATGCGATTCAAATTGACGGGTTTCGGATTTCATGAGCAAAATTTGCAAAAGCAATTATTATTACTCTTAGCAGTTTTTGTAAAGTTTTGTTAACGAAGCGATACAAATATACCCAAATCTATTTCCCTCTCAGTTCTGCAATTTTAAATCCTTTTTGATGTATATGAATTATTGAATATTAGAAGTAAATATGCAAAAATGTCCGTAAATCTAGTGTTAATTATTGTCCATTAACATTATACCTCAACCTGTTTAAATGTTATGTAGCAATGCAAATTTCAAAATAAAATGTTCTGTTTCTAAGCTTGCACATAATTGTTCAGTTATGCCAAATTAAATGGTATTTTTCGTACACATTCTTTTTTATTTGTATGTCAAGGGGTTAATAAATGTAAGTACATTCCAGTCGATCGACGCTTCTCTATAAATGAGCGGATGACGCGGCCACCTACGAGTTTTCGTTTCATCGTGGATCACTGCACCGTTTTGGCCTCCGCACGCGAAACAGTCATTAACCGTATGGAAACGTTGTTAAAAATACCACGAGTGAATTTTGAAACTCCACGTTCTCAGCTGTAATCCTCTGGCTTAAGTGTGATTCGTTTAAAATGAGAATTTCGAAAGTTTCGTACGATGGTTGATTGTTATCTCTGATTGTATTATTTTATGCGGCACCGGTTCTTCGTAATTAAAATTCTTCTGATGGGAACTGTCTGTTGTGTTCTTTTTGCAACGAACTGTAGTTTTTCTTTTTTTTCACGATAAAAGTCTTCTTCGTAGAAACTCACGTAAACGTGTACGCTTTGGATTTATTCTTGTGCATCCTTTTACGTTGAAAATGTAGCCGTCTCCGTCAAAGTTTCGCTTTTTCTATTCCAGTTATATCGTCTACCTTTCATCAATAATACATTAACGTTCTCCGCGCTTTGTTCCGTATTCCTTTGATCGATTTATCGTTTCTTTATAGGTAACATGTACTTCAAACGTTTCACGTCTGTTTAAATCTGTCTCGCATTCCTATGTTACTCCTCTTCATTTAAAACCGATAAATCCCTCGTGAAACAAACTCTTAATCGTCGTCACGGAAAATCGACGCACAAGAAACCGTTTCTCACTCACACTCTTTCAACTACCATCAAATCTGAAAGCTTTATCAAAATTTGTCACCGTAAAATAATTTCTACCTAATTACGGTTACAAAAATTTAATCCCATTCGTTCCAACGTTTAAGACTTTAACCAGTTAAGTGTGGCGACCTCTTTACAAAGCACCCCCCAGTGTGTGTTGCGATAATCAGGCGATGACGGATATAGTTATAAATTCAACTCAAATTATTTATAATTTTCATTTGTTTTTTTTCATTTCGTGTTGACCTCTAAACATATTAAACTTTACGAATATAATTTAGTTTTCGCCAAAATTACAATTTAAATATCAAATTGTAACAAAATTTTACGCATGACGGATATAGTCGTCATGACACAAAATTTTGCCATATCTCCATGACGGATATAGTCGTCGAACACAGTTAACTGGTTAAAGCCCTTAACATCCTTGTGTTCTCTAAGGAATCGTCGAGGTAATCTTTAATTGAAGATCCTCAGATAATTAAATATTAAAGTTAACGTTAGATTTACGGACATTTCTTGTGCAGCTGTTTCTAACATACATGTAGTAAGAAATAGATATACATTATATAGAATTTGAAACTCCAGAGCTGAGAGGGAAATAATAGATTATGGAATATTCATATCAGTCCATCAGTAAGAGTCAACAAAAATTATTGGGAATAATAATAAATTCTTTTTGCAAATTTTACTTATGAAGTCTAAAACCTAGAGTGTTAACCCTTTGCGCTCGAGAGGCGACTGTCGGTCGCCAAACGATAGTTTCGCAAACATTCGGACTTGAGATACTTTATTTATTAATTAAACCGAAAGTTAAACAGTTATACATGTAGATTTCAATACATGTCTTAACTAAACTAAATGAAGTTTAATATAAGCGAATCTTGGTAAATATTTTGCACTTAAAAATCTGTGAAGTTAATATTATTAGACGACTAATTGTTACCTCTCGAGTGCAAAGGGTTAAAATTACATTCTGAAATAACCATTTCCACTGTGTCCTCTTTGCTCTGTTAACAACTTTTTATACAAGCGCCAGAGCTGAATCGAAACGATTGTTTGGCAGTTATTAAAAAGAATTGGAACTTAAAAGAAATTAGGAAACACAATGTCCTGACAGCATGAAATAATCGAAAACGATCCATGAAATGTCTATCGTACGTTCGTTTTGAACATTCATCGAATTTTCCACGCGTGAAATGATGGAGAGAGAACAGGTTAGGATTCCCCGCGGGATGGTGGGAAGGGGGTATCGATTCCAGTCGGGGATTCCCGAATTCTAAAACCGTAAAATCGCGTTCATACAGCCGCGATTCCGTGGCATGGGAATGCCGCGTATGCGACGAGCAAAGCGAGTGATCCTCCTCTCGGCTGGTTGCGGCCTTAAGCACCAAAATAATTCGAAGCTGGCACCGCGAATAGGTGGGCGAGCTTGGTGATCAAACGGTAGTTGAGCGAACATGCAGCAGAGAATGTCAATTGATATCAACCCTAATCTATCTTTAACTCTGCGATGGCACAGAAGATCTTCCATGTCACGAATACCAATTATCATTATTATTTTATTTGTGAACGGGCTGGAAGCCTTTTTTGTACATAATGGTATAAACACAAATTGCATGCAATACAAACAAAATTATTATTGTCACTGTATTGCAGATATAAAATTTCTTTGATAATCCTTCGAACGTTTCAATTCTATAGCCTTACACTTGTGTACATCTAAAAGTGTATCATGGAATCTTTCGAAAATTGTTGAACATACTGTGCTGTACAGATCGACCTGAGTATATTCGATTATTTGAGACAAAATACATTGTCACATTTCTGTGCAAGAACTCAACAATGTCTAAGAGGGATACGTGTTTTATTAAAACTGAGTTTACGAAGTATTTTCCACAAATGATTCAATTTAATTGTAATTCACTGTACAAAGCTAATGCTGAATCTGCAAGTTGTTTGTTGAGGTATGGGAAATTTATTTCTACCTGAAAATTCTCCATACTGAAATGGTGTAGGGGGTAGCCAGGTATAAAATGTTTGCGCTGTCGCCGCATTTAATTAGTCCATCGCTATTTGTATTGTGCGCCAGCCATATAGACCACCGATATTCTTTATTAATAAATATATAGTTCATTTTTTTTCCGTTATATAAGTTCTTTTCCAAATAACCCCTCAACATTCTTACTATGACCATTTAGTAATCTCTAAAAAAAAAGTGTGCCATTGCAGAGATCAATTTGGTCGTTACAATTCTCTTTTTATTCCTCGCTTACTTGAACGCATCGAAAGTTCTTTCTGCCGATTCTAGAACTTAAGAAGGAATGAAGTTCGAATCTTAAAGCAAATTTACAAGCTCAACAAAAATTCCACGAGCACAAGTGCATCTTGCATAATTCATTGTAACTAGTTGCATCCCTAGGATCGCAACCTTGTCGTGTTGCATTAAGGAACAACCTCTTACTATGACCATTTAGTGATTCCAAAAAAAAGTGTGCCATTGCAGAGATCAATTTGGTCACTACAATTCTTTTTTATTCCTCGCTTACTTGAACGCATCGAAAGTTCTTGCTGCCGGTGTAGAACTTAAGAAGGAATTAAGTTCGAATCTTAAAGCGAATTTGCAAGCTCGAAAAAAATTCCACGAGCACAAGTGCATCTTGCATAATTCATTGTATCTACTTGCATCCCTAGGATCGCAACCTTGTCGTGTTGCATTAACCCTTTGACTGCGGCGCGCTCTCCGACGAATCCAGCAATATGGACGGTGCGTTTTTCGCATGTCAGTCGCTCTGACTGGTTGTCCACTAATTAGTGACCAAAATAGTAGCCGGAAATTTAATATCATTCTTAGGGTTTAAAAAATAATAATGGCATATTTAGTTGCTATATTACATAGGACAATAAACTTCATATTGAATTAATCGGTAAAATAGTAATAAAGGTGTTATCATAAAAAAATACAGAGGACGTATATATATGTCTTTCGTATATATTGATGAATTTGTGAGGGCGTACATATACGCCTTTCGTATACACTGACAGATTTGTGAAAGCGTATATATACGCCTTTAGCAGTCAAAGGGTTAAGGAACAACCTCTTACTATGACCATTTAGTGATCCCAAAAAAAGAGTGTGCCATTGCAGAGATCAATTTGGTCGCTACAATTCTCTTTTTATTCCTCGCTTACTTGAACGCATCGAAAGTTCTTGCTGCCGGTTCTAGAACTTAAGATGGAATGAAGTTCGACTCTTAAGGCACATTTACAAGCTCGAAAATAATTCCACGAGCACAAGTGCATCTTGCATAATTCATTGTATCTAGTTGCATCCGTAGGATCGCAACCTTGTCGTGTTGCATTAAGGAACAACTCCGTTTACTTCTCCGTGCGTTTGCAACAAAATATGGTAATGCAACACTAATAAGGCTGCGATTTACATAGCACGAAACGTTGTCTGTGTCAGCTCTTGTTCACGTGCCTGGAGCATACGTTGTGTATGTAAACGTGCACTGGTTCAACCGCTCTGTGTTAATAAGATGCATTGCAACCGAGTTCTGTTGCGCTGCTGCTCTCTTATCGCGATTGCGTACACGGCTTTAAGTCGAACCATTCAACGAGATATAACGCATACATTACGGTGGTTAAATGTCACATCCAGTGAAATTAGTCCAGGGAATGATACAACAAATCATTCTATAATGCAACATTAGGCAGAGGTGTGTACGTGTTTTATTTTATCATCAGGTTTTTCGCAATTTAATCTTTTTCATCGCCGGCGAGAGGCAATTTAGCGCCGTTGCGATGAGAAAAATGAAAGGTACATGGTAATTGCTATAAATAGGCTGCTTTGTGATAATTCAATGATATCGTTTGATAACGAGATAAGATTTGTAGAGTGTACAGATACATTGCAACTTTCTATACTCGTGATATTAGAAAGAATTTATTAACCCTTACCGCTCCGTGCGTTTCTTTTTTTCATATCGCAAACAAGCCCTTTTTCAGACAATTTTGATGTTTTCGTAGAAAATAAAATAAATCTTTACCACCGCTCAGCTTCACATTCTCCACGTAACGTTCCTCCAGGTCTTCTATATATATATAAATAAATGTGCGTCTGTCTGTCTGTCTGTACTCGATAGATTCAAAAACCATATATCCATTCGCCGTGAAAATTTGGGAAATTATTAGGTATATCCCCAAGAAGGTTTCTGAACATTTTTTTTTTAAATCAGAGTTGAGGTTCTAGGTGCTCCCGAACAAATATCCCAAAAATATCAAAATAACATTCAATTAGTAATAATAAATCATCTTGAGAACCTTTTTTTCTGCAATAATAGTAATTGTTTTGGCAAATTTTGTTCATGGAGCTCGAAACCCGTCAAATTGACGGGTCCCGCAAACCTAGTTAACCATAAAAGAAGGTCGAAAAGTAGCTTGATGATAACGCATCTGGAATGTAATCATATGAAATGCAGAATGTCTCCGCAACGGAGCCCATAGAGCGCTAAGAGTGTTAACCCTTTGCATTCGAGAGGTGACTGTTAGTCGTCTAATGATACTAACTTCAAAAATTTTCAAAGTCGAAATATTTACTGAGTTTCGCCTATATTAAATGTTCTTTAGCTTAGTTAAGTCATATTAAAATTTACGTATATAACAATTTGACCTCTGGGTCTGATTAATAAATAAACTAATTAATTTCTGAAAACTTGCAAAGGTATCATTTGGCGACTGACAGTCGCCTCTCGAGCGCTAAGGGTTAAACATTATTTCTTTTTCGTTGTCATATAATTCTTTCGTTTTATATAAATCCACTTCTTTTCGTATAAGATAAATATAAAATTGATGGAAATGAGTATAACACAAGACTTTTTATTTAAGGAACTTTGTGGACAATAAAATGTAAACTTCTGAATGTGTGTGATTAGTTTCGTAATGGCTGCCTGTCACCTGGAACGTTACGTTGTAGATTAATTAAAAAAAATTGAAAGTGGCCTCAATTCGGCTCAGGGTGCGCGCAGACGTCCCTCGAATATTCGGGAAGCGTTTGCCCCAACAAAAATGTGATTATTTTGCGTCCATCCCAACAAAAATAAATAAAATAAATATGAAACATTTGTTTTTTATATAAAATAAATAGTTCTGTTTCTGGTACGCGTGATAACAGTCGAGGTGCTTGAGATGTTATAAAGATAAAATCATCTGCAATTCAAAGCGTTACTTCAAACGTATGAAAAAGAATGCTTTCTCTCTCTCTCTCTGTCTCTGTTTTGTCTGAGGATTATAGTTATCCGGACGGTGATTCTTGGGTTTCTCTTTCACCGTCTGAAACCGCCGCCGCGATTATCGCGATTTTATCGAGATTTCTGATAGCGTAGACCACTCGAGGCGGCTCTTTGTCAGCTGCATCGAATGCAGGCGTCGCTCGCTCGCGCGCGCAAAGGGATTTATGCAAAGAGGAGAATGGGTGCCGTTCCTTTGAAGGTGGGCTCCACTCAGTGCCGCGCGCGGGCTTTCCTATGCTTACTCTTTTAAATATGAAATTTAATATCCCCCGGCAAAAGCACCGCGATGCTTTTGACCAATACGACAACCTCTGATGCATTCTGTTAATCACAAAACGTGATCGAAGTTTGTTAATAAATAATTGTTCATCGCGGGTTCCTTTTTGACGTGATCTCGAATTAATGAAAATATTTCTTCGATGATTTTTCCTTCGTTTCAGCTACAAACGAATGCGAACTGAAGTAATTGTCATTACGGTTGAACACCGTTTATTCTAATCTGCGGTTTATCCGGATTGCAAATTATCACACTCGTGGATGATAATTTTTGTGCTCTCTTAATTATACAATTGAAACGAAAGAAACTCATAGACTTCTTTGGAGTATTCTAATTAGACAATTAAAATTATTTTATGCTGTGATACGTCTTCTATTTTAAGCTGTACACTTTTATTTTAAAATGCACCGCTAATATGTGTTAGTGTATGTAAAAATATATAAAATGTGCAATATTTAAATAAAATGCGCATGTCTAAATTATATTATATATTATATAAAGTATTATATTATATTAAATTTGGGTCGATAATAATTTTTTGGTTATCCGCAACGGGCTCACTTTATTATATATTATATTAAATTATTATGTTATATTATATATTATATAAGGTATCATATTATATTAAATTTGGATCGATAATGATTTTTTGGCCATCCGCAACGGGCTGAGTTTTGTTTGAGACGGACGAACGGAGTTTCGCTATACTTTAACGTTTAAAATTGTCGTTAGAGCTATAAATAATTTATGATAACGATAAGAATGTGTGGAACGGTGTAGGAATCATGAAGCTCCTATAACTTTGCACTGTCCATTCCTGGATAACCGTTGTAGAACAGTTTTAATGCTCGAAGTTTGCACGTTTCGCGTTTGTATTACGTTTTAAATTTCACGACAACGATACGTTTCTTTTGTGTACCCTAGGCTGCACGTCTGGCTTCCGACCTAGACCCCGATAAATGTAATACAGGTCATTTCAATTCCAAATTCCCAAGGAATCGTGCCCCGACTTCGGCATAACCTGTTTAGCTTAACGATTTTGTACATTTGCATAAAACACTGTTTTGTTTCGCGGTGAAATTAGAGATAATGTTGCATCAAATGCATCCATACGTTAACGATAAAGGTCACGGTAATTTGCATGCAAATCGATCATAATTAATGGTTTGAAGATTTAAAAAAAAAAACGTAGAGCGTATAATTTATTTTGCTGTTCGTCAGGAATACGTATTGTAATTGTGACAAACTTTCTTGCGTATTACACGTTCCGGATAAAATTAGCCGAAAAGAGTACATACTTGCTTTTCATTGCTCGAAATTCCAGGAAGAACCAACTCGAAAGGAAATTAGAGAGTCTGCCTGGAAACCGTATTTTAGTACGTAATTATTGCAGGAGATTTTTATGTACGTTCGTTTAAGATAAAATTGGCGGTAAAAGCCGCTTCTTACAGCATATAAAATATAAGGAAGTCTACCATTTAAAAAGAATGAGAAAGTCCACATCCTGTGTGTTAACGAAATTTACATGCTGTGTAACCGTTGCGGAAAAACTTGGTACGGCCCATAAAAAATTATCATCATCGTATTCTTATTGCTATTATCATCGTCGTCGCTATTAAAAATAAATTACAAAACTGAAAGTTGAAAATTAGTTTAAGGAAAAGTTTTAAGGTATACATTGCTTCGCGAATTTTTAGATTGAAAAAAATGTTATGTTCTATAAAAAAAAAAAAAAAAAAAGAATAAGACCGTAACACGAAGGAACGTTTGCTTTCACAAAAAATATCCTGAGACGCGTAAAGAGACGATGACGGGGTCGTCCTTCGCGCAGTGAAATTTAAACGAACGGCGGCTTTGCTCCCTTCACGGAAACTTTCATATCGCATTCTCGCGCGGTTCAACCTTTCGTTTAACAGGCGAAAAGAGAAGGGGGATCCTCAGTGTCCTCGATACGTGAACGTCCGTGAGAGAAGTTCCCTTCCACCTTGGAGATTACGATCGCTTGTCTCATGTCATCGTTTTCCTGGTACCCCTTTCCTTTTATCCGTCGATCCGATCGACGGCCGATCGACAGTTTCGTGCAGCTGCGTATCCCTTATTAAATTACCGAGAAAATTACCATTATTGTAAGTTCTATGTCTTTTATTGGGTGCAATAAATCAATATCAGGTTTACCACGATAAAACTATCGACCATCAAAGTGAATTTATTTGTAACAAATAAATAGCATTGAGAATTATACAGAAATGATACCAAGTATGTGAGAAGAAAAGAATTTCCATTTTTACAAAAAATCATAGTAAGCCTTCAAAAATGTATTACAGTAAAGTTATAAAGTTATGAAAAACTACGAATTGGTCGTTTTGACTAATTTAGCAGTTCTAGTGTTAATTCAGTTCTGTATGTATAACTATCAGCCTTTCGAATATCAATTGAAGAAACTCCGTGAATTAAAAGAGTACACAGACCTCTCTCAGAGCTTCCAAAATCAACACGCAATTCGTACTTTCGATTCGTGAAAGCCGAAAATGTAACTGTGTCATAATTCCGTAACACTTGATAAACACACATTTATCGTTTCGTCACCCGCCATCGCGTCAAGACCGGTTTCAAGTGGCTGACGCAAAGGAAACCGACAAAAAGGAAAAACGAAGGGGAAAAAGGAAGAAAAATAAGTATCCTGTGGAAGCTGTGGCAGTATGTGGTTGCATTATTTGAAAGCGAGCAATATCGTCGGTATCGGCAAACATTTCGCAACAGCGCCACCATTTGTTTGATAAATTTAATTTTTTAGTGAGCTTCATGCCCACTAGGTGCGCATGGACAATACTGACCGAGCAGTTGACGCTTGAGTTTCGTATCTACAGATCGCTCGACCGATGGTCTCAGTCGCGCTTAGGTATAGGATGCATTAACGCTATTCCTACCACGACCGGTCAAATGACCGTTTTTAAAATTTTGATTAGAATTTCATATATACAACATAATTGAATCGTCTTTAAACTTTAGACTTTTCCACAAATATACGTATAATACATTCTTCAATATTGACTTCTTTATTCATTGTTTATTTTCTTAGAAAAATTTGCAGTCTGTCTTACGTGGGAATGTTGCAGTAGGAATAGGTACACGTTAAGTGTCGGTAGGAATAGTGTTAATTGCTAGGCAGGACGTATCAACCGAAAAATAATTTGTGTACTAGCCAACAACGAAATATCAGGAGTCGTTTTACAAAGCGGGAGGAAAAGAAAGGATCTCGAAGGAATCGTGGAAGGGAAAGGAGTAACTGGGGGTCGAAGGGGGTAGGGGCTGAGCAGCGGGGGGTATACAGGGCCCAGTGTACAACCGTAGACGTTGCGAAACAGCTGGTCGTGCTCGACTGGCTTTCGATGAAATTCAATCGTGGAAAAAGCTAAGCCGATTCTTGTACGTGTGTAACAGTGGAAGAGAAGTTAATTCTCGAAAGCATGGAAACCGGGTTTCTTGCCTGTGCTTTGTGTCCGTGAACGCCTTGGGTGAAAAAGGTTAGCTGCAGGAAATGAGGACTGTATCATGGCAAATGAAATCGGTAATTAGATCGATTGAAGTTGAATTGATAAATTGATGCAGTTCCAGCAAAACATTTCTTCGATTTCCAATAAATCCTTCTATTTGAACTTTGTCGAAGTTTGTCGTTTTAAGTTACGTTGGTGGAGGAAAAGTCGATTTTCAAACTCCCGTGCGTCATTAATCCTAATGCCAAGGTAAATGTATCCCGTTCCCACTGTCGTTATAGCGATGCAAATAATTCTCGCAGCCGAGAACAGCCAAGACGTGGATTTCCCGTGTTCGGTACGTGTTGCTACCATCCCAAAGGAGATTTCTGTAGCCACAAATGTCAAAAAGTTTCGGCAAATGGGTTTGCACGGGTTTCCTCCCGAGCCATTTGCCATTTCCACATCCGATATACACCGGATACGACGATGCTCGTCGCAACCACTCAGGTGTTCGAAACGAGATTTTACTGCTGTGACCTTCGCTGTGCACGCATATCTTTTCAAACTTGTACTCTACTTTCGTTGAACCTTAACACATTCATCGCCCAGCGTGATTCGGCTGAATTTCTTGCTGGAAAAATGGGATAAAAGAATATCTAGAAACAGTAAAAGTTTTAACTTTTATTTTTATTTTATGCATTTTATATTTATATATATTATACTTCAATGCTTATTCCATTGAATTCCGTTTAAAATTCCAATTTAAAATCTTGTTTAACTTTAAGAAAAAGAACGTCATCCATATTTGGGTGACATGGCGACGTACGTGTTAATCGCCGCGGTCTTTCGCTGACACCGTTGAAAGAGATTTATTTTTACATCGACTGCTGTTCGCCGGTCGTTATTCACAAGTCACCGAGCAACTGACAAAATATTTTGAAATGTACCGAAATGTATTCGCGATATAGTGTGCGAATATTTCGTTTTAACGTACGCATTGTGTGCCGTTTCGAAGGTCAAGTATCATTTGAAGCGACACCATGCGATGCTCGATTGACCCCGTACGCGTAATTGTTAATTGATGAGCTAGCATGATGGCCTCGTGACACGTGGGAAATCTTTGGACAAGATAACAGCTACTAACGGATTCATGGAATTTTTTATGGGAGAAGATCTTAATTTTGAGAAGCCAGATCGTAAATAAAGGGTGAAAGTTGTAATTAACTTGTAGGGTTTGCAAAAAAAAAAGATTAAAGTCTGAAGGAAAAGCTTCTACAAACAGTACATAAGAAGTATTGTTTTCCTATAATAATGAAATTATAATTCGTCAAACAATAATAAGACAATTCTGTTTGTGTTCATTATGAAGATAAATATCTGTTGATGTTAGTTCTATCTATTAACGCTTCTATTACATAATAACATCTAATTAACTTTACAATCTCGGTGATCGTATGCAAAAGTAAATATGTTAATCCCGCGAATGCAATTATCATTGATTATTGATGTTACTAACTACCTCTGGACATACGAGCATTATTATATTTAAGGCATTCCTACTTAAGAAGCGTTTTCGATTTCTATGTTTCCAACGATTACCCGTCGAGTAACAGTTTCATTGTCGAAATTATTTTCAGAAAAATTTGTATGAACTCATATTCTCTTTTGTACGAAAACAAAAAATATATTTCGAATATCAGTTTCTATGTTTCAATGATCAGTCGGAACAACTCGGGAATAACGATCTAAGATACCGACCGTCGATCACTCGTTGTCAGACATGTACATCACTTCATTAGATACGATGATCGTAATTGATGTGTACGAGGCGAGCGAGGCTAGATTACACGCGTTGCACACTAATCTTCCAAACTCCACGGCCACTTCATTTACCCTCGTGGTGTTCCAATTTCGTGGCTGGCGAATAAATGCATCCGCATGCGTGCTTGACGCAAAGCTGAACGAGCTTGAAATTATCCAGCCCGTCGATAACCACGGACAGAGAGCAGCAGCGCCCGCCTTTGTTATCCGCTGAAATTATGGTTGCGCCACATCGCGTTAAAAGCTGCTTAAACAGGGTTCGCCGGGGTTAGCTGTAATTCGACACGGTTGCTTTTAATCACCGTTGTTCCGTTTATTTAACGCAACAAGAGAAGCTACAGTGTTACAATAGAAAATCTCAATTGTGTTTTATGTTATATGGAATTTTAATAGGATGAATATTTTCGTTCGATTACTGTAATATAATAAAAATTTGGAAGATCTTTTTTAAGAAATCTCTCTCTCTATATATATATATGAATGTATGTCTGTCTGTCTGTACTCGATAGATTCAAAAACCATACATTCAATCGCCGTGAAAATTTGGGAAATTATTAGGTATATCCCCGGGAAAGTTTTTGAACATCTTTTTTAAAATTAGAGTTGGGGTTCCAGGTGTTCCCGAACAAATATCCCAAAAATATCAAAATAACATTTAATTAGTAATAATAAATAATCTTGAGGACCTTTTTTCTGCAATAATAGTAATTGTTTCGGCAAATTTTGCTCATGGAGCTCGAAACCCGTGAAATTGACGGGTCCCGTAAACCTAGTTTAATTATATTATTGATACGTAAGATTAATACTATATACATAACATAAGAACAACAAATTATTTCATCGTAATATCTCAGTAAGACTCTTATTATCCTTTCACGTAACATTCATCATTTCCCACACTTCTCTCGACAAATAAAGAAGGGATCCGTGAAAGAGAGAAAAATGAAACACACGATACCAGATCAAAGAGCGTAACGCGAGTAATAACAACAGGACCAGCGTATAAAACGCTAACCCGGGGAACATTAGATCCTACTTACGACGACGGATCCTACTTAAAGGCTCAGACAGACAGATAAACAGATAGATAGATAGACAGGTGGAGATACATATGCTTGGGTACTACAGCTTCATGTACCCGTGGGGTATAGGTGGCTCGGTTCTGGTATAGGTATATGAGAATAAGTATATGGCTGGCGTGTCACGTACACGCCAGGTACACCATAAGCTGTTTCGTAATTTAATGCGACCTTATTAGCAGGGTGAGGGCACACGAATAACCGGCGGTGTTCTGATTCCAGCAACTCTCCTTTCCATCCACACAATCCAGCCATGGATCGGCAGGCTTTACGTTCAGCCTTTCCGGCAATCAAGACATCGAGGGTCCTCAGGGTGGCTTCGAATGCATTCAACAAACCGACCCTAAGTGAGTTACTCGTTATAGCATTTCTTTCGTCGCCCTCTGCTTGGGGGCGTTGTACGTGACATGTTATCGTATTGAATAGTTCGATGATACCCTTTTTTGTATTATCCGACAACATTAGAGTCTTTTAGAATTTTTCGTTTGCAAAATTTGTTAACCACAATATGTATTAATCCGTAAGTGATAAGATGAAATTTAGTGGACCACAGCAATTTTTTTTTTGTTTTCGTTGTAATTTGAAAGTATTCGGACTTAATACGGTTTAACTTTAAGGGTAAAATATACAGTAGTTAACCTTCGGAGAGCGGACGTAGTGAAACTCGCATTCACGGCGGACACAGGGTCAAACATGACCCAAAAGTGATATTGTTTTAAGACGTTTAAAAAGCAGTGTAATAAATTATTTATGGTATATTGGTAGAGTGTGAAATAAAAACACATGTTTATCATAGAAATGTATATTCATTTATTCATTTTCCTGGCAATTACTACATTGTATTACATTATATAATGGTAATTATAGCACGATTATCGCATATATAAAGGCAGGAACAGCAGAAAGTTGTATCTCGCAATCTGCAACAATTAAACGCTTAACATTAAATTCCACACATCTGCTTCGAAGCGTCAAGCGACAAACAAACTTAAGAAAGAGAATCGTACCTGGTTCATGCGTCGAAGTTGAAAGAAGTAAAAAAAAAAATCGAACTCGCGGGTCTCGCGAGATCCTGTGTCCGCCAACGGAAGGTTAACGATCCATTACCGTCAGGCTAAAATTGCTCCCCGTCAGTTGGATCTATAACTTCAAGTTTTTTGAACATATTGAATCTTCGAGGCGCTCGAGTCGGCATAGAAAGGGGAGGAAGAAACGGCGTCGATCAGTTCCAGCGATTTATCGGTCTCTTTATCGCACTTTTTCCTGTGCAGAAGCCTGGAGAGCCTTGGCGCATTGCCGTGTAAAATGCGGATACAGGCGAACGACGATGTGTACGAGACAACCAGGCATCGGATGGCGGTCGCCGAGGAGAATAACAAGAACAAATGGTAAGTCGCCCCTACTAGACGTCGAAGAAGGTTCAGTCTCATCGATCCTTCGTACGGACGCCGATTTTTCTTCCCGGTGCTCGTTAAAACACCCCACCTCACCCTTCATGTCTCTCCCTCTCTCTCCCTCTCTCTCCCCCTTTTCCTCCTCTCTCTCTCCTTCTACCCTCCCTCTCTTGTACGCTCGTTCATTCTATTTCGAGCGGCTTCCGTGTCATATTCGTATGTATTTCGCCTTCGTAAACAAGTCGAGGCTCGTCCCACTATTTATAGAACCGCCGTTTTATCGAGATATCACGGTTAACGCGTCTCCCGATAATTGAACGCTGAATATACCGTTTATACATATAAAATCGGTTACGCAATGTCTGCGGGTTGTCGCAGAAGAGGCGATAAAATCTAGGATAAATTTCGAAGGTGTTTCGAGATATATTTGTGGAGTTCTGTGGTACATACTTGTATCACAGAAATGAAATTGAAAATTATATGAAAAAAGACCTGATACAAGGGTGACAAATTTTTACTTACACTTTTTGTAAGCAAACATGAAGGATATTTTCCGAAAATGTAGCAAAAGTGATTTTAACGAAATATGTATAAAAAATTACATATTTGTTACTTATTTGAATCATTTTCGTAGCTCGAGTGTTAAATTCTACAAACTGTGCGATAACAAGTCAGTGAAGGAGAGAAACAGTAGTCGCATGAAGAGGTCAGCTAATTTGTTTAATGGCGCGACGGTCAAGGTTGAAAACGCCTCACAAGTGCGACTTCATTCCTGAAACATCGGTGTCCGTCGTTTCTACGCCATCGATAGAACGCCACTATCGTGTGACACGGTTCACGCGACCAGATTACGTAACGGGGACAACGAGGGGCGGATTTCCATATAGGAACACGCACGAGGAAAAAGGAGAGCTCCCGATAATGCCGCAAATTCTATTGACGTCCCCAAGAGTACATTGCACTACAGCCACGTCACCTGTAAACCGTCGAACGACCAATAGCGTCTAAATCAGGGGTGGCGAATCTATAACGCAATCTGGACCTCACGAGATTTTCGAGATACAAAGCTACAAAGAAAGAAGTCTGAACTTCGGTTCTGTGAATTGCAATACAATTGTAGTTACTAAAGATGCCATGTATCATGTACAATTTATTATTTATAATTTGTACATAAATATCAGAAAATAAAAAGAATTTTTCACAAAATGAGAAAGCTAATTTTATTTAATCACATTCCTAATTAACCAATAAAAAATATTTGATTTTAACGATCCGGAGGATCAAATAAGTAACGTTTTCAACTGGAAGGGAACTGGTATCACCCAGTACCTTCATAACTCATGAGTTACAAGGAGATGGCACGTCTTTTTGCTCTTTTTGATCGACAACGATTTTGTATCAGGAGAACATGACGTAGGAGAAGGTGGTACCCGTTTTCTAGGTTCTAAATCAAATTTTTCGCGAAATCAGGATTTTGTATCAGGAGAACATGACGTAGAAGGAGGTGGCACACGTTTTCTAGCTTCTGAATCAAATTTTTCACGAAATCAGGATTTTGTATCAGGAGAACATGACGTCGAAGGAGGTGGCACCCGTTTTCTAGCTTCTAAATCAAATTTTTCACGAAATCAGGATTTTGTATCAGGAGAACATGACGTAGAAGGAGGTGGCACCCGTTTTCTAGCTTTTAAGTCAAATTTTTCACGAAATCAGGATTTTGTATCAGGAGAACATGACGTAGAAGGAGGTGGCACACGTTTTCTAGCTTCTAAATCAAATTTTTCACGAAATCAGGATTTTGTATCAGGAGAACATGACGTAGAAGGAGGTGGCACCCGTTTTCTAGCTCCTATATCAAATTTTTCACGAAATCAGGATTTTGTATCAGGAGAACATGACGTAGAAGGAGGTGGCACACGTTTTCTAGCTTCTGAATCAAATTTTTCACGAAATCAGGATTTTGTATCAGGAGAACATGACGTCGAAGGAGGTAGCACACGTATTCTAGCTTCTGAATCAAATTTTTCACGAAATCAGGATTTTGTATCAGGAGAACATGACGTAGAAGGAGGTGGCACCCGTTTCTAGCTTCTAAATCAAATTTTTCACGAAATCAGGATTTTGTATCAGGAGAACATGACGTCAGAAGGAGGTGGCACCCGTTTTCTAGCTTCTAAATCAAATTTTTCACGAAATCAGGATTTTGTATCAGGAGAACATGACGTAGAAGGAGGTGGCACCCGTTTTCTAGCTTCTAAGTCAAATTTTTCACGAAATCAGGATTTTGTATCAGGAGAACATGACGTAGAAGGAGGTGGCACACGTATTCTAGCTTCTGAATCAAAAATTTTTCACGAAATCAGGATTTTGTATCAGGAGAACATGACGTAGAAGGAGGTGGCACCCGTTTTCTAGCTTCTAAATCAAATTTTTCACGAAATCAGGATTTTGTATCAGGAGAACATGACGTAGAAGGAGGTGGCACACGTATTCTAGCTTCTGAATCAAATTTTTCACGAAATCAGGATTTTGTATCAGGAGAACATGACGTAGAAGGAGGTGGCACCCGTTTTCTAGCTTCTAAATCAAATTTTTCACGAAATCAGGATTTTGTATCAGGAGAACATGACGTCGAAGGAGGTGGCACACGTATTCTAGCTTCTGAATCAAATTTTTCACGAAATCAGGATTTTGTATCAGGAGAACATGACGTCGAAGGAGGTGGCACACGTATTCTAGCTTCTGAATCAAATTTTTCACGAAATCAGGATTTTGTATCAGGAGAACATGACGTAGAAGGAGGTGGCACCCGTTTTCTAGCTTCTGAATCAAATTTTTCACGAAATCAGGATTTTGTATCAGGAGAACATGACGTAGAAGGAGGTGGCACCCGTTTTCTAGGTTCTATATCAAATTTTTCACGAAATCAGGATTTTGTATCAGGAGAACATGACGTAGAAGGAGGTGGCACCCGTTTTCTAGCTTCTGAATCAAATTTTTCACGAAATCAGGATTTTGTATCAGGAGAACATGACGTAGAAGGAGGTGGCACCCATTCTAGCTTCTAAATCAAATTTTTCACGAAATCAGGATTTTGTATCAGGAGAACATGACGTAGAAGGAGGTGGCACCCGTTTTCTAGCTTCTAAATCAAATTTTTCACGAAATCAGGATTTTGTATCAGGAGAACATGACGTCGAAGGAGGTGGCACACGTATTCTAGCTTCTGAATCAAATTTTTCACGAAATCAGGATTTTGTATCAGGAGAACATGGCGTAGAAGGAGGTGGCACCCGTTTTCTAGCTTCTATATGAAGTTTTTCACGAAATCAGGATTTTGTATCAGGAGAACATGATGTGGGTATAGGTGGCAGACGTTTCCGCATTTGTTCTATAAATGTGCTTTGATTGGCTAGGCCTTGCTAGAAAGTTCTGCAGTTCGCAGAGTTCCTAACTTTCGGTTTGGGGTTGTTTCTTGAGTTACAAGTCTGGTCCTATTTTCTCTCTCTCTCTCTCTCTCTCTCTCGCACAAACTCTCATACCCTAGTTTTATTTTATAAATTTTTGCGAAAGAATTTAATACTCTTTATCCCACATGTTCTTTACCTGTCTTTATTTTATCTTGCACTAGCACCAGAGTCATTAAAGCGAACGGACCCGATATCGGACGCAAGGTGAAAGTGAAAGCGACCGGAAGGACCATACCGTCACCATCGAATTCGAGGCACCGGGATTCGACGAGCATTCCAACTTCCTGCAGTCAGCCCAGACTATCTTCCTCTTACAAACCAACTGTCAGTAATCCGCCGGCAGTTAGGAATCAACCGGAGAAGAAGATCTCTGATATTATGCGCAGGCCGTTGAAGTAGGTTCACGAATGTGTCAATGTGTTATATAATAGGGATTGTGGTGTTTAATGGAAAAAATATGCGAAATGTTTAATGGTACGTGATATATAAACTATTGAGAATCATAGTCTTGAAATATTTCAGAAGGGATATAGAAAACTCGTTATTCTATCGTATGCATGAGAAAAGCAATTAAGTAGTTAAAGTTACTGTGATTAAATTTCTAACTATGAGTTGTTCGTATTTAGTTAGTTTAATATTTGAAAATAGTATACCTACTAGTATGTTTTATTGATATCTACCCTATTACTTACCTTTGGAAGGGATTATGTTAAAGAAAGAACAACATTCACATGTAATCATGAATATATATTGAATCTGAAGATCGATACATAGTATACAAATTTTAATACATATTTTGCTTTATTTATAGGGAGAGGCTTATTCATCTCCTTGCTCTAAGGCCGTACAAAAAGCCTGAATTATATGATCGCATAAATAGAGGTAAGAATACAAATAACTTAATCTAATGTATAAAACTATTCCAGCAGAATTTTTATTTCACATTCTGCTTTCAGAGGGTATAAAGGATCGAGAACGCAACGTAATGACAACGATCCTAAAGCAGGTAGCTTTTATGAGGGACAATACGTATCATTTGCACAGGTACGTCTGGAACGATGTACAAGAAGACTGGCCTTATTACAGTGAACAGGAAAAGGCAATGCTAAAAAGAAGGAAACCTCAGAATCTTACTCCTCCTGGTTCCAGCGACGGTGGATCCAGCGGTACAATCGCGCACTTTGAAATTTTGTTTACAATTTTTATCCATTTCGAAATAGCTTTGGTGTAGGAATAGTGTGATTTAGGAGGTGATCTCACTCACTCACTCACTCACTCACTCATACCCTATAGTAATTTATTTACAAATACACTTGAATAATGGTACAACGGTTTTTCTTTAAGTTTCTAATAATTAAAGTAAAGCGAAGAAAAATATATTAATTTTATGAAAGGGCTTTATTCACATTAAATTTTCTGTTTTACACCGTTTTATATAAGCAAGTACATTAACGCCATAAATAATTATAGGTAGCGGACAATCACCAAATTCCACTCACCCTGGTTCACCACCAGCGATCACGGCACCACCCCCCTCTTTATTGAGCAATAAACGACCTGGTTATTACCAGGGTAATGACGGATTGCCAACGAAGAGACCACGGATATCCCATTACAAGAAGCCGGAACCGAATTCCGGTTCGTCAAACACTGGAGAGAACGGAAGGACGGCTGGTAGTGGTGGTAATAGTAACAGTGTTAGTGTTGGAGCCGGTGGTAACAGTGCTAGTGGTGGCAACGGTGGTGCGGTTGACAGTTGGGACCAGAGGCAGCACCAGCGTGATCGTCGTGGCGATTATCGGCCCGAAAGAGCAGCGAACAGTGATGTGCTACGGGGCAGTAGCTACGGCACTGGGAAACCGTGCTTGACACCAACCAGTGATAGTGAAGAGACCAGCCAAGCCGGTCATCGTGAAGGGATCATCGCGAGCACCGGCACGTCTGGGAACAACGCCAGCAGCAACTTAGCCACCGGCCATAATTCTCATACTAGTGTAGCCCATAGTAATTCTTTGAGCGGCGGTCGTCATCATCATACTGGCAAAACGGCGACGATGCTCGGTGCCGACGGGAACAGCGGTTCGACTGTGGATTACATGGCACGTTCAATGCCGAGTGCCGTGAGTGACGGTGTTAGTGCTAGTAGTTACAATAGTAGTTCGAATGGAATACTCGCCGATAGGAGAGATAGAAGTGACAGGAACGATAGGGGTCGAGCTGGTGACAGGGATCGCGATTCGAGGAGGAGAAACAATGGAATAGTTGCTAACTCCTACAACGATCTGTCCGCCCCCGACTATGCTGCCACCGAGGACAACACCGTTACCACATCAACCTATAGTCTCGAGTTGCCAGAGAGTCCTAAATCGTCTGAGTACCCAGATTATCTCACGTGAGCGTTTCAAGAATTATTGAGATGTTTCAGTGATGTCCACGTTATTATGTGTAAAGAAAAATTCATTCATACATTCATTCATTCATTTTCATTCAATATAATATTTATTTTTTTAAATTCTGACATATAATATGGGCAGTACTGATCAGTGTATGCACATGATAATGCATGTTGTGTATAAGTTACTCATACTTAAATTATTTATTTGCAGGTATTACACGACAATAAGCAGCGCAGAACAGAGAAGGCGTTACAAAGCAGAATTTAATGCGGATTATGAAGAGTATCGAAGGTTGCATTCTCAAGTGGCGAAGGTATCTAAGCGATTTACACAGCTACAGGACCGTTTGAAACAGGAAGAAGCCTCTGGAAACTGGGACGAATACGAGGTACTGCATATTATCTAAATAATATAAAAATTGTCTTCGTATTATAAATTTAGTATTAATGTATTACTATATAAGGAAGAATATTAATAACAACTGTTTCTCTTTGTGTATTACAGGAAATAAGGCGGCAAATTCTGCATGAATATAACGAGACTAAACGGGATCCTGTACATAAGGAAACGAAACGTCGGTTTCACTATTTACATGAAAAGCTGAGCCATATTAAACGGCTAGTGTTAGAGTATGACACACAGAATTGTGGCGGCAGTATGTTGACGTCGACAAGCAACAGCAACGCTGGTGGAAACAACGAAGTCAAGGAAATAGACAGTTTGCACTACTGACACAAACTGAAAAGGCCGCCTCTTGTCCTTTACCTTTTCTCGGTTGTCGGTATGCTACTGTCTCCGTTGTCGCAGAATTTGCATTTTCTCGGCATGTTCCAAGGCTGATCTAAACGGTCCACATTGTTCCTGGGTTCTATCGCCGAAAACAAAGTCAAATACACTCTGAGTTGGGGTCGCAAGAAAGTTTACAATTCATACAACACGCATAAGAACCTTCATGTTGTTGTTAAAATGCACAACGGTCGAAGATATCTCTTCTATAACTGACATTGTACGCTCGACTGTGATGATTTCTTCGACTTACGCTTTTGTGTGATCGCGAGCGATCGTCGTGATACACTCGTGGGCTACTTCGACCAATGATAATCACATTGAAGAAGGAGCTTTTTAACGACAATCGGTACATTTTCGAAGAGGAAGAAGATGGGAAACAGAAAAAAGCAGAAGAAAACAGTAGTCCATCCGAAGAGAAAGAGAAAACGATGAGAAGAAAGGGGCATTTGTGGAGAGTCAAGTATGAACGTGCAAGTTGAAAGTACACAGAAAAGTTATTCTTAAAACACCTCTGTCCTTCGATAAGAGACAGGGAAAAGATTAATAGGCAAAGGCGAAGGAAGAAGGCAATTAAGAAAGCTCTATATAATTAGTTACTTACCGTGCGCACGTCCAAGTGTGTCGTCCAGCATAAGAGTACGTTAGACTAAAAAAGAAACCACAATGCAAATGCGAGAAGAGGGTCCAAAAGGTAGTAGGGGCTTATCACGTGCCACGTCCGGAGAAGACTACGTTTCTTTTTTCCGCCGAAAGGAAAAAAGAGAGAGACTAGCACAGATTGTCCACGAGTTGCCGTATTTAAGATCCGTGTGCTGCTCGCCATTTCCTTTCTTTCTTTTTGTCCTCTTTTTTCTCTTTGTTTCTTTTTTTTCTTTCTTACTGTTTTACCTTTATTCGTTCCTGCTTTAAAGAAAGAGCAAAGTGGATTATTAACTTTACCACTACGAAAGGAGAGAGACCACTTACGCTTTGCAAATCTACGACGATTCTTTGTTACTTCTTCGTTCTTTTTTTTTTCTTCACCATACGATTCGCTCCTTGTGTCACGGAGTCGACCATTGTATCTTGACTTACTATAAAGAAAAAGAAAACGGCACAACTTAAGAATCGATTATGCAGAGATTTCTACAAAACAGAAACGGCAAAAAAAAAAGTAATAAGCAAAGAAAAGAAAAACGAGAATACGTTAAACATTCTTTTCAGAATTATCTGCCATAAAGTGATATAACCGAGCGAATCAGTTAACTACGGACGTACTTTGCAACTTCGAAAATCTACAGAAAGAACAATACTGAGATTAGAAAGTGAAAGAAAGAGAAAACAAAACGAGCCCGTGTCCCTTCCAAATCGCACGAATGCGCTCGTAGTGGTTTCAGTTATGTATATCGTATGCTAAGGTAGATTCATTTTATACAATTTCGAAACACTTGTTAGTCATTGAAAGGGAGAATGCTCAGCACCACCATCGATACGGTAAACCTTTCACACGCAGCAAGACAAAAATACAAAAAAAAACATCATGAATGTAACAAGATGTACGGTAAAGTCGAAATGTTAAAACGAACAGATTTCATATAGTAATTATTAATCGTCGACGATAAACATAGTATACAAACGTGTACAGTGTACGCCAATTTATTATGCGTATAAATGAATACCTTCTTCGTGTAATTATTATTATTATTATTATTATTATTAATTATTATTATTATTATTATATTAATTATTATTATTATTATTATTATTATTATTATTATGACAATAGATACTATTAATATAATTATCAATGCTATTACTATTATAATTATTGTTCAAATAGTTAGGTAGATAGGTACAACGTGAAATCTTCGTTAAAGGACGAGTTATGAAACGAAGGAAGAAAAGAAATGATGTTAGGTATATCGAACCAATGTTTTCCATTGAATGTGTAACGAAAGTTTATGACGTTAATGTTTCTAATGTCTTTTTATCTGTTTGCTATATAATACTTTGTGATTGTTTTTATATTCAAGCGCATATAAATACGTAGGAAGAATTTTCGGTAGTAAACTGTGTATGAATATTTTGTTGCTATTGTCTCTTCTAATTATATCATCTAATCATATCTTTTCTTTTCTTTTAAATCGACGAGCGGTTGCCTTTTAAATTCGTATACGAGCCGAGTGTCTTTCTATGTCGCGCCGTTTTGTTTCACATTCAATAAGCATTTGTAGCTAATTGCGAGTGTTTTGTGATAGGAATTGAAAGGGATGAGAGAATGATAAGGAAAAAAAAAGTGACTTAGTTCAGTGTATTGCACATACATTGTCATTTGTACGAAACAAGCGTCGCATAATGCTGAAAACCTAGGAACTGGAGTAACGTCGTACAGGGTTTTACACTCTTACGAGATGTACACGTTTGAATTTTTTTTGTTCTATGCGTTCGATCATTTTAAAAAAAACTGAAAACGTCGACTTCTGACAATTATATGCCACAGTTTCAATTCTAAAATCGTTTTGTAACAATTGCCTTCTTTTGTTGCTTGTAGACTTAAATGTTATTAAAAAGTTAATCGTTTGATTTGATCTAGTTCGTATATTTCGTTTAAATATAACACGAATCGTTTTTTTTTTCTTTTCTTATTTAACACGTATTCTCATTTAAGTTTGTAAAAAATTTTAATTTGAAAGTTATTAGTACGGTAGAATTGATGGAACATCGAAACGTCCAATTATTACGATTTCTTCTTCTAGCAATTTGCCAATTAATAATGAAGAATGATCAAGTTTCCGTGGGATGGGAAGAAAAGTACATGCCTTATTTTTACTGAAATTTTATCGTACATCGTTACCCGCGCTTCTTAGTTTCCTATTTTTTTTTTTTTTTTTTTAATTGGACTCCTTCGTGTTATTCATGATAAATTTCCTGATTGGCAATGGACATTGTTTAAATAATCAGCGTTTCACGTGTAATAATCTTTGCGTCATTACAACATAACACGATTTGTTACACTTTAAAAAGACATACACTTCGAACGTAGTCTTCTATCACGTTTTAAAATGTTAATTGTATTCGAACACTTGTGCAACGAGTATTTGGGGTTTAATTGTATTTGTTTAAGTTCATAGATAATCTAATCTGTTATTTCTTATCTTAAAAAGAGCAACGTCAGAAAAGATTCATCGATTCACTGTTCGCTCTTCGTAAAACTTTCTCTGTGCAATTTGCTCGTTTTTTATGTACTATATTTACATTGAATTGTCAAAGCACAAGATCTCCAAGGATCTTTGCGTGATTATTATTAAGTGCATTTGACACACTAGGAGAAAATGAAGAAAAACACGAATAACGATGTATTTTAAACGTTAAACAGTCTCGTCGAAAGAAAAAAAAGAGATAGCTAAGCGCTACTGGAGAATGCATGGCACAGTGTTGACAAGTACTAATTGCAACGAATTTAAAGAATGCAAAGCACACGAAAAACAGCAAGATAAAGTAATCTAACCTATTTTTATATACGAAAAAAAAAGCTATATCTATATAAATAAATAAATAAATATATATATACACATATATACGATTATAGAATCTATCGTGTGTGTGTTCATAATGATAAAACGAGGATTGTAAGAAAGCTAATATCAGAGTATATATAGTATATATATATATGGGTTGTAACTAAAAGGTACCAGGAACCAGTTAATATATTTCATTGTTATTCAATTTGGACTACGTTTCGTTTATTTTCTGTAGATATAATTGATAGGCAATCTTTCTTCTTCTTTTTTTTTTTTGCTCACTCTTTGCCCTTTGCATTTACGAAAAAAGAAAAAATGTAATAAAAATTGTGAAATATTAATTCATGCGTTTCCTTTTACTCTCATCTCATTACACTTCACGTTGCTTTTTATAGCGAATCCGGCGGATGCAAACAATTAAAGTGTGTACCGTACAGCAGGTATTTGTATGAATACACAGAAAAAAAAGAAAAAAAGAAACCACGGGAAAAGGGGAGAAAGAAGCTTCCAGGCGTTTGATTCAACACTGTCATACTGTGCCATACATATCCACTTTGGTGTACGATGGTTCAGTAAAAAGTTCGTTTCTAGATTATAAATATTCCAAGTTTCCTTTCAGCGTTGCATTCACGCGTTGATTATCGAGCACAAGCGAAACTGTACCATAGCTGGACTATAATCCATCCGTGCTACGTCGATACACGAAACGTGTTCGGTGAAATCATATTGCTTAGAATAAATGTCAAAATGATAATTAAAAAAAACGGAAGATAATCCAACAAACTGTACTTAAGTGGTGGCATACAATGTTTTTCATTTCTTTGCATACAGTTTCTTGCAAAATATCCGTGTAATTTAATTGAAAATCAACACGTGTACGAGATAACAATACGCAAGGGGTGTAAAATGTTTCACGAACGCTTGATCTTTCTTCATAACCGGACTAATCGAAGCAGACGCAGACAGTGCCAAAGAGACTGAACTAAAAGACACTCAGAGCATATAGGAGATACCTACGAATCATACAAGTGCAACTTAAGTAAACTATGCAATAAATGCGCTTCTAATTCGCGCCATATTTCTAACACGGGAACTCGAGTACTTGATAAGAGGAGATGCGTGCAATTGATGTTCACGAAGAAGGATAGAATGCCGGAGGTGAAAAAAAAAAAAAAACCTTGAAAATCGTACTACAAGGCTTAATATCCCACGAGTTCTTTCAGACTCGTGCAAACGATGTTTGTTAACACTTGGACTGCGGGCAACGTACTTTTACGTTTTTCGCAGTCTGTCGCTGGAGCGCGGGTCCACGTAAAAATACGTAGTTAGTAGATTTGTGGTGGATAACGAGTATCGTATAATTTCAATGCAATTACATACAGTAGCGGACAAAAGTTTAAGACTAAATGGTCAAAGAAAATAAATTAATTAATTAATAAGACACAACGGTATAAATAAAATTTGTATTCTATGCTAATCAATAAATGGTGTTCTACCATAATGATAATAAAAATAAATAAATAAACAACATTTGTGAACCATAAAATTATATTTCACATTGTCTCGTCGTCTTAAACTTTTGTCCGCTACTGTATATGCAATGTATGTGGGACATTACATGTGTGTTGTTGCGTTGCCAGACAACGGTTCGCAATCTTTTTTCCTACAAATTTACTAAATGACCAAAATCACATGGGGTTCACGAGAAAACGCTCGCTCCACGCGTAAGTTGCGGGCGAAATATACCCGCAGTCCAAGTGTTAAATGTAGTAACGTCATCGCGAATGTAAGTGCTCTTAACAATGCATTTGATAACTTGTAACGATTAGTTCCAACCGTCTCTCTGTAGCTCAGTTATCTCATTTTCACTGTCAGGACTTCGAGAGTACGAAGCAGATCGTTTGGGAAACTTAAATTTAACCTACTTCCTAACTCCTACGCTGCTTCCTCTTTTCATTCTTTTTACGTCAAATTAGGGTTCATCGAAACATTCGATGCAAACATGGTGTCTTCTTGTTTTTTTTTTTTGCCTACTACGAACAGAGTGGTACGGTATGCTTGTCCCTCTTCGGTTGATTTCTTCGGTAATACCTTGGAACGACGAATCCACGTACGTTCCGATTGTTAGACCTGTGTGTAGACGATTGCAAGAAGAGTGGTTCACGTTTTATCACCGATCCTCGGAAGTATATATACATACATACATAGTGTCTTATCGTCGAGTATCGTTAAGCGATGAATACCTATTTCATGCAAGATAGGAAACGTTCTTGCGAGTCAAAGTTGTCAGCCGTCGCGCAAATTCTATCGATTTTGATGACTGCTCCAACTTTTTATCTCTCTCCTCGCCCTCACTCTCTCTCTCTCTCTCGTTCATTCTTTCTCGACATGTTCGAAGCTTAAGGAATTAAAAAAAAGAAAAGAAACAGAAAATCTAAGTGCCAATTCTAGCGAAGCGAGAGTAAACAATTATATATATATATATATATATAAATATAACATAAAAAAAAATATATATACAATATATTTAGCGTAATTGTACGTGCATTATTTCTTACATAAACGATATCAATACGTGTGGTCGCTTACAAGGGAGGAAACATTTAAAAAATCTTTATCTTTATTTCGACGTTTACCAAAAAAAAAAAAAAAAAAAAAAAAACTTGGAACGAAACTTGCTAGAAATATTGAAAAACGAACGTCGAATATAAAATATCCCCCCTTCCCCTTCTCTTCTCTTCACAATTTTTCCCTTGTTCGCGAAAAAAAGAAAAACACATCATTATCAGAACGACATATGCTTAGGTAAATTTTTAAAAAGAAAAAGTTATGTAAAAAAAAAATAAATATGTAAGATGGTGTGCGCGTGTAAGTATTAAAAATTAAGTCCCTAGGTAAGCGTCATTGGTATTTATCAATCTTTCTATACTTCTCGCAGTCTTTTTCTCTTTATAAATGTGAAATCGTTAATATTGTAATCGACCAATGATCGCTAAGTATCGGTGAGATCGAACAGTAATGCCGTCGGTGTTTCGAGCATCCAAATGTGGTCTTAGTAAACGAAGTTCCCTCTGCTTCGATCATTCTTCTCGCGAAGGGCTTCAAATTTATATGTGTTCCTGTTTGCAGAAAATTTCTGGTCGCCAGTAGTGCTCTTCGAAATCGAGAAACTTCTGAACAGCTTGTGAACATTCGTACGAATTTTTAATTTGTTAAAAAAGATGAACTTTACGTTTGATCATTAAATCTATTATACGTTAAGCGTTAACTAAGACGCATTGTAAGACGATTACAATAAAAAAATAAGAAATAAAAATGTAACCTCGGCGAGGAAAGAAATAATATTTAAGTATTTAAAAGTTTAACATCATATTTCTTCCTGCAACTTGAAAAAATAAAAAACACTATATACCATAGAGAATGAAAATCTTAAATGTTCATATGCTATCAGAAGTTCACTCGTAACAACCGATCAAAGTTTTAATCAACTTTCTTATTCGTTTTTCTCTTCATCATGTTTCCGACCAAATATTTCCGTCGGTATATACAATTTCACAAAGTTGGCAATAGATCGTTACGATTGTTTTTTTTTTTTTTTTTTCTTATTCCATGTATTCACTGCCTCTTTCGGCCGTCCCTATGCAGCAGAAAAATTTCTAGTTATACAATGTTTTACGAGCATATCGTTCTGTCGTAATCGAAGCGTAGCCAGGCGAGAACGGCTTGAACAGGAAATCAAAACAGCGGGCGGTGAACACGGTGAAACGTGAAATTATATTCCTCGAGGGAGAAAAAGAACGATGTTCACGTGCAAGGGATATTTATAAAATGTTGCGCAAAGTTCTATCTTGTAGTCCACTAATCATAGCCTGCATTCGAAACGTCCCGTGAAAGCATTCTTTTGAATCGCCCGTCCACTATTTCCATTCGATTGGGCAATTCTCGTGAACGTCCATTCGAGAATTTAGACCGCCACCGTTATTCGAATTTAAGTGTAATTTTGTGATCGTCTGTTTTGGTTTTAAGATACACGTTTCAAGGATAAGTTTATCCCCAAACGTTTGTTGACTCTACGCGCGCAATCTGTCGGGGATCCTGACGTTACAAACGAATCAGTCATCGACTTTCTATCAACGACGACCAAATTATGGTACATGTTTAAAATATGCCAAACTGTAGCTATTAACCCTTTCGCTTCGGCTGTCGGCAGTCCGCCGAAGTTTCCGTCATTGAACGGAAACGTGCGACAGAAATATGCACAATGCGCGTAGTTTCTGTATTTAAGTTTTTCAAAGTCTTAAATAACAACTGTTCTGAATAAAAGAATCATTGCTCTAATCCAACAGGTATATTTACAATTTCAAATATAAAAAGACTTACAAAATTATTAAAATATAAAGTTATTAACCCTTTCGCTACGGGCGGGTTCTCCGCCGTGACATCATTGTCAGAGGGAGTACCACGTCGGAGAATCCAAGGTGCTTGTTGTTTTCGAACAAAAAAATTTGTCTCCAAAGGGTATTTCAGAATATTTATAACGTTTTAGCATGCGCTCTTTAATTTACAGTATGAAAGGAAATAACATTATGCAATATAATATAATATAGTGGCATCTTATGGAGGGCCACTATAGTGGCCCGTAGTACCTCAGTGGCATCATATGAAAGGCCACTATAGTGGCCCGTAGTAGCGAAAGGGTTAAAATACAAAGTACATTTGAATGCCGCTTATAAGCGGCGCTCGAAGCGAAAGGGTTAACCCTTTGCACTCGGCGTCATCTCGAACGTGTTGGATGGACGTATCCTCGGTTCCTCAAAATCACTATTCTTTTTTTTATATATCTTGGTAACTGTACCATATTTTGATTTGATATCTTGTGCCATTTTAGCAGAAACCTTCACAGAAACATGCATTTCTGAAAAGGTTGCGATGGGATAAGTTGATTCCCCGGAATCACTAATAAATTCTAATGCCACCTGAGAGGGGACAACCGAGTGCAAAGGATTAATAGATTCACGTAATCGTGTTACCCTGAAATTGAATTCGTTGCGGTAATCATTTATGCTGGTGATGCTTCGAAGTTGTACGTTCGAACGAAAACAATCAATCGTTGAAGGTTATATCGAACTGAAATTCAAACAATGAATAATCATTGTGCTAGGAATAGAAACGTTTGTTAAGCGGCAAGTACTATTTGTAAAATGAGTTACGAAAGATCTGCCGCTATTTATGGTTCTGAGAATACGAAAAGGCATGCGTGATACGGGCATAATTGTGGTACTCGATTTACGATTCATCCTCTGATTAACACGGTAACAAAATAGTTGTCGTGCTAAAACTCGTAATTAGATAAAAGAAACACCGAGCATACCGTTCATCTGCAATATGCAAATTTCGATTTTGTAATTATACGTGTCTCGTTACACGTATCATTTGAAAAAAGGTGCACACGTGAAAAGATTTCGTGCCTTGGTAAAACGTTAGTACGTTAGAATCTTGTGGTAGACTGTCTCTCTCTCTCTCTCTCTCTCTCTCTCTCTCTCTCTCTCTCTCTCTCTCTCTCTCTCTCTCTCTGATCGCTATCTTTAATTTCCAGAAGTATAACCAGCCAAACCAGATAACACCTTCTAATAAGAGAAGTTTCGTTTCCGTTTCCGTTTCGCCGATCCAATCGGCGGTTAGGTTCAGAGAACATAGTTTATGCAACACCTTTAATCGTGTCAATCTGTACAAAGTATATTAAGTAGTTAATTAATCTATACATAGATCGCGTGACTAGTTCAATATCGCATGTATCAATGGTACGTGTACTACACAAATGCGATTGCCAACCGAGTGCACGTAGTTCGTTGCAGCGGCATCGGAGTTTCATCGAAATGTCGTTTAGTAAGGAGAGATTCTCCGATATTATCACTCTCGAGAGAAGGGTTAGAAAAATTTAAGCCTCCCTCGCTCTAAGGTGTAGAGAACCTCTGTTTTACATCTTAGATCGTGGTTCAAATTCGGTACACTTCGATGGTAGCCTTGCTTTTCGTTAATTCCTCATAAATCCCAAAGCACAGATATCTTCAAACCTCTTCATCCTCTCCACAACCCTCTCTTTAACACTATTCTTACCACAACCGGTCAAATGATCGTTTTTAAAATTTCAATTAAAATTTCCTATGTAGAACGTAATTGAATCGCCTTTAAACTTTAGACTTTTCCTCAAATACACGTATAATACATTTTTCAATATTCACTTCTGTTTTCATTGTTTATTTTCTGAGCAAGGTTTGTAGTCTGTTTTACGTAGGAATGTTGTGATAGGAATAGGTATAAGTGAAGTGTCGGTAGGAATAGTGTTAAGAGTTTGAGAACTTGTGCAACTAATTGCTGGAAACGGCGATGGTCCCTTTTTGGGTTTCCAAGCTTCATCTTGTCTTCTCTTCGTTGGGGGTCCTAGGGTTTGCAGCTCTACTCGTTTCTCTACCTATCAGCAGGGGTTCTTCAGGGGGTAGTCCTCTTCCTCGCAAAATTCAACCACTTCCTCAAGATCATCTTTTTGTTCCTCGCCCAATGTTGATCAGTTTTCTATGAGAATTGTGGATGGGGTTTTGTCCATGATTCAACGTCTTCTCCTCCATTTTCTTGTGTCTCGATCCGTTGTGACCGTTGTGTTTACAAGATTGAGCTTGATTTATTAGCTTTTAATATATCGTGCCTGTATCCTTTCTAGATCTTCAGTTTCTCTCCATCCCTACACTTCCGTCCCATAAACTGTCGAGCTCACCAGCATGTCCAATAGATAAATTCTCCTATTCCTTGTAGCAATTTTCACCCTTGTCCAGATGCCTCAGACTGTATTAATGGTCTTCTGAGCTTTGATCACTTTTAAATGATTCACCTGACGAGAACCATACTTCGAGGTACTTATAACCTTTCACTATCTCTAGCTCCTGTCCCTTGAAACTCCATCTCTTTCTCTTACTCCATCTACCTCTCTTAAAGATAACGATCTTTGTCTTTTCCGTATTCACCTCTAGTCGATTCTTGCTCACATATTTGTCCAGAGACCTAAACATATCCTGGAGACTAGTTTCTCTGTTTTAACTGCCCGTTACAGTTCTGCCTTGCTTATTCTTTATCCGATTCATCTCCTCCACTTCAACTTCCACATCTCTTACCGAGGGGGGCAAAAGTCCAGCTTCTTTGCACAAGATCTGCCCAACCTTCTGAGTAATCCATTATTCCGGTCTGTCTCTCGAGAGAAATATGTCCGACGAGTGCCTCGAACATAGATTCATTTATCGTTGTAATTTTTAAACGGTGAGTTACTTTTGTCGTCATTCGTTATAAGGAAGCAAAGAGCAGCGAGACATAAAGGGGGGGAAAGAGGGGGTGTGGGTGATAAGCGAAATCGTAAGCATAATTTGCGTCCAAAAATTATTGCCTGTATTTGTTATCATTTTTCTTCCCTGTTAATGCACATTTTATCGACGAGTGAGTTACCGAAGAACGGCGTTACATAATGTATCCGTTTAACCGTATAGTACTATATTTTCTGACTGTGATTGCTAGAACTCTTGTAATAGCGTAGGTTGTGCGCAAATTTCGTTCGACGGCCAATTCGGTGTGATAATGCTTCTCGATGAAACACGATGGGATCAGATTCCGTTTCGATCCGTAGCCATTTTCTCCTTTCGCTGATTATCATATTTTTGTTTTCTGATTGCGTACGATGTGATCGAGGGGATGTGTCGTGATACCCTTCGACACGAGGGGGCTTTATCGTTACTTCTCGAATCGAACGACACGATAGGGATAGGGAACGTTCGCGCAATAAATGCACATGTTTCGTAATCGTAAGAGACATTTAACGGATACTTTGATTGTGTCGGCAGAATGAAAACCCCTTGGTGCGGCGCAAATTTTCGCGAGTACGTACAAAGAATTAGGGAACGTTGCCGTGGTTAGAGTGAAACGTTGATGGCCAGCGTTTGATTATTAATTGTAACGATGCCACTGACGAGCCGACCTTTTGGCGTATGCAAATCGATCCTTGCGAGCATACAACGTAGAGAGAATTACTACACATTGTTACATAATCGATCGTAAGATTCAAGAATTAACGGGTGTGCGTCGAATGACAAACGGAAAGACGTTTAAATATACAAGAGGTTCGGTTGCGAATGAATCGTGATTTCGTTGTACATAATGTTCATTAATCTCGATGATCTAAGCATGTGACATCATTTGTACGATATATGAATAGCCTTAGGAGTACATAATATTATAGATACCGATTGACTTTAAACTTTGCTCGAACCATCTAAGCTAAGCAAAACGAATGAGATTGAACGAATATTCGTTTCTTTCTATCGATCGAACAGCATTATCAACAATTGAGATCTCGATCGTTGACGATCTTAGAGTCAAATAACAGTTTAAGATGTTCGAGCAAGGGAAGAAGTGAAACTGACCGTGAGAGAAGAGAAATACCGTGATACGTGCAACAGAAAGAGAATGACAATGGAGAATGAATAACGAGATAAAATATTGCGCCAATAATTGCTCTAGTACGGTGAAGAGAATCAGGACGAAGAAGAACGAAGAAACATGATTTTTATCACCCATATCAAGCTAAGGGTTAGCTCTTAACAAAGAAACAAACAAAAAAAAGAAAAAAAAAAAACGAAAAAAGTAACAGCAAAAGCGAAAAAAAAAAAATGTAAAAATAAACAAGAAAAGTAACGACAAAGAAAATAGGGACCGATCTCGTACTCGCCACGATCGAGGAACATGATTTCGTCAGTTCCAGCGACAGGGAAACGACGATAATTGCCTTCTGCTTAAACACGACGATTACAAGGCCGGTCCCTTGTAAGAGAAACACGAGAATTAATCGAATAATTAATTTAAATAAATTAATCGCGTAGCTGTGCATCCGGGAAAACGGCAAGTTCTCTTATTAAAGCGTGCATCGCCTCGCGTACTTGAACGACTGAATCGATTTATAAAATGAGGTGACTTAAATAAAAAAAACAAAAACGTGCGTAGAGGTGTGCACGAGCGTCTAGGAACTTTCGTTGTTCACGGAGAGAAGATGAGAAAATGTCGTCCTTTACCGATCGAGGCGAAAACGGACGATTCCTTTTTACCGAACCTTTCAAGTGCAGAGAGAGAAAGAGAGAAACGAACGCAGAGGGAACGGAACGACATTGCGAATTAACCAGTTAAGTGTGTTTGACGATTATATCCGTCATGGAGCTATGGCAAAATTTTGTGCCATGACGAGTATATCCGTCATGCGTAAAATTTTGTTACAATTTGATATTTAAATTGTAATTTCGGTGAAAACTAAATTATATTCGTAAAGTTTAATATGTTTAGAGGTAAACACGAAATGATAAAAAAACAAATGAAAATTATAAATAATTTGAGTTGGATTTATAACTATATCCGCCATCGCTTGATTATCGCGACACACACTGAGGGGGTATTTTGTAGAGAGATCGCCACACTTAACTGGTTAAAAGAGGAAGGAACGAAACACGTTGCTTTCCGCTTCTTCCTTCATTTTCTTTCCTTTCCCTTCGGTTCGGTTCCGGCGAAACGAACGGAAACCGACGGTCTTAACACATTGATAACCGGCCCCGCGAAAACTCGGGTTTCTGAGTATGTCGTTTGAGTAGCTGCTCTACGATGTTTTGGATTTTTTTTAACGTTAAATTGTATATGACGAATATGCAAATAAAATGCACTATTTCACGAAAATATATAATGTTTTAAATATTTTTTTGTTTGCTATTCAGTGATCAGAAACAAACGAATAAGACAGGCGATCAGGCTTTAAATGTCTCAGGTCGCCGGCTGTCAATGTGTTAAGAACCGGGCACACTTAACACACTCGCGTAAAGGCACAGACACACACACACACACAACAGAACGGTCTGGCGAGATCCCCCATGGAGAAAAGGGATCGTGCTTTTGTATAGGTGTATAAACCCGTGACTCTTTTTATTGACGACGACTGCATTGTTCCCCCTGACAAAGGCTCGTATATTCATTACATAGTTGTATTTACAATTATTACCTATGCATATATATATATATATATATATTAATTAAAGAAAAGTATAAATATTATATACAAAGGCGAGAAAAGGTGGATAAATGAGAGGAATTAAAAATGTTGTTTGGCGGAAATGGAAGGCACGACGAATAATAAACCGCGTGGAACATTATCGACGAAGGAGGGAAATGATATCGATCGATTTATAAACGATAGAGCGAGGAAGAAGAGATACGCGTAAAGTAATTATCTCTCGTCGATTCCGAAACAACAACCATGAGATACACGATGCGGGGGAAAGGAACGGATCCTGTCTTTTTTCTTCCTTTCTTTTTGGTTTTTTTTTTTTTTTTTGTTGATTACATGTATTCCGTTTCGCTTCCTTTTTCTTTCCCCCGCCCCCTTATTTCTTCTTCCGCTAATTATTTACGATTATCGCTATTATTGCCGCTACGGTAACTATTATCATTATGGTTAATATTATTATTATTATTAATGTTATTAAGTATGTTAACCTTTTTCGATTGCGTTATCCTCGTGTTTAAACTGGGGCGTGCAATGTTGCGGTACGAGATCGCGATTTAGCCTGCGTTTAGGGAAACAAATTCACGTCTTCGACAAGCGGGGAACATTTTTCGTCCACACAGCAATATAGATGATTGCCAAAGCTCGAATTGGCAAAATTGTATCGACGTTAGTGGCTGAAATTCCTGACATCGTGTAAAATCGTTTTCGCGATCGAGGATAATGTTTTAACCCTTTGCACTCGGCTGTCCCCTCTCATGGGACATCGTAATCCTAGCATATGATAGTTTCGCAAATGTTCACACTTTAATTCATCCTCGGACGTTAAATAATCATATATGTAAATTTTAATATACGACTTAACTAAACTACATGAAGTTTAACCCTTTGCGCTCGAGAGGCGACTGTTGGTCGCCAAATGATAGTATTGCAAATTTTTAAACTTCAGTTATATTATTTATCAGTCAGATCCGAAGGTTAAATAGTCATATATGTAAATTTTAGTATATGACTTAACTAAAGCAAATGAAGTTTAACCCTTTGCGCTCGAGAGGCGACTGTTGGTCGCCAAATGATAGTATCGCAAATTTTTAAACTTCAGTTATTCTATTTATCAGTCAGATCCGAAGGTTAAATAGTCATATATGTAAATTTTAGTATATGACTTAACTAAAGCAAATGAAGTTTAACCCTTTGCGCTCGAGAGGCGACTGTTGGTCGCCAAATGATAGTATCGCAAATTTTTAAACTTCAGTTATTCTATTTATCAGTCAGATCCGAAGGTTAAATAGTCATATATGTAAATTTTAGTATATGACTTAACTAAATTAAATGAACTTTAATATCACCGAATTCTAGTAAATATTTTGCACTTGAAAATCTTTGAAGTTGATATTGTTAGATGACTAACAGTCACCTCTCGAGTGCAAAGGGTTAATATACATGAATCGTAGTAAATATTTCGAATTAGAGAATTTTTAAAGTTAGTATCGTTAAACGACTAACGGTCAACTCTCGAGTGCAAAGGGTTAATCAAAGAGTTCGAAGAATTTCCGATGAACGTACATGCTCGTGTACCGTGAAGGTATCGCGAAACGGGAGTATCAATTATTTCTGGCTCGTTTGACCGATTGTTTGCGTTGCGTAAGCAGAAAGCAAACACGTAAATCGAGTAGTCGTTTGTTCGTGCAACCATATCACAGCGCGAGCAAGTGTTTCGATCGATTTAGTGTAAACATCTGGATAGTGTTCGTGTATAAATTGCACCGTTAGTAACACAATGTTCCGTAACAGGCACAACCGATCGAATTGAGACACCCTGTATCGCCTCTTAACCAGTTAACTGCGTTCGACGTGTATACACGTCGATTCGAATCTTAATTTCGGTGCGATCGACGAGTATACACGTCGTGTAAAATAACGGATTACCATTCTATATGAAAGCTCAAAATTTCAGTAAGATTTAATGCACATATCATTTAACAATATGTTTCTTTCATATCGCTGGTAAACCTACTTTGATTTTAATTGCGAGAAATTTTTAAAAATAAATTCTGCAGTTAACTGGTTAATTATTTCTACCTTCAAGCGTTCCTTTTTCGCCAGCTATTGTACAAAGGAACGTTTGTATAAAATGGCACAAAATTGAAATCACTTTAATCGCGATGTTACGGTAATGTTTTCAGCTACTATCGTAGATACCTGCTTGTAAACGAATTTATAGCTAAAAATTGTGTGTTCGGCAGAATTGCGTCCATGGACATTCCCGGTAAAATGATGATCGCGCAGCATCGTTGTTGCACGCAAACGGAAAGGGATCTCTCGCGTGTCGAACGATTGCAATGTGCCTGGCACGATAATCATAAATCGTCGACGAACATAACACGGATGAGGCAGCAACGAATCGGGTGTATCAATGAAAAAAGAAGGACATAAACTGATAAAGAAAGAAGGAAAGAGAGAGAGAGATCTCTTTTCTACGGTGAATTCTTCGGTTCACTTTTATCGTAGAGCAGCGCACCTACAATCGAGACGCTGTTGCGCGAACTAACTTCCTCCGCTTCCTGCCACGATTCTGTTTCACGCGTACTTCCGGCCCGTTTCCCCGCGTGCTTCTCTCGTATTATTCGAGAGAGCAGAAGGCGGAAGAGGACGAAGACGAGAAAAAGAGGTGTAAGAACCGTGCGTGCTAAGTACACACGTGTGAAAGTATCGAGCGAAGAAAAGTAAGAGACCGATGTAAACGATGCCACAATGAGACAATTAGAAAATGATGATGAACAGGTGACGATGAGAACTGGTGAGCGTGACTGCGGAGATACGATTGACGTGTAAGAAAGACGTGACGATGGTGTTCTCTTTGACGAATGGAGAGAAAGGGAGGGGGAGAGAGAGAGAGAGAAAGAGCAAGCTGATGAATTTTCTGATGAGAACGACCTACGATATACATATTGCGATACATTATCTTTCCTTTTTCTTCTTTTTCTTTTTTTTTTTTTTTGGTGACGACTACTGCTTGACGATTAATTGATTACGACGACGATTATGGCGACGACTATATGCGAGAATGTAGGCGGAGTATGTATAAAATGTATTTTAAGCGTGGACAAAAAAATCAATTTACACTTACAATTTACAGTAACGAGTAACAATACTGATGTGGGTTGTGCATAAGGAAAGAAAACGAAAAAAAAGCTAAAAATAAATAAATAAATAAATGAAAAAAAGAAAAAAAGAGAAAGAAAAGGCGTACACCGCGACCGCGAACATCTTGTGCGAAATGGAGAATTGGATCGGCTCGGCGATATCGAATCGCGCTCGACGAGAAACGAACCTTCCTCGTCCCGGTGCGGATCCACCATTTTCCTGGCTGTTCTTTTTTCGTTCTGTCTTGTCGTGTTCTGCGTGCACGATCATCGAATTGCGCTTCGAATCGTTTCGAACAACTTTTGCGCAACGTTGTTCCCGAATCCGGCTGCTTCGTCGGGGTACGCGTAAACCGTTCGAGAGCTGGCAACAAAATTCTGCGGTCACCATTTTTCCGTTGTATCGCGTCTGTTCCACGGATCCGACGTGTACATTTTGCCGAGTTACGCGCAACGTTATAGAAGTGGCACGCAGTTGGAGAAGTGGAAGAAAAAGGAACGCACAGGTGAACAGGCGTGTTGGAAAACGAAACAGGAGTGCCAAATCATCCGTGACTTCCGTCCCACTTGGGCAATAATAATGAGTACAGCAGCTTGGCGAGAATGCATGAATGTTTGCCATTTGTCCTCCAATAATCTTAAGGATTCTCAATCTGTCCGTGGTATTGATTTTGTTCCCGTGTTGCGACCGAGTAAAAACGGCCAACGACGCACTCGTTGTTTTCGCTGAGATTTTATTCCTGATCGAGGATACCGCCATGATATATAATAGTAAAGAACGAACGAGCAGGTGTGTTGGTCTCAAGGAAAAAAAAAAAAAAAAGAAGAGAACCTAACCTAAAGAATCGACTATCCGGATAAACTAAATTTCGACACTCGCTATTAGTGCCTGTCGTTTCGTCGATAATCAGGACAAGGGGGTGTATCCTCGGCATCGACGCCGAGGACCCTCTGGTCCCGTTCGTCGAACTGACTAAAACGAGCCTGTATCCGATTCTCCATTCGTTATGGACGCTTTTCACTCAAAAAAATACAACAGATGATCGCCCGTGATCAATTCTGGCGGCTAATTAAACGGAAAAAGAAATAAAAAAATATTTATTCGAACAACTTGCCAGTTTCGTTGCGCAGTATACACGAAGTAGGTTCGAATGAAACAAAAAATCGTGCAAAAAAGAAAGGATTAATAAAATCAATAATAACCGAAAGAGATCTATAGATTATGGATTAATGGATGAGTTGCATAGCTATTTGAGAAGTTTCACGAAATATCGATGTATATATTTTAAGTTTGTATTATAATGCCCACACTTAATTTGTATGAAATGGAGAACTTCAAACATTAAAATGATAAAAAAAATTTCTGTCTTTTGTTTCTATCTTCCTGACGTCTACCGTCCCCACCATTCCCCAAACAAATTGTGCCAATCCCTCGATGCGCTCTATCTAATTTTTATGATTCGAAAGGAATTCAGGAAAATTTAGAATTCATTTTTAAGTTTAAATTCCCACCCATAAGTCACTCCGATAACTAGTTTGTTTGAACTAGAGAAATCAATTTTTGCAAGAGATCAATGAAAATAGATAAAATTGGAAAGAAAGCAAAATTCTGCTTTTTCTTAAGTTTTTATGTTACGTAAAGGACTCTAACGTGTGAAGTACAAAAAATCCCTATCGAAAGCCAAGAAACGCGCCATGGGAGAAACGTGGTATACACTGTTGCTGTTGTACTAATGTACAACATTCGTGATTTTTGCGTACGGACGCTCGCAAAAGGAAAAATAAAGCATGCGACTCACCGATCGTAGAACATCTTTTGGACAATTCCTTTCCTTTCGACCGTAGGATGTAGGTCTCCCTTCAAATCAGCTGGGTTGTCATCTCACTTTCCGGATTCGTTGGTATTGCACTGTAAACATTTAATCGGAAGGTTTAATTAGATTCGTTTTAAAAAAGGATACGAAGGATTGTGCAAACGTATTTATAAACACACATGTAATTGTACGCGAGAATTTAAAAAATATTAAATGCGCGAATACGGAGATGTACGCGAACATGTACATAGAATAGCATGCAGAAATTCGGAAATTAAATCAGAAAAATGTGATGAAACAAGCGCGAGAATACGTAAGAAACAGCATGCAAAAGGTTGTAATACACGCGTAGGGATGTTAATTGTTACTCGCAGAAATGCACGCATAATTATTTGAAAAGATGTACAAATTAATCGGTACGCACTGGCGAATACACGCAATAGTCGAGAAAAAATACTCGCCAAAACATGCATTGATCGAAATAAAAACATTCGTAAAAACATGCATCAATCGAAACAAAAATATTTGCGGAAACATGCACTAACATAAAAATACACTCGCGGAACACGCATTAATTAATACGTAACATTCGCGAAACATGTAGTAATTCATGCGTGAATACATTTACTAACCTGCAGTGATATCAGTCATAACTACTGCTGGACACACTTGACACCGGCCGGAATACAGGTATCCACACGCGACACACATATAATATACGGTAAAACACTCGCGGATACCGACGGGTACGCGCGCGATAATGTCAAAGTATGTTTGGTAACACACTGACATATTGACGCGCACGGTACGACAGCCGGATAACAACTGAGCGTTGGAGGTCAGTTCCGAGTTGCGCTGTGAACGAAAAGTGTATCCATGCATAAAATATGATTTTGGCCTTGTTTACTATTAGATTAAGCATAAAATTCCTGTGCTTTATTAATTATAATTTATTCCCTTTATTAGCAATTGATATTTGCAGTACAATGTATTATAAATTGAATTTTAATGCTTCTATAAATTTAATTTATAGTGTATTTTAATAATGAATTTGTTAGAGAAAATTATAATATTTTTATATTTTGAATCTATAAAATTTTAGTTTACAGTTGCATAGATTGGTATTTTAATATAATTCTATTTAGTATATAAATGCTTGTAAGACACAGTGAAAATATAATAAATTAGTTTATTTGTAAGAATATGTTTTTTAAATAAAATATTTCTGATAGATGGCGTTTACTGTTTATTCGGAAGTCGAGCGATCAAACCAGGAGGATAATGTAGATCCTAGATAAAAAAGTGGAGAAATATTTTTTGAGCATTGAGCTAGTGGAGAGGGGAAATGTATGCACCTTCTTTAACCATTCCGACCATAGATCTGTTGCCGTCATGTGTGGAACATCGGTCCATTTCACATATGACCACCGCGATGTGTTTGATTAGTGCGGCCAGATTGCATGAGCAATTGTAAGTATATTTGACAGCGGGTGGTGGACTATGCGCACTGCAGTATCACATGTCAATGTTCGCTGCGCATGTACTTACCGGTGAAAAAGACATGGCAAGTGTTTCAGTTATTTTTTATTGTTGACTATTTTTGTTAGATAAAAGGTGGATTAGGAGTTGCCCAAAGTACAATGATAACGTGTATGTTAGATAATAGTTTGTGAAATTTATTTTAAGTAACCGATCATTGAAGTCTTCGTAGAACATGTCGAACTCACGAGAAACAGAAGTAAGTATTTGTGTTTCAAATTTATATTTTAATACTTAAATATTTTACTTGATATCAACATAATTATAATTATTGTTTGATGATCAAAAGATTAGAATTTATGGAAAAAATTTTTACAAAACATTAATGTACATTAAGAAATACTATTCAGATTATCGTGTGAATGGATTTGAAGTTAATACTGAAACATTTCACTTATTACATTATCGGAATTTCATTGAAGGTTCAAAGTCTCAAGGAGCGCGGAAATGCATACGTAAAGGAACAAAAATACGAAGAAGCTATGTTGCATTACACTCATGCTATTAAACTAGATCCACAGAATTATTCCTTATATAGTAATCGATCATTTGCGTTTTTAAAAATCCAACAATACCATTTTGCAATGGAAGATGCATTAATGACAATTCAATTAAAACCTGATTGGACCAAGGTAGATATATGTTTATTATAGTGAAGCTTTTGTAGTTATAGATAAAAAAATAAATTCTATGAAGTATGTTTAATTAAAGATTATTTATATGGTACTGTGTTAAATTGTATCATATACATTTTTTATAGGGTTATTTTAGGAAGGCTGAAGTAGAATCCCAAACGTTTCGCTTTAGTGAAGCACTTCAGTCTTATAATAAAGCTTTATCTCTTCAACCAAATGAACCAACAATTCTAGAGGCAATGAACAGAGTTTCTAGATTATTAGTTAAAGATAAACGAGGTATTAAATTCCACAATATTAAAATAACTATTTTAAAAATATTTCATTATTATTTTAATGTGCTGTATTATTTTATAGCTGATCAACAAATACCTTGGCTTGGTGCTGGTGTTGGCATCATACTTGGAGTAATAGTTGTAATTGCTGATTATGTTTTCACAAATAAACCTACATTAACGGTATATATAATAGTATAATGCTTTTATTAGTTAATCTTTAACCAAAATATTTATAATGGTTATTTATTTATTTTATTTTATTTTTATTGGGTATAGCATCCTCTTCTGATGGCCTTATTGACAATGTCTATAGCAATGCTAGGTTTTGGCATTGCAAAAGGATTTCGTTATTTTGTAAAGTGTCAAAGGAAATCACTTCTGGAACCACCAGTGGATCTTTTTGGTGATAGCAAAGAAGAATTTGATGATGTTGATGCTGAGATAAACAATGAGAAAGAAAAGCATCCAAAATACAGTAAAGCGCAAGCACGACAAAGATTCAAGAAAGGAAAATTGTAGTGTGTTTTGATACTAAAGATGTATACATGCATTTTTATGTATATTTAAAATTTTTAATTCATACACCTTCTAGTGTATCAAGAGAGCACTGACTATTTATGATCAATGTGATTATATTGGCAGATAATTATATTGATATTGTTTTACACTGTTATTTTTAAATAATGTTAAAGTACTGAAAACATGTGCCAGAATTTGTGCATTTCCTTGTACTTTATGTTTAGAAATGTTGATATGAAGCATTTGTTATCTAACAATTGAGTCTATCTAAAATAAGTATAACAATATTTTAATTCATTTGAGACATATTATAAGAGGTAAGGCTGCACTGATAATATAAATATTGGTAAGTTATGTAGTACAAATATTTCCAAATTCTAAATTATAAGAAACACTTTGTTTATTGTATAAATTATATCAATATTTAAAGTTATAAAATATTTTAATTTAAAGCAAAAGCTGATTTATAGTATTCACATTTTGATGTAGTCATGTTGTAGTTAAAAAATTAAACATATGCCCTATACAATGAACATCTTGTTCTTGAAATAAAAAACAACTGTTTATACTCAACTTTTTGCATTTACTGAACGCAATAAATACAAATAAATTCTAATTGAACATAATTAGTTACATAGGAATTATTAAATTTCTTATGAAATGATTCTTATTGAATCAATATATTTCTATTACAAGTAGAAATGTGCATGAGTTCCAGTTGTATTGAATTGTACTTACCTTTCCTTGCTTGAATGAATTTAGAAGTTTCAATACTGTTAGAGTTGTAAACGAATTTTTAATACAAATTCATTACTGAATCCATGTCTTATTACATTAAATACTTCTTTATCAAATATTATAAAACAAATCATTTATAAATATAATATGTATACAAATCGGAGAATTAAAATATTTGGTAGTGAAACAGCAGCACTTCATTCAAAAACTTCGCGATTGAATAGATTATATCACTGTGTGATACTGTGACCCATCGGAAATTAATCACTGCCCCGTTTATTATTTTGTAAGTTATAATCTCTTCATGCACATTAGTAAATATTTAACCATAATATGAGGTATTCAATCTATCAAACATCGATATATTAAACCTTTCTACTTGTTACTTATTATGCGAAAAATTATCATATCAATAACAATGTCAGATATTTTATCGGCTCAATATCCTAGTATATGCATGATCGAATCTTCCAAAATAATTGTTAATTTAAATATATAAACTTTACACATGAGCACATCGTATAAATTTAATTCACGAAATTATTGAAAGAATTTATACTTATTAATAACTATATATATATTTCACAAGAATGCAAAGAAATTATGGTTACACAAACTTTTCAAACATTAAGCTGTATGTTTATAGCTCTATGTTTTATATGAATCATAAAACAATGCGATATGTATTCAGTCTAATGAAAGATATTAGCGATAACATGCTTTTTCTTAACCACATTGGCTATGCGCCAGGTGTTCGAAATTCAGTTATCCATAAATCACTCAGAACTCGTTAAACGTAAATTCAAATGTACAAGCAGTTACTAATTGTAAATATACGTTCCTTCGAATTGTTTATGAGCCTAAAGTTATTCAATAAAGACGAATATATAAAATGTTTCCATTAGTGTAAAATATTATATGCTGTAACTACTTACATACATCATTTCTTTTTATAATACTTAATAATACTTGTTAAGTGTATGCGCGGTAATATGCGATTGTGAAAAATACATGGATTCTAACGGCGCGATAGATCGGCGCATGAAAGTTAATGAGAAAAATCAAAATTATTTATGACTACATAATTTGTAAACTTTTACACAAAAAATAGTTTTTAAAAATTAATATACGTACAAGGAACAACTTTTTATTATAGAATATTAAAAAAATCAATAAGTCTATTTTACAATTATATTTTTCCCATTTACTCCAGAGTTTTAATCAATGTCTATTCTTATGCCGTTTCAAAGCATATTTTGATTTACAAAAAAGCATTCTTGGTTGGCAGAGTCTGTATTAGTGAAATAGAAAAAAATTATTTTTACTACATTTTTGGATATATTCAATCTCCTCTTCCTTGTCTCCATCTTATACGATCCTAATGAGAGACTATTCACAGTACCCATTTATGCGCATGCGTTCATTGACGTTTACAAGTAGGTAAGCATTATAGAATCTTCAAACTGGTCATTTCTCTTAAAACCTTCGAAGGGTATGCATTGCATCGTTCCAAGTTTGACGCAAAATATTGAATCTTTTTGTACTTAATATATGTAAGTTACTTGTACTTCTTTTATTCGTTTAGTTATAACATGAAAACAATATCAATCAGATATATAGCATTAAAATAATATCAAAATTATATCCATGCGTAGTTCGAAACAGAATTATTTTTCTTTAATAAAGTTTATATTTCCTTATAAGTGCTATTTGTAAAGACTTTTGAATGGAAAAGTTATATAAAAATTCATTACATTAACATTTGTATTTTATAACTAATTTTTACTACAAACTTTGCATAACTATTCAGCATATGCTGTTGAAAAATCGTAGTAAAACAATAACAGTCAAACAATATGGACTTTTCTTAATTTGATTTACTACCATAAATAAAAGTAAGACAATAAAATTTTAATATTTGAATAAGAAAACCTGATTAGCTTGAGATGTCCTCGAATCGAATCATAACCAAGTAATAGAAAATTGAAGACGAAAATGATTATTTAATATTAGAACAAGAAAGAGAAAGGAAAACGGGATTATAGCACCACGGATACCTGGAGGAAAGCCTTATACATCGTAATGGAATGCCAGGTCCGGGGCTCCCGCACATATTGGGGGTTAGGTTGACGTCGCACAAATGGATCGGTGAACAGCAATTCTATATATTCCAATGAAACGTCTTTAATATATACAATTACAATAAATGTCCAAATCCCAAAATGTTCGTGTGAAATTCGTAAGCACAAAAGGATCCAGAAAACATAAAGACGTTCACCAAATAGCACGAGGAAACGAAAAGCGGGAAGCGTGGCCGGGGCACCCAATACAATTAGTTGGCTGGTTTCTTCGTGCGTACGTGATACACGCATGCGCAGTTTGAAACCACAGGTATGTATCTCTACGATTAAAAATATGGTAGATTTACACCCCGATGTTCACGATTTTCATAATTTTTAAAACATCTCCTCTTGAGAAGTTTTCCGCGTATGTTTTAGAAAACTATGGGTTTTTAAAACAGATTACACGTAGTCATTTATATAATAAAATTTGTAATCTGTGATGTTTTCATTGTTAACAGCAATGATTGAGTTATTTCTACAACGTTAACGTAATTTGAAGTCAAGATGCCGATGACCTCGTGGTACCATATCATATCTTACAAATGAATGTCATACTTTTTATTATCGAACTGATTTTAATACGTTATTCTGCTAATTTTTTCCTTACATTTAAACATCTTAATAACCGTCTGTAATAAATTATATATGATTTTTACTTTGAACCTTATCTCTAAATTGAAACTTTCAAACGTATGCAACAGTTTGCTGTAATACGCTAATTTTTGTATTTAACAAATGATTATACTGGTGAAGGGTTTTTATTATATTTTAAAGGATTATAATAACCGTGGAGTACGCAGTGATCGGTGTATATTATTAATATATTATACATTTATAATTATTCAAATGACTAAGGCATTAGTACTTTTCGCATAGTAAAGTATTTACAGAACAACTATATGAATATACGCACACATGTACTTCTATTATATCCACAGGAAAAAAATAATCGATACACGATCGTGTGTCATCTGAAGAGAACCGTTTAAACGCGGGAAGACTAAACTCTTTCGTACGAAGTTTGGTACAGCAAAAGTATACTAACAACCGTTCAGACACTTGGAACCGACTGTCCTGACGCGCGCCTTTAATAAATACGTTCCTGTAATTCGCACTACTTTTCTACACTACCCCTACCAATGTCCAACAGTGTGTACGGGTTGGTAGACAGGCCATTGGTTGAGCCGGTGATTGGTAATAGGGGTAGGGAGCGATCGCGTCACGAAGTGAGGCCGAGAAGCAGCGAAGCGCATGTATCAATGCGCAATCGCATCGGAACAGTTCAGGGAGTCGGGGAGGTCCGTGGTAAGGAATAAACAGAGTGAAGAGACCGCGCGAGAGACGAAGAGTGGGGAAAGAGAGAGAGATAGAGAACGAACAGGCAGTGAGACGATCACGATGCACGGAGGCGAGCACAAGCGGCCAGGGGCACAGGGTTGAGGGCTGAGGGCTCGACAGGGCCTAGAATAACGTTCACGGGACGGCCGCGGGCCAGTCAGCAGCTATGGAACAAACGAAAACTCCCGCGTCCCGGCTACTTAACACGAGTTGCATAGAGAATAAGGACGACTTGGAAGAGGTAACATAAATATTTGAAATAGTCACTGGATACGTATCGGGTGCTAGGGGTTCCGCCATTGTTGCGACGGTCGCGCACGTCGCTGACCGCGCGGCGCCACACGTCGACCACGCGTCTTAGCGGCAATATTCGAATCATTTACATAATTATGAAGTTAATTTCTGTAGCTTACTAATAGGCAGGATTTTAAGTCTAATGAGACTGACACAATGACGATTCATTTCATCAAATTTGTTAACATGATATTTAAATTATCATACTTTTAATAATAATACTAAAATGTTTTGTTATTTCATAAGTTACTTTCCTGTTAGTGCACAAAACTTCAAACAGATTACACTTATATATATTTTTTATATTTTGCCTGTAATATAGTTATGAAGTATTTTATCATCACAAAATATAAAAAAATCTGTTTTTGTTTCAGAAATTTGAAAGATGTTATGCAGTGCTTCAAAATCTGACTGCAGGACTGTCAGAAAAAGAAGCCCATGATGCATTAAATAATGCTGTGTGCAAAGACAAGACACATGAAGAAGTTTCATTAGGATTATTGGTAGTCATTCTGACAGATCCTCAGAGTGCTGCAAAAAGTTACAGAGACTTGACATTAATTACACGAGATGGTCTTGCAATTGTGTTAGGACATCTTAATCAATTAGTACTTGAAAGATACCTGCGACTGAATGATGTACCCAGAAGTCAGTTATTATGGCTGTTGAAGGAGATGATAAGAACCAGTGTAGCTAGTGTGGATAATCTTTGTTTAAGTTTATTAAGACATGCAGCTGGTGGAGATATTTCACCACGAAATTTGTTTTTAGTTGATGCACTTCTAGATATTTTTCAAGAAAATCGACCATGGCTGGATAAGTTTCCTTTTTTAGTAGCATCTATTGTTTATACCTACTTAAGATTAATAGAGGATCACAATGCCCCTCATTTATCGGGTTTGCGTCAAAAGGAAGTTACCTTCAGTGTATCTTTAATAAGAGAACGTATGGTTGATTGTTTGGTCATTGGAAGGTAAATGATCAAAAAATTTCTGTTTGTTAACATTTATAGTAAAGGTTTAGGTATAATGAAAAATGTAATGTTTCATATTTGTAGAGATTTGGTACGCTTATTACAAAATGTGGCAAGGATACCTGAATTTGAAGCACTTTGGAAAGATATCCTTCTCAATCCAAAGTCTGTTTGTCCAAATTTTAATGGTGTCCTTCAACTTTTACAAACTAGAACTTCTAGAAGATTTCTACAGTCTAGGCTTACACCTGACATGGAAAGGAAATTAGTATTTTTAACCAGTCAAGTGCGTTTTGGTAACCATAAACGTTACCAAGATTGGTTTCAAAGACAGTACCTGGCTACACCAGAATCACAGTCTCTAAGATGTGATCTTATACGATTTATTGTCGGCGTTATTCATCCAACAAATGAATTGTTGTGTTCAGATATTATACCGCGATGGGCAGTAATAGGGTGGTTATTTACAACTTGTACATCAACTGTGGCTGCTAGTAATGCTAAACTGGCTTTATTTTACGATTGGTTGTTTTTTGAACCCGAAAAAGATAATATTATGAACATAGAACCTGCAATTCTTGTCATGCATAATTCCATGAGATCCCATCCACCAGTCACTGCCACATTGTTAGACTTTTTATGCAGGGTATGTGAATATATAATCGTAATTTATCACGATTTTAATTTAACTGTTAAAATTATTTAAATATATTTTTTGTTTACAGATAATACCAAATTTCTATCCACCCTTAATAGAAAAGGTGAGAAACGGAATCTTTTCGTCGTTAAGGCAAATTTTGGAAAAGCGTGTTTTGCCAAGTCTTTACCCATTGTTTGACAGTCCTAAATTAGATCGTGAATTAAGAGGCAAAATAAGAGAAACATTTAAAGAATTCTGCTTACCACCTAATGCAGATCCTGGTAATATTACTATACAATTTCGCATGTTTAGTTTATTATAGATTTTTAAAATCTAGAACATTAAAAATAGCTTAATGTCGCACATGTACAAAACATTAAAAACACTTACTGCATATTGAAATTGATACTTTGTTTTATATCACGTATATATATATAGAGAGAGAGATTTTTATAAGTATATATGTAGCGTATAAATATACGCGTTTAGCTGTAAATATCAAAAGAAAATGAAAATAGAAACATATTTACTATATATTAATTTTGGGTTTATGTACTATGGTTGTTAACAAAACATTTCTTTTAAATATGTTTTCAAACTCATCTTTCAATCTTTTCTTTTAACTAATTTTATCATTCACCTTTGTTTCAAGCTTACAGCACATTCATTGCTTACTAACTTTGGTTTTTTGCATGATCTTTTTAAGCAGGAAATAAGGTTCCTGTATATTCAGGTAAAATGGAGGAACTTAATAAGGATCTCACACCAGGAATTACATTGGAAAATACAACAAATACACCAATTGAAAATAATCATGTAAATCAAGATCCAGAGCCAGCTTTTAGTGATGAAGAAGAAGATATGCCATTAAGGTTATTATTGTTTCTTTGTGTATATTTTATAATAATTCAGTTAGCTTAAGAATATAATCATATTATTAAAAAAACATGTAATATTCCAGGATAGTGACTAAGGTTGAAGAAGAAGATGAGGAAGATGTTCCATTAGCAAATGTGAAATTGAAAAACGATCAAAAAAATGCAAATTGTGTTGTGAAAAAAGAAGATATTACATCTCAGTTAAATTTAATTTTAGAACCAGAAGAATTAAGGACAGCTGTAGAAAGTTTGCATAGTGAAACAGACAATGAAGTGAGGTGTCAAACAATGGAAAGGATAGTACAAATGGTTGTAGAAGATGAAATAGATGCAGAAACTGTACCAGCATTGGCTTCTTGCATATCAACTATTTTATCCTCACAAATTACATCCCAAATATTTCCATCAGATAATTTGAATGAAGAAGTTTTGACTGATAGTATAAGCACGCCATTGTTCGTTATGTTTCGGAATCAGTTTCAGTTGTGTAAAGAAGAAGACAATAGGCGGAAACTTTTAGCTCGGGTACTTGCAGACATGCAAAATGTTCAACAAAGAATAGGTTATCTGTTACTTTATTTCTTAAAGGTTTGGGGCAGAGAAGAAGAAAAACGCGAAGGCGAACCGAGGTTCGTAATTTAATGCAAATTACGTGAACGTAATTACATCTATTATATTTTTTCTTTGTTACAGTAATATGTTAAATGATGTTAAAGCCTCGGTATATAAAGATTTTTGTGCGCATCGAGAGAAAAAATTGGATGCGTGTTTAGTATCAGATTTAAAGGTGCGTAAATTTTCAAAATTAAAAGCTGTCACATTATAATCATAATTTAGTGTGTTGCTTTAATTGGCGTTTGGTCATATATGTTCCTACAAAATAAATAATTTTTTACAGCTCTGCCATGAAGACAACATATTTATGCTTTGTTATCTTGTGCCTGATATATATATGGAATTTCAAAATGTGGCTCTTGGAAATGTTCAGTTATTGCATTTGGTTGTATCGACCGTTGATGCATGTCAATTACAAGAATTAGTTTGTCAAATAATGCAAGGACATTTAAAAATGTTAAAGAAAGAGTCATTTACGTCATTATTAACGGCAAGTTTAAATTGGGAAACTTTTGAACAGTACTGCTTTTGGCAACTTATTTTTGCCCATGATTTTCCAATTGATTATGTATTGCCTGTTTTACCCAAATTGCAATTTCGAGATCATGCAGAAGCACTTACATCAATACTGTTTATGCTTAAACAAGAAAAGTAAATAAATTATTAATTATGTATTTAGATTACTGAGATTGAAACCTTAATTTAATATTAATGATATTTAACAGGCCAACATTAGAACTCCTACGACAACTGCTTGCAAGACAAAACGTGGATGGAGACATGTTTGTTGTAGCTGCGTTACGTTATTGGTGTCGCGATTATGAAGAAAAACTTGGAGAATTACTTGCGAATCTTTTAAGTACTCGTTACCCCGCTACGAGCCCAAATAAACGGAAACGATCTGGTGCTAAACATAACCAACAACCTGGTCCACCTAGTGGTGAACAAGTTCTTGGTCATTTAGATCAATTACGGCAACATTGTACATCGTCCGCTGAATTGCAGCTTTATCATTCCGAAGGAATGCAAAGAGCATTGCAACAAGCACAAGCCGCTAGTAGTGATTCTTTAAGAAAAAGTTACGGAGATTTATTTGCCCTCGCGGAAGTTAACGAAGAGAATGAACCTCCTCCACCACCACCAACGAGCTCGGCAAGAAAACATGCAGCAGCATCGGCTGGAGGCGGTGGAGGTGCTGGTGGTAAAGGAGGTCATAGAAAAACTGGTGCTAATACGAGGGAAAGGTCTAGTTCCAAAAGGCCACTACCACGGTATCATCTTGATAGTACGTCCAGTAGTGAGGTAAATTCAACAACCTTGGAAATGTTTATTCGATATTTTTTAAATTTTTCTATTGTTTATAAATTAAACCTAATTTTTGGAACATAGGAAGAGGAAATTGTGAATGTAAAGCAAGCAAAAAAGAGAAAAAAGATCAATCCAGTAGGCTCCGATAGCGACTGACCACCCAGTGTCTTCAAATGTCACATGGACCACGTCATGTGTGCGCAGCAAGCTAAATTAGCCTTAAGAATAGTAAGATAATATAGTATACGTAATAGATCTATTTAGCGCGACTTTGTAAATATAGTATATGTCGAGAGTGAATGCGAAACAATACCGATCACATGGATCTTGCACATATTTCGCAGATACTGTATATTAACAACGTTGCCAGATTCTCTGTTTCTATTAATCACATTGTTTGTGTCAAACAAATTGTAATGAAAGCTATATTTAGAATGTATGTGATATTTAATGAGAAGAAAATTTATAAATACTGGTTATAGCTTTTCTAGGTAAATATTTGTGGCAGATTTATACTCTGAATTCTATTTTCAAGAAGACAGAAGATTTTATCACTCATCTGTCAGATGAAGTTACCGAGAAGCAAAACTAGTCATAAATTAAATTATTTTGATATACTCTTAAATATACGCATAAAGACTTGAATTTAAGAGTTGAAAATTGAATCTGGCAACATTGCAGGTGATAAAGCGACACGAAATATCTTTCTCCGTGATCACTTTACTTCTAAGAAAAAAAAAGGAATGAAAATTCGTTAACCACATTAAATTTTGTGGTTGACAACAAAGAAGGCACCATTGTGCTTAGTTTTACCATTAATTTGTTTATTAATTTTGTGACTAATATAATTGACCCTATTGTCCAAATTAATTTTTTTTCATTACGCGATAATTATATAAGACTCACGTTTCATAAAATAGTTAATGAAAGAAAAAAAATGGTTACTTTTGTTGCCATAAACTGTGAATGCAAATTTGTACGAATCGTTGATAGCTTTTTATTAGGATTAAGGACCTTCTGCAGGAGTATAGGGATATGTAAAAAATGATGCCTTGCTCCAGTAAGAAGCGTACAGTTTTACGACCAAATGTATTTTACGTCTGCGCTTAGTGAGCATAATCATTCTCAAGACGCAAGAATTTTTATATTTTGCACGATGGAAGGTTGTCTTTTTTTTTCTAAAAGTTTTTTGTCCAAAATGAAACTTTTTACGTTACTATGAGTATTATATGCAAATACTCGAAATTTATATAACGTTGATTAAAAAAAAAAAAAAGAAAATATACGATTAATTTGTTTTTTTAATCGTAATATTTACGATGTATTTAGGGGAGTGGTATGTTCTTATTAATTTCTATATCTATGTAATCGTTTATAAATTGGTTTACAATTTTTCCAGTATTTTTGCAGACTGAATTTATTATTCTTTATTGGTTCTAATAAGTATCGCATTTCTCCATAAATGCATTAATTTAATGGGCGATTTAGGAAGACACCTTCCAACGAGTGTAAAACCAGGCGTCGCGTACACTTAAGTCCTAGAAAAACGTAAGCGTGAAATATCACCGTTCACCTCTGTACATTTCCTGTAAAATCGGTTACTTGTATACATATAAGTAGCTGTGTTATGTATTTTCTAGTTTGTACATACCAGAGAGAACGGAATTTGTATGTGTCCGTGAGTGTGTGTGTGTGTGCGCGCTCGCGCGCGCGTATGCATTTGACTATTAACGTGCGCGAAGAATTTTTCTCGAAAATCTTGATAAAATTTTTTCCACAAAAATTTCTATTTCTACACGAATCTGAGTTTATCCAGAATAAATCGTAAGCAATCGCGTTGAACACAAAGGAAAATGAATAAGTGTTACATAATCAGGCATTTCAGCCAGTACGAATGTCCTTTTTAGGTTCTACGCGCATAGTGTATGTACCAACCATTTTAATGGTGTGTAAAGGTGTGATAAATGACGTTGTTATTAAGTTTTTTCTACTTGTACATAAATTGCGGCGTTATGCGGAAAATATTTAAAACCGAAGACGGTTAAAATGCAAAAAAACAGAGAGAGAGAGGGGAATGTACGAGTATGAAAGAGCGAGTGTACACGCAAGAGGGAGAGAAAGAGACAAACATAGAGATACAGATATGTAAAAAAGAAATGAAATTAACAATGCGCGAGGCAATACGAAAAATAGACCTGTAAACATTTAATGTTTTTAACGATCTTGTACACACGAATACACATGTAAATATATGAATATATTATCGTAACGCGAGCATAAACATTTAATGTTTTTAACGATCTTGTACACACAAATACACGTAAATGTAAATACATCGAAAAATTACCGGAAGTAAACCTATGATTCCTATCGTTTGCTTCCTCTTTCTCTTAATTCTCCCCTCCTCTCTTATTTTTTCGATTTGGGCGTCTGGCGGCAATTGAATAATTATTGAATAATAATTAGTTTTCAAATTAGTTTTTCTCTTTTTTTTTGTTTGTTTAGATACACAACGCGGGTAATGTGAGATAATTACACGATAACGTACTTGCGCGCAAATTGTATAACGAACAAATGGATGTTAAAAGTTTTAAACTTGTTTGTAATATATGTACAATTTTTTACGGAAATAGTGACGAATTAAAGAAAAATAATAGGACATCCTGTAGAATTAAATTCTGCCATGTAACACACTAATGCGCACAAAATTGTGCATTACGTGCATTTGATTAAAATTGCACGGACTAATAGTAAAACACCATTTATGCTACCATCCTCCATACAACTACTAAATTATAACACAGCTCATATCAACTTATTAAGGCTAATACTGAATTAGTGCGGTTAAAATGCAATAGCATCACAAATAGTATTTAATGGAAATATCCATAATTCGATGAAATACGTTTCTTCTATTATTTGTTATTTACTAATCACGCATTACTTTATCCAATTTGGCACGTAATACGTGGTGGCGCAAACGCAATTTTACTTCATCGGCGCACACTGTCAAAGCTATAGAATTATTCACAGCGTGGACTTTCGTGACAAAAACGAATTTATTTCATGCTTTTCCTTTTTTTTTTTGTTCTGTTATCACACTCAGAGGATAAAGAGAAATTGTCTTGATGCGAGATAATAAATAAAAGTATAATATGTATTCGATTCTCATATATTACTACAGCTAGAGAGGAAAAATGGAACAGATTTTTATTTTCTCAAAAACACTTCAAGATGCGTCACTTTTACTCGACACGTACTTTCCGCTATACATATACATATACGTCCATATGGATTGTGTACATCTCTCTTATTCAAATGTTTCCCTTTTACATGTATATATGTGTGTGTGTGTCTGTGTGTGTGTTGTGTGCACCGTGATTACAAAATCATCGTTCATCGTTATATTGCAGGTAAGTTGGGAATGGCACAATTACATACTATTCGTTTACGTACAACACGTACATGTCCTTCAACGAAAACACTGTTGCATGAAAAAAGAGCGTAGAAAAGACACGGCGACTTAAACGTCAATCTAACGTCTTAGCATATAATTAGAAAACAATGTATTTTTCTATTGATTGTTAGCTTCTTTTCCAAGTAATGTACACCTGTCCTGCTACGAATAGCCCCCTTAATCGTATTTAGTCGTCAAAATTTTTAACAAAAAGAGGAAATTCGAAACGGTTCAAAAACAGCTTTCCTCAGGCGACGTTTGTAAGCGGTATTCGTGCATATCGAATTATACAAATGATCGTGATCTCATATGATCGATATACTTTTTATCTACACCTCTTACATATTTTTATCGTTAATTAAACGTTCAAGGGTGAACGTTTTTATCGGCACGTAATCGATTCGGTTATATCATTTGCATAAAAAGCGATACCACGATACACTGCTATTCCACTAGGTACTTTTTTTTTTTATCAAGGTTATGTTTATGTCGGATCTAACTCAGGGGACCAAAGTAATACCTATAACTGGACAAAACAATCCTCTATCTCGTACGACGACCTTTACTGAAACAATTTTAATATTTCGTTTGCACATGTGTTGCTGCATGTTAATTTTTACGAGGTACGCCAATCGGAACAGCCTTCGACGAACGCACATCTCTAAAAATTTACCGTTCAACTCGAGTTTCACCTACGGAACCGATATCTATTCGAAGTAGAGAAATAGTTTTCGTCTTGTTTGTGCATATGATTGTACTTTACATAGTTGTATGTATACTTAAACGTGAAACTGTTGCACAACGCAATCAGCTCGTGTAATCGATCACAAATTTGCCGATGAGGATACAACAAGGATTTTTGTACAGGAATTCGTTCATCATTCATAACGCACACACGCATGGATCACACGGAAATTTGATTGGTACGTGCAATATCAGTGTGCTTGTCGATAACAGAAACGGGCACGATAGACGCAAATAGATGCTGCGTTTGTGATAGAGCGCTAAAAACAACATTCTGCGTGTGGTAAGGCTATGCAAAATATATATAAACTCCCTATATGGATATGTTTCCGAATAAAATAGAATAAAATATAAGAATTGGAATAAAAGTATTTAACAAAATATTAGGAAAGATCGACGATGTGTCATTCTGATGTCATCGGTACCCTCGAGAAGCAGTATTATGTGTAGCTTCACTACCGCTGCTACTTATACGACCAATACAATTGTTCAACATCGAACGTGTTATCAAGTGTGTACAATGTAAAATGAAACTTCGGTTGGATATTTTGAAATGCAATACGCATACACAACAAAATAATTTACGTATCTTATGGTCGAACGGCTTGCGGGCATAACGGGGGACGTGACGAGAGATTATGTTTCAATACACTTGTTACATGTTTGGTCACGTGCTGCGCAACGAAGGTGCGCATAAATTTAGAATATCCATATCCACTCTTTACAACCTGACTGTACTTCGTTCGACATCTTCGATTTATAAAAAATATTTCTATCCGTGTAATAATCCAAAAGCAGCAACAAGTTTTATTAAAACACACATATTAATAAAACTAAAATCGATCTTCCGCGACGAGTACCTTTTTGATTTATACAATAAGTGACCAAGTTTTTATGTAGTTAAAATATATAGAGATCATCCCGATATGTTCCCTATGCTTATAAATCATTCGAGAGTAATACGGATCGTTAATTTTAACCAAGTTGTAAAAAATGATGCAACTACTTACCCAAGACTGCAATTAGTCGCTGAAAATGACTCGGACAATTATTCATGCAAATTTTCTTCGATAGAAAAGGCGACAATCTTTCATCGATATATTTAAAATTAATTGATGGTCATGGCCGATCGATATGTAGACGATACACAACACTGCTCCTACGGTACATGCCCCGCCGTTTTACTTTCTTTCTTCAAGTAGAAACAGTGGAATCATTGTTATCCAATACCTTTCAAACAAATTGACGAATTTTTGCGGCCGCTGTTTTTGGTACACGATGCGCGAACATCTGAACCTTTCACGACTGTGTAATAGTTGTTCCAACAAAACGCACAATTTACGCGAGATAAACAATTCGATGTACGATTTATCGTTCGTTTTCTTCTTTTTTTTTGTTGTTACTGATGTCAACATATCTCTATCAGCGTAAAACATTATATAGTAACCATCAGAAGACTATGACGAAATTTATGTTCAGAAGTAGCTACCGTAAGTGATTGTTTCGAAAGAGCTTCAAGTACAGCAGCGGTGTCGTTTGAGTTACACCTATAGTGGTCGCAAAAATTATAAAAGTTTCGAAGAAAATTACCGTAGCGGGCGAGAGCAAGTATAATTTTTAATTAGATAGGCTTCAGAACGGTCGTTCTCTTTGTGCTGTCTGTCGTACAATGTCTCGGATGTGTGTGGATTCTATAATTAGGTACTTGTACGAAACCGTATCTAGCATCACCGTCTGCAAGAGTTTCTCGGTCACTTATAAGCGCGCATGTAAAATCGCTTGGTGACGTCCTATTAACACGTCCTCGTTGTATACACGCGACAAAGAAAGTGTTTCATCTACGTTAAATCACACGGTCGTAGGTACAGTCGGGTCACGCACACACAATTCCTAAATATACATATACAGCTTTTTCTCTGGCACACACATTGGTTTCTGGACTTGGGTCGTTACCATCATAATCATTATTAGCGTCATTTTTTTTTCTCTTCGTTTCCTTTGCTCGCTCGTTTCTCTTTCATTTCCATTTGTTTGTCCATTTGCTTTCTTCTTTCTTTCTCCTTTTTTGTCAAACGCAGTTTCTACCGTTAATACAGACTCATTATGTATATATACACAATATAGTAACAGTCTAGGTTCCTAAGGCTGCTAAAAAGTCTCACTTGTAGGATCTCCCGTGAAAACGGAGAGAGTGTTAAAGAGTTCAGGTTTCGACCAGGGGAGGGAAACGTGTAAAACGTCTTTACCGTGCGCGTTTAGTAAATCACTTCGTATACTGTGGCCTTTTTGTCACCGGATCCGGTCACGATGTACTTGTCATCGGCGGAGATGTCGCAGCTTAGCACCGACGAGGACTCCTTCGACTGCAAAAAGAATTGATATGGATTCCCATGTGGTTTGCCGAGATCTGCTTTTTGTATGTGTTCCATACGAATGACACGGAACGTTTAATGGTACGTAAAGGAAATAGGATAGCTTTTATAGGGACGGTAAAAATGTTTGAAATATTTTTATAAAACAATGAAAAATAAAGTCGATATTTGCATCTTAATGATTATAATACCAATAGTAATACAGGAATGTAAGAATTTATGAGAGCTCTTCTCAATGTCAGATTTTTAAACCTACACCTTATTTCAATTTGCTTTAGAATACATTTTAACTTCATTTACTACTGTTTATCGTCTTTAATGGGGTCAACAAGGCAAGGTAAGTACACAATGAAAACAGAAGAAATAAGGTATCTAAAGTTGTTGTTCTGCTAAGCTTCTGATATTAATGAATTTTCCCGTTTTACTTCTGTTTACTGTACCATAAAATCTAGCTGGCACACAGAGTTTATTTCTTAGCGACAAACAATTTGCCTGGAATAAATTTCTCTTTAAACACATTACCATTAAAGACGTCAAAATGTATTGGATACTTTCGTTGGATATAACACACGCTCTATGTAAATCATAATATTTCATAACCTTAACAATGGTGGACTGTTGAAACTTCAAAAAGTATACAAGTGTGGTTCTTGGGAAATTATAACAATACTCTGACCTCGAATCGAATAAATGTCATCCGTATGCGTGCAACACATTGTTCAATAGATGAATAATATCAACTAAACTCAATATACACACCTGGAATATCGAAGCGCCGTACGGCGTGCGCCATGCGTTCAACAGATTGTCCTTGCCGGTGGAAACAAACCATTTGCCGCACGAGGCAAAGCGCAACGACAACACGCACGACTCGTGTAGGTGTAGCTGATACTTATCAGACTTAGAGGCATGAAGGACCTCTACGTTCGAGTTCTCCATGCCCACCGCGAGCCACTCTCCGGTTGGGCAGTAGCCCAGCGAGAATATTTGCGAGGTGAAATCGTGTTGCTTCAACTGTCTACCCTCCCTCAGGTCCCATGAACGCACCGTGTTGTCCAACCCTCCTGTCCACAACTTCGAACCGTCCGCCGAGATATCGATGCAGGAGGCGCCGTCCGTGTGGCCTTGGAACTGTCGAACCAACGTCTCGTTCTGCAGGTCCCACACGGCGATGTTACCATCGCTGCAGCAGCTGAAGCAGACCTTCGAGTCCGGCGAAATCGCCAGCGCGTAGCAGGCCGGTGCCGAAGACGTTAGTTCCGCTTTGATCCGTGGCGTGGGGCTAGCCAGATCCCAAATGATCAGCTGACTCGCCTCTCCGCCGACTATCAGGGTTCTACAGTCTGGCAGCAGTTTTACCGACCTGCAGCGAAAAACAACGACTCTTTATACATTGGTCTTTTTATCTTTAACACGTTCAGTGTGACGTTGATAGATTTATCATGGAAAATTCCAAATTTCCAAGGAAATATTGACCGGAGGCACCAGCTGAAACCACTTATGCAATACAGTGCTGCCACCGTTCAACGCATCAGTATACGTAGCACAATGCTTATACAAAACTTTTTAGATCCTATACCGAATGTATTAACAGTGTTAAATATAAAATACAAAAAAAGGAAAGGCTTGATTTATTTTCTTGTATCAGTAGTACCATGGTAAAACATTCCTTGCACTTTAAAACAGTAAGAATTAAAATGTATACAAATTGAGTGAAGATAGGGGATGCAATAGGTAAAACATGATCCTTCACGCGAAATTGAACTTTATTGCAAGATGAAATAATCAAATAAAATGGTTATTTTATTTTGAACCGATTAGATAAGTCTACTTGAATCCCGAGGAACTGAAAGAACTACTTAACTAAAGACGACCAACGCGCTGCAGCGCCATGAAAGCTTGCGCGGCTGCCACAAAACTAACCTAATATAATTGTCGCGTTGCAGGCAGTCCAGCTGCGATACGTGCTTGATACTGCCACCGCCTCCGTGGCCGATGTCCCAGACTTTAACGCACCCTTTGCCGCCCGTGTAGACGTACTTGGTCGGATTTGAGATCGTAACGGCGCACACAACCTCTCCGTGTGTCAAGGTATTAATCTGGCGCGCGTGACGTGGAATTCCCGGCCCTATCAGAGCGTCCGTGGGGAACGGCACCGGCTGCAGCTGACCCTCGCCGTTCATATGGAACGAGTACGCTCTACGATGGAATGCAAAACATTAATGCCTCTGTCCTTATGTAATGGAACGCCTTCGATTACTTAAAAGCTTGCACCGCGCGGCGGCGAAAGGCGGGCATCGAAACGATAATGCATCACGCCGCGCCTTTTAGGTTATGCGAGCCTGCTAGCAGGCTGACACTCTTCACAGACACCCACTGGTGAAGCTGTGAATAATCGCGTGATATATACCACTTTAAAAAGAGGAGAACTCGCTTTTTCGTGTCGTTTTAAAAATTAGATCGAAGTTATACGGTACTTCGAATGAAAAGAACGAGTCGGAGTCAATTTTAGCCGTAGACAGATGTCGTTTTGTATGTATAGCAGCGAAATATTAATCGAAAGAAGATTGACTGTTATTTTAATTAGGATTACGTACGGTTTACCACCCGGAATGTTGCTTAGCCCGTTACTCGATGGTATCCTCACGTGACCATCGAAGCCAAGCTGAAAAGAGAACAGTACGCGTTAGTTCTTTGTTTTACCGTTTCAAATTGATCTAACAACTGTGCAAATATACGAGGAAACGTTACGGAAATGTAATGCGCGTTTTCTAGCCACGCAATTACATCGATCAGGATTTTTGAATTCATATAGGATATGTTAAGAAGGACCTACATTAAAAACAATTTGTCAGATTGGAGCTAAACATTTTGCAAATTGTTCTATTAACTACCTATTAGAACAATGGCTGATGTTCGAACGAGCGTCTAAAATAAAAACATTTTCCTACCCCTCAAGAAATGTTTATACAATTATTTGCTCTCATATCTGTTCAGCAAAAGCATTTTACCAATTATATAAATTATGAAGCGTATTATATAGATTACACAACCTGTTATCGATTTTTCTTCTTTCAAGAAAAGAATATCTTGACCACCTATCCGTTGGATCATTTTGAAAGCTTTCGTGATGATTTAATTTGGAACGTGGACCCATGTTCATTCTGACCCATAAATAAAATTTCATTACATTCAGATTTATAATCGAATAGTACTCAAGAACTCGATTTTCGAACAATAAGATCACATTAATTCTCAAGTTAAGATGTCCCTGCATCTGTCGTGCAGACTGTTCGACTTTCACTTATATAATTCTTAAAACATTCATTGCGTCATTACGCATTGGCACTAGCAGGGATCAAAACTTATGCGTCCTATTTTTACACCCTTCAATGAATTCATTAACCCTCGCACGGTGGACAGTTTTAAAACGGCCTCGGTTATAATCGCGTAACCAAACCATACGCAAATCAGCATAAACGAATAACACCCTCTACGCTGTATCCATGACTGGGTCAAAACAGACACCCGAGTTCACCGTTCGAGGGTTAAACAGAGCTTTCAGAATGACCCAACAACACTTTTCTACCATCCTCTCCCCGAGACGTCCGGAGGTATCAGTGGTCGCACGGACCCTCTCCCTTCATCCGAGCAACGAGCACCGAAGCAAAAGTACAAAAAGAAAAAAAAAAGAAAAGAAAAGAGAAGAACGGGCAGCTAGAACGTGAAGTACCATCGAGGTCCTGGCGTATGGTAAGTTGCTGTACGGCGAAGGCGATTGTGGCGGCTCATTGCCGCGGGACGGCAAACCCTGATAGCCCTGCGGTGGCGTTTGCTGCGACGATGGCGGATGATAGACCCGCGATGCCAAGGGACCAGGGATTCCGCCCATAGTTGGCGTACAGCTGCGCGACCCCCTCGCCGCCGCCACAGGTGTACCCGGCTTGTCGATCTGGAGAGGTTCGTTCCAACGGGGGCACACCGGCGTTATTATCGGGCGCAATTCGAAGAAAGGAATTGTAAATTTCACGCTTGACTTTCGCACAAAAGCAACGAGACATATCGATCCTTGTCGCGGCCGGCGTAAGCGGCCGCTTCCGGTTCAGCGATTTGTGTATACCGGCGGAACAGAGCCACGGGTATCGAACGAGAGGGCTGTGCTCTGGCTCCGGCTCTGTGCTCGCTACCTCTGCCCGTCCGCGCAAATTGACTTGTCGTAACTTCGCGCCCACGAATTCCGGCTATGTACCGTGCGCCGCGTACACGTATACATGGATATACACATAGTGGACGCGTATACACGCACCAAGGGGGCAACACAGGTGAAATGTGTCTGCTGTTTTCGAAATCGCGAAAGCAACGGATTCGTTTTTGTTTTCTCTGTTTCGAATGGAGGGGTAAGAGTGGCAGTGTAAGGGTGGTGGTATAAACTTGTTATTTGAAAGTCACTGGGTTTGTTTGGAAATCGAACTGAAACTGTGTCTCGATCACTTTCGATATCTGATTACGTATTAGAAAGATACGATCAGCGGAGAATTTAGCAGGTATGGCGGCAGGGGGGCCAAGTCTGAAAGGGCCATCAGCTGTTAGAGACCACCCTATCGAAGCATTACAATATTTTTACGGCTGTAATCTTTTCTTTCACTTGAGAAAACAAAACTAATCCAAATTCGAATACTGCATTAAAATAATGCCACAGGCCTTTACGGTTCCAAAAATTTTACTGTCGAAAGATCCCACATTGCTAGATCCACCGGTGGATGTAACATAACAGCGTTATGCAAGAAGTGAATCCAAAGAATGGTATTAAATAGAGACTTAAATGGATTATTAATTGTGTTTCTTTACACGGTTTCACAAAATGCATTAAACAATTAGATTCGAGTAACAGAAGCTTTTCCCGTCGAAAACCACAGACTCATTCAAGTGTTCATCCCCCGGGCATCTGAGGCGCCTACACTTAAAACGAGACGAGCATTTTCAATTCCTTTGCGAAGGAAACGCAAGCACAAGAACGACCCCGGAAAGGAAAGAGAACCGGACCGATTAGTCATCGAACAAGCTTGCTATCCGCGAGATCTTACATCTTTACTTTTCAGAGACGGTGTGCTACGAGCGGAGGAACTTCCGCTTCGCGAGGGTGGCCTGTCTTTTACGGATGTCGAGCCAGCACCGGAAATCGGCCCCACGTGTCCTGGAGCGCCCAGCTTATCCAGGGTACCGTTCTCACGTGGATCTGAGTGCTCGCCATTCGCGTGCGGCGATGACGCCTCCTTTTATGGGAAAGAAAAGAGACTTGTCATAAAAGAAATGGCCTAACCTAACCTCCCTTCCTTCGTACGCTCAGCATTGTCTTAACCCCTTCCCTTGTAACCACGAATTTTATACGCGTAACATAAATACCATTGATTTGTAACCTGGGTTTGTAATGAAATTTAATTTTTACTTTAATTATAAAGCCTTGGTTTGTAACTTTTTTATTTTAACCACAGTTAATTGTAGTTAATTCACCATAGCCGATTAATTTTTATTTCAACTATAGCTTTAGTTTGTAAGATTAATGATTAACACTATTCCTACCGACACTTCGCGTACACCTATTCCCACTGCAACATTCCCACGTAAGACGGACTACAAATTTTTCTCAAAAAATAAACAATGAAAAAAGAAACGAATATTGAAAAATGTATTATATATTTGTATATTTGAGAAAAAGTCGAGAAGTTTAAAGGCGATTCAATTACGTTGCACCTATGAAATTCTAATCGAAATTTTGAAAACGGTCATTTGACCGGTTGTGGTAGGAATAGTGTTAAGGATCAGCGTATGCAATCACGTATGTGGTCATCGAGAAAGAAGCTGTAAGGCAAGGGGTTAAACCACTTAAAAGTTTCTCAGGTGTCTAACTCAGGTATCGTTAAACGGAAACGAATGCTTAACAATTCTGTAAACATGTCTGTCATCAAATTCATACGGGGTATTAATAAAAATCAACGACGGTCTTCCAGGGTTCTGAGTGTCAAAAGAAACAATTTCATATGTGCTCGTGAAACTTGTATAATTCTTTCAGATCACGTTCCAGTTTTTATCAATGGGATTTAAAATATTTGTTCTGCGCACTTCTGATGATTATTGGATAACATGAATACACAAATACAATCAGAATACTCGGACGAACGGGGCAGAACGTAGAGGTTTTGCTGCAGAAAGGAAACGATCACAATTACACGATGTCGACGGGACAAATGTTTTCGACGTTACAAGAACCACTCGGACAGATCATTTTTAATCGACAACGGTCCAGATACGTTTTTACAACGAAGAAAACGCGGCATTTCTGACCACGAGAAACTCGACGCATGCACCGGTGTGTGTGTGATTCAACCCCAAGAAGCAAGGTCCTTGATTTTCATCGGCAGCCCGTACGTATGCTTGGATAGATTCCGTTCAATGAATTCTCCACTAAAAATATCGGATTCGGCTTGGTGCAGAAGGTTGAACTGACCTCGTTCGCGACATCCACCACCAAGTCCTGATCGCTCTTTTCCCCGTCACTGTCCTGAAAGGAAAAAAATTACGGCCCTGTGAAAAAAGACAAGAACACCTTTTCGCGTTCAAAGGCACGTACACGTGCATCCCCCCGCGTTCAAAAGTTGCGAGACATTGCGAGGGGAAGAAACGGGAAATGTCCGTTTTCGGTCGCTTTACAACGCGCAACTCTTGTGTTAAGCAATGCACAATAAATATCTTTTTACTCGCCATTTTTCCTGTGACCAATTATATTGTATAAACTTCATATTGCAAAATTGAGTTTATTAAAAAATCTTGTTTCTTTATCGGAGAACTTTCTTGATTGCTCCCTTTACCCTTCATTCCTCACCCCTTGTTACCAGTTTCCAATTTTAAGCCAGTTAAATGTACAAAAATAATCAAATATTATTCCAAAACTTCTGTTCTCAAACTGTCTTTGACAAGTTCAAAAAAGGTAACTCGACACTATTAACACGTTCGTCGCCCAGCGTGATTCGGCCGAGTTTCTCGTTGGGCCCAAATCCGATTGCATAGAAAACTGGGGTAAAAAAAATATAAAAACAGCAAGAATTTTAACTTTTTATTTTTATTTGCATGTATTTTATACTTATATATATATATATTATACTTCAATGTTTATTCCATTGAATTCCTTTTAAAATTCCAATTAAAAAACCCTATTTAACTTCAAGAAAAAGAGCGTCACCCAAATATGTGTGACACGGCGACGAACGTGTTAACAGGGTGTTGAGCTTTAAAGAAAGCTCGGAGAAACGCTGTCCCCTACATCATCTATCGAAAGGAAAGGTTGTCTTTCAAGGGGGGAGGTGTGCACGTACATCGATATACACGTTACCCAGCTGTAATTCCCTCCGCTATTGGGGATACATTAACGATCAGTCGCGCGAATACATTTCCGGCGAAATCGACACCGACGATAGAAACAGGCTGCGAGAGAGACGGTTGAGGGAGGGGCTCGACCTATATTCCCGATGCGTCTGACTAGCAGATGCATCTTCAGAGACATATTATTAATCTTGACACTCGTACTCTCTCTTTCTCTTTCTCTCTCTCTCTCTCACTCTCGAAATGTTCTGATTGCAGCAGCAACTTAATGGCCAGGCGTTCGACGAATGCGAGAGCACCGGATAGAGAGCTCGCGTTTGCAAGCGTGTGTAAGCCACGCCGCATGTTGGCGGCTGAGGGGTGGTGGAGAGGCGGAGGAAAAGGGGGATGTAAATGCGCTTTGCTTGGCCGTGCGGTTCCAGGGTATTTTCGCAATCAAGATTCTACGTGTGCGCTTGGTGGCCGTACGCGGAGCGTGGAAAATTCGCCCGATCGTTTGTCAATTCTGGATCTGGCAGCCTCAACGAGCGCTGCCGATCTTTGTCGCTCGTCGTAACGATGATTACTTTTTGTCTTATGGTATGCATACCGTGTAACGTTTTCATGCAATTCCTCTTTTTTTTTTTTACTTTTTCGTTAGAACGTGATTAAGGTTATTTAACGGAATCGTTAGGCGTGTGCAAATGTTTTAGCGTAGTTTTTAATTTTCTTTCGTTTATTAGTATAATATCCATTTATTGCAAATTCCATTTATTCCTCGAAATACGTTCGAAATACTCTTTTTGGCAGGTTTTGTATTTGGACTCCAAAGTCAAGCTGCAATTAAATCACATTTTCTAAATTCTATAAGACATCAAATCCCTTCATACTGTTTGGTTTCTAACAATACACTATGATTCCAAAAAACTAAGCAATTCAGAACAAAATAATTTTTTCCACCGAAAGAGCGAAGAAAAACTTGATACAGAAAACGTATAAAGTTTAAAAAAAAAAAAAATTGGACAAGACACAGTTTGACTGTGAAGTCCAGACACAGTTTAACCCCAACAGTGTGTCACAGTTTCAAAGTTCTTCCTAAGGAATCGAAAACGATACGCTTCTTCTCCGTTACAAATTCTTTCCAGTATCTCGAGTATCGTGCACGCACCACAGACATCCCTGCGACACATTAATGCAAGACACTCTGCATAAAATCAGTAATACCGCCAGTGTCACTGTTTACTCCATTACCCCGGTGCGTCTACCATTCGCTCCGGAAAAGAGACTATCGTACGCAAACATCCGGGCACAGGGACAGAGGGGAAACGAGGAGAGAACCCGCCGTAACGGCAGGGAAACGCGGACAAACAGAAGGGCAAAGTCCCCGGTTAATATATTACCGAAAGCTGTGGATAATGCGCCGCAACGAAAGCCCAATTTGTGGCTCATGTATCTTTTATCATTTGTTTGCCAGTTATTCCCGGGTTTCCAGCGAACGGATCGCTGTTTGCATCCGGCGCCGTTGCACGTCGCTTTGAAACTATGCTGATACCATGACCAACTCAATGCTGTGGGGCCAATGTAACCAACAACCGAGCGCTTGCGAATGTTTCATTCCGAAGGTTGAATCGCGCTAGATGATATTTTTCGGTGTAGCGAAGGCGCTATTGAAATACACCGGAAAAAATGGGCGTAATATGGTCTGTTCTGACGATGGCAAATAAATGGAAGGCTAGAAATTTTTAACGGTACCATAAAGAACTCATGATGTATTCATAATTTTTTTTTATTTGTTCGAGATGTGGTACTACCTATTTTTAAATCGGTCTACTAATTATGTATAAGTACAGTAGTGTGCATATCAGCATTACTATTTTTAAATCAGCCTACTAATTGTTTATAAGTACATTAGTGGACAGTGTTACTTGATAGGCTAATTACATGGAAAGTCAAAACAGTCAGTACTTGCCTGTACACTAAGGAGGCAAACCTTACAGAAGAATGTGATGACTTTTAACATAGTTATGTGTAATTAGTAATGGGATAACGTTCGGTTTAACTAGAAAGGAGTGTCACGATGGTATTATTAATTTTTATGCTTTCATTTTGTATTCATATTATTGCACACACTTGTTACCATACCCTGTGCATAGGTACTGGAACAGGGAAAAATTGTATAAGATTTTATCTTATTTTGACAAATTCATTGAATTCTATACGGCATCCTGATCTAAGGGATCTACTTTTAATGCGTGTAATTACTGCGACGGATAAAACGGTCTGTACAGTGACACTACGGAACAGTTGTCACGAATGCTATATATCGCATAGTGGAAATCATGTTCCATGTTCGAGTATGCACGCGATACCCGAGGCATTCGAGGTGCCTGAAGAACTCGGTGCGACCAAACATGGTACGCGGTGGTACCAAGAGTACCTAAGATATTTGGGTCATCCGAAATCCTTAAGGAGTTCAAATTGTCCAAGGTAAACGAGGTGCTCGAGGTGCTCTGTTTCTCCAAACCGCTTCAACTATCCCAAACGACTGAAACACCAAACACACTCACGGATGAAGAGCGCGAGCAAAGCTTCATAATGATTTCAAAATATAAAAAAAAAAGTATCTTTCGTCATTCTAAAGAAAAAAGAGACCGTTAATTCTAATAACACCAACGATAATACAAATTTTTCAATTTCTCTTAAATTTCACCGCAAGTATTTCAACGTCGATGATTTCAAAATAGGAAAAAAAAAAAATATCTTTTGTCACTCTAAAGAAAAAAGAGACCGTTAATTCTAATAACACCAACGATAATACAAATTTTTCAATTTCTCTTAAATTTCTCCGCAAGCATTTCAACGTCGATGATTTCAAAACACGAAAACAAAAAAAATATCTTTCGTCATTCTAAAGAAAACAGAGACCGTTAATTCTAATAACACCAACGATAATACAAATTTTTCAATTTCTCTTAAATTTCACCGCAAGCATTTCAACGTCGATGATTTCAAAACACGAAAACAAAAAAAATATCATTTGTGATTCTAAAAAAAAAAGAGGCCGTTAATTCTAATAACACCAACGATAATACAAATTTTTCAATTTCTCTTAAATTTCACCGCAAGCCTTCCAAACGTCGATCGAAACAAAATTGTATGCTAATTCGAAAATTCGCAGGGCAAATTAGCGTCCTTGTATTTCAAACGCGCGTGGAACATCGGTCTCGACTATCGCGCACGTAACGCTTCTACGTGTAACGTAGCGATCGCGAGCAGCGGCGATGCACGTATGAACGGTGTTTCCACGTTAGACGATAAACAACACACCGAGTGCCGGAGAACGGTAAATAACGTGAGGCCGGGCTAGGAAAGTGCAATTTGTAATTCACGTATCTTTCATCGTTTATTTACCAGTTATCGCTCAGTTTCTACAAGCAGCTCGTTCCCGTGCCGCGGCCACCGCCGCCGCCGCCGCCCCCCGTCGGCACGTAACGAGTTCACAGGGGTTGCTCGGCGTTTTGTGTTGCACGAGCAAAACGTTGCACCGCCGCCACACCGGAAGAGCTTCTGTGCCCTTTCGTTGGTGTATTTACACGTCACTATTTCTTTGACCGATTATCGATGTTTCGAAGAAAGTGGAAGACGCAAGTGAGGAAGACGCGTTTTTGGAACAAATTCGATCTTAGTTTTTATAATTTCGTTTGGTCCTGACGGTGATTACGAAAGTTGTCCAAGATTTGAAACCAGTTATTATCTATACGTATGAAAAGGAAGCTAGAAATATGAAATTTGGACAATGAATTCCTTTTATGACGCAGGCACCCGCTAAGGAAGCATTTTTTGATATTCCACCCCTAAGGGGGTTAAATAGGTGTTGAAAGGTGTATTTACACGTCATGATTTCTTTGACCGATTATCGATGTTTCGAAGAAAGTGGAAGACGCAAGTGAGGAAGACGCGTTTTTGGAACAAATTCGATCTTAGTTTTTATAATTTCGTTTGGTCCTGACGGTGATTACGAAAGTTGTCCAAGATTTGAAACCAGTTATTATCTATACGTATGAAAAGGAAGCTAGAAATATGAAATTTGGACAATGAATTCCTTTTATGACGCAGGCACCCGCTAAGGAAGCATTTTTTGATATTCCACCCCTAAGGGGGTTAAATAGGTGTTGAAAGGTGTATTTACACGTCATGATTTCTTTGACCGATTATCGATGTTTCGAAGAAAGTGGAAGACGCAAGTGAGGAAGACGCGATTTTGGAACAAATTCAATCTTAGCTTTTATAATTTCGTTTGGTCGTGAAGGTGATTACGAAAGTTGTCCAAGATTTGAAATCAGTTATTATCTATACGTATAAAAAGGAAGCTAGAAATATGAAATTTGAACAATGAATTCCTTTTATGACATAGGCACCCGCTAAGGAAGAATTTTTTGATATTCCACCCCTAAGGGGGTTAAATAGGTGTTGAAAGGTTGTTTGGAAATTCACTGATTTTGAAGCAAGTACTATGAAAACTGGTATTTGTATTTTTGGTTAGAAACAAAGAAATACGTGTTTCAACGTTTCTGGAAAATCAACCCCCAAGGGAATAAAATAAAAGATAAAAGTTCGTTTGAAAATTCGCCGATTTTAGAACAAGCACTATAAAAAAAAACGCGAGCAACAGCTAGTACTATATGTAACTCAGAAAAAAGATCTGAAGATTTGAAAACAGTTATTCTGCCGATCGAGTGGCGATGTTGAGTCAAATTACAAAAGTCGAAAATAGGAATTTTTTGAATGAATCGTTGACTTGGATCAGTTTCATGATTACAAGTAAGTTTGTTTCATTGGTTGTGAAGCATTTTAAAGTAAAACAGTGGAAACTTGATCGTTGTATATGAACGCTCGCGATTTTCTTAGAATCGCGTAACTATTTGAAATTTCAAGATAGCCGATGGAAGCTTGGCGTTCGAGGCCACGAAGAAACAGTGGTTTAAAGTTTGAAAAATGCGCAGACACGCCGCGGTTTGGTCTTCAAACTTTTCTTTTTTTTCTTTTCGGAATAAATTTATCATCGCATTAACATTCCCGCGGCCCAAATGGGCGCGCGCTCGACCGAACTATAAATAAAACGCCTGGAAAGAAGAGGAATTATGTATCGAGGGGCATTTAATTTTCACGGAAACTTCTTGCACGAGCTATGCACGCGAGTTTAGGTACGTAAACGAGGCACACTTTCAGAGAATCTGAAACTTCTCGTAAGAATTCGAATTTTTTTATCTAACGACCCCGTTTGCCGTTAAATAAAGCGCATGAAACAACAAGAAAACCATGATCCACTTCTTCGATATCTTTATACCTACTAAAACACGAATAATTTTGCTTGATACGTCCTCTGTTGGATTCGTTTCTCGATACTTTTACGTTTCAAAAAATGTATAAGAATAATCCACTACTGAATATCATAAAATATCAGGTGGTCCAGAAAATTCGTGTCGATTTTTAAATAAAAAAAAAATCTTATACTGTAATATAACTGTTCTTCTACTCGGTAAAATAAAAAGTGTCTTCTTTTACAACATTCCATGATCCTTCAGGTGGCTAAAAAATCCTGCCTTCTTTTCTGTTAACACGTTCGTCGCCATGTCATCCATATTTGGGTGACACTCTTTTTCTTAAAGTTAAATAAGAATTTAAATTGGGATTTTTAAAGAAATTCAACGGAATAAGCATTGAAGTATAATATATACATAAATATAAAATACATATGATAAAAATAAAAAGTTACAATTTTTGCTGTTTTTATACTTTTTTTACCCCAGTTTCGAATGCAATCGGATTTAGGACCAGTAAGAAACTCAGCCGAATCACGTTGGGCGACGAACGTGTTAACCCTTTGGACTCGAGAGGTGACCGTTAGTCGTTTAATGATACTAACTTCAAAAATTTTCAAATTCAAAATATTTACTATGATTCACGTATATCAAATTTCATTTAGTTTAGTTAAGTCGTATATTAAAATATACATATATATAACTATTTAACGTCCGGATCTGAACTAAAGTCAGAAAATTTGCGAAATTATTACACGCTAGGATTACGATGTCCCATGAGAGGGGACAGCCGAGTGCAAAGTGTTAAATGTCAGACGTTCTTCGAATATTGTCTACCTCCAAGAAGTCGTCAGGAATTTTCTGAACGACCCAACAAATAAAATACATAACACAGGCGATTACGGGCGCGCAGAAAACAGTGAGCAGGGCAGAGAACCCTTTAACGGTATTAATCAGATTAAAGATAATACTTGACCCGTGCCCACGTGATATCTCGTTACCCATTCCTTTTTCATCCCCCTCCTCGCCCTCGACACAATCGGTGAAACGCTTTAAAACGTTATTTCCCGGCGGAGGTCGCGCGGTCAAGAGGATGCGCCGAAAGAAGACGGATTAGGTGTCGAGGGACGATAAATAATTCAACAGTGTTTCGTGGTTTATATCCTAATTATCGCGGAGCTGCGCCGGCAACGGGCGCCGCGTTCTTTGTAATGGCTCCCGCGCGCCTTATGAGAGCTCAAAGCGGCGCATACGATAGTATTGCCTTCCTAATGACGTAATATCGTGTACAACGCCCATCCATCCATTATGCGTCTCTGCTAGGCCGTATACAGACGCGTATATACGGTGTTCGCGTTGCAAGTGTTCGTGCACATGCACAGTTTATCCGACGCGGAGAACCACCTGTGCGCGCGTCCTTGCTCCTTGGAAATGATTTAGGAAAATTGTTTGGTAGAAAACGAATTTTTTCTCGAAATCATCCTTGCTGGATGATGTATTGGAGGGGTCTTTCAGTTCTCAGATTAGTTAAATAAAAATAAAACGGTATTTGACGCGTTCAGTTCTCAGGTTAGTTAACACTATTCCTACCATAACTGGTCAAATGACCGTTTTTGAAATTTCGATTAGAATTTCATAGATACAACGTAATTGAATCGCCTTTAACCCTTTCGCTTCGGCTGTCCAGTCCGCCGAAGTACCGTCATTGAACGGAAGCGCACGACAGAAATGTATACAGTGCGCGTGGTTTCTGTATACACGTTTTTTAAAGTCTTAAATAGTAACTGTGCTGAATAAGAGAATCATTGCTCTAATCTAACAAGTATATTTAGAATTTTAAATATGAAAGGACTTACAAAATTATTAAAATACAAAGTACATTTGGATGCCGCCTATAAGCGGCGCTCGTACCCACAGGTTATCTCGTGGATGCCGCTTATAAGCGGCGCTCGAAGCGAAAGGGTTAAACTTTAGACTTTTTCTCACATATACGTATAATACATTTTTCAATATTCACTTCTTTTTTCATCGTTTATTTTTTGAGAAAAATTGGTAGTCTGTCTGTCGGTGGGAATAGTGTTAAACCCTTGACATACAAATAAAATGGAATTTAACGCGTCCGAAAAATACCATTTAACTATTTGCACTCCAGAGCTGACTGTTAGTCGTTTAATGATACCAACTTCAAAAATGTTCAAATTCCAAACATTTACTAAGATTCGCCTATATTAAACCGTCATTTAGTTTAGTGAAAGGGAAATCGGCAGGGAATAAATTCGTGACCGTGGTAGAGATAACCTGGTCAATGTACTTGGAAAACGTTCAAGTCGCGGTTATGAGGTAATTGACGCGCGACTTGCTGGGAGGAAAATTTGTGGTCTGCAAACGAATTCCGGTAGTCGCAGCTACGGGCAAATTAGCAGGACTTGGGCCGGAGTTGATCGCAGCCAGAAGGAAATTAGTACGACTTGCGGTCATACGAGCTGCGATAGCGGGGAAAGTAATGCCAGCTTGTGGTCGGTGAAAAATTAATGCCGCTAATGATCGCGCGAGTTACAAAAGAATTAACACACGACGAATTAAACGTACGTTAGTCAAACGAAACAGTAAAATAGTTCCAACGGAATCGTTCTGATAACTAAATCTTAGTGTTATCGTTTGCAACCGCTACCGTTTCAAAGTCCATCTCTTTCCGTACGTTCTCATCGAGAGAATTTCACAAGATAATCCAAACTTATCGTTCAGACAACTTCGAAAAGAACCGACGCGACATTCCCATTTCCCGAGTAGCAAAGGGATCGAAAGACACAGCGAGAACGACGAACCGGAAATCCAACTACGTCGTCATCGTTCGAGGCAAATCAGCAACCACTTTAAAGAATAAGAGGGATAGTGGTGGAGATGAGAGGTCCCTAGGTGGGCCTCATTAGGACATCTATTTTTTGCAAAGCTTAGGGTGTCCATGAGTCTCTGACTCCCTCAGGTACGATTGGGCCTACAGATTGGGCCCTTAATTTCCTTTGGAATACCTTGCCAACGATAACGCGACATCTTGTCTTATACCGTATTCGATTTAGTTCTCGTTTCAACCACTACGGGTACCCGTGATCTCGTTCCTGGCTGAATCGGTAACGTTGACAGTGACACTAAAATGGTAACGGTGCTCGCGAGCCCCCAAATTTCCGGACGAAAAAGTACATTAGGTGAAAGGTCTCCCTTGTACCTCGTCTGTGATAGAAGGCCAAAGTGTGGTGGTATTGATTTCAGTGGTATTACTCGGCCGGTGGAGGGCGCTCAAGGATGGAGGAAGGTGGTTGAGTAGGATGGAGGAGAATGAAGTGGAGGAAGGAGGTAGGACATAAGAGAGGCCGAGGAAAAGAGTAGGACCGAGAGTCGAGGGGGTAGGAGGAGACGAAGAAAGGCCGGGGCAGAAGAAGAAGACGGAGGCGAAGGAGTAGGAGGAGGGTGTCTTCCACCCCTTAACCTGCTCGTTCTAGCGTTAAATATGATACAAATGTTATCATCCCTTCTATTCTGTTCTCCTTCCCCAATCCGCCCCTTGTGGCACGAACCACCAGCGACGAATCTCCTCCTCCTCCTCCTCTTCCTCCTTTCTTCAGCTTCCTCTCTCTCTCTCGCCCTCTCTCTCTCTCTTTCTCCATCTTTGTCTTCGCTTCGCGTCTCTTTCTTACTCAACTTTCTTTCACTTCTCCTTCCTTCCTTCGTCTATCATCTGTCCGTCTTCCTCCCCCTCCGGATTCTGTTCCACGAGACAGAGAGGAGAGTTTCGGTCTAACCTGAGCCGCTTTCTCCGCCGGCTTCTTCCCTCGTTTAACCCGGCATAGCGGGGATGACGGTATTAAGGGCAGCTCTATTATTCGACCACCCAACCACTCGACTCTTCGTCTCGAGAATCCTCGAATCCTTTTTTCCTTCCTCCCCAATCTCCCTTTTCCGCCTGCCCTTCCGCCCCTACCCTTTTCACTGTCTCTTTCACCCAACCCAGCAGCCACCACCCCCCTTTCCTCCTACCACCGACCGTCCCCTACACGCTCACCACCTCCTTCTCCCTTACGTATACAATGTTCCGCGTATTTTTCCCCGGTGCTCGGTCCCTCCTCGAACGCTCCATTCCAACTCCCCTCTCCACGTCCCGTAACCACTCTTCTCCTTTTGGGTCCACTGTAAACAAACGCACGAGCGCAAAAGAAGAATCGAAGGTTTTCCACCCGACCATTCTTTTCTCCGCTCCCGTTTCTTCCCTTCGCCGCTGTCGTTCTCTTTCTCGTCCTTTTTTTCTCTCTCTCTCTCTCTTCGTTTCCACTGGTCGCCCCGTCGACTTTAGCGAAGTTAAGCGGTCGAGCATAACCGGCGAACCGATATGACCGACCGTGTCCGGGGGAATAAAATTATCCTGACGAGCCGTGAGCGCGGGGGTGGGTCGATTAGCTACGAGTGAACGATCGTTCGTGAAATTTACAATTAGTCCGTGATTAACTGCGGAATTTCTTGCACGTTTTCGCGCACTTTGCCGTTTCAACTTTACGGTTATCGTTAGGTTTCAATCCTTTACTCGCGAAAGGCAACTCCCGCGTCTATCATAATATTCGTAGCAAACATTTCGGAAAAGCGCTAAAATTTGCAGACACTGCAATTTATCAAATTTTGTTTAATCGTGTAACTATACTGGAATCACAATTACGGCCAATCTTTTGCATTTGAAAATTTGCAAAACTAATACTACTTGATAATTGAGATTCTGCTATCCAGAAAATTCCAACAAGAGCAATATGCAAATGCGACAATTACTTTGAGGCGGCATCGAGCGTAAGCTTCCAATCGTTGCCGAAACAAATAAAAATAAATTTATACCGGCACTGCCAATAGACTACAAGTTTCTTTTCACGAAGGTTTGTTCGCGAGATTTTCATCGAACGTAGCATTCAGAGTGACCCGAAACACGAGGGAAACGTCGGATTCAACGATCGAGAACGCGGGCGGCGGTTCTTTAAAATTTGTAGACGAGTTCCTCTCTGCTCGAACAGCCCGGATTGACTCTTCTCTCTCCGGCTCCTCTTGCCGGGGCCGATTCTTAAGGAAACGCGAACGAGCAAAACAAGCGACGAAAAGTTTCACCAACGGTCGGCCATTCTTTCTCCCCCTATCTCTGCATTTACCCGCGTTAACTTCGCCGAACTTGGAGGATCGAGCATGTTTGAAATACTGCCGCGCCCGATTCCACTCCGTTCTTTTCGATCGATCGATCGTCCAAAGATCAACACGATTATCGCGTTGCTTGCGATCTTTAACCCTTTGCACTCTGAATTATTTTTCAATTTTGTTATACCAATAACCATCTCCAGTAGTTTAGATGCTTTATTTGAGATTTATTTCAAAGGACAATTCCTTGAGTGGTACTTATCATTTTTATTAATTATATTAAACATAGCTATCAAGCTTTGTTGTAACTTATATTTGTTTAATTTCGTTGAGTCTTGTTTGATCACAAACAATAAATATTTCTATTTTGTTCCATTTATACATTTATTTATATTTTGTAACTAAAATACTGTTTCAAAAATATATTTACGTCATCAATATAAGTATATCCGAAATAAAATGTATTACTTTTACATATTAATCCATATAGTGATAAATTAAATCCGTCCCATGGGCATAAAAATTTTCAAATAATTTTTAGTACTCAAAGTCGTTAAGAATAGAGATTTGATGCATCTAAACTTTTGAACGGTGTTGTACACGCGTACCATGCAAAATGATGGCACTATACACATCGAGCTAGTTCCATTTGGCCCGCGTAATCGTTCAATGATTCGCAAGACCGGCTTATTCATCCGTTCCACCTCGATTGAGGCGTCGATCGATCCTGTCCGTCATATAATCATCGCAGCCACCCCTGAAGATGGTCAAGAAGAGAAGCGCCCCCTCTCTGAACCGGGATTAATCCTACCCCCCCGCCCCCGAAAACCACTTTACTCGATACTTAATAATACCGCAGCCACGGGCTCGTTTCTCGGGCGAAATTAAAAGGGAAACATTCAAAAGGCAACACAGATCGATAAGTGACACTGCGCTTTTTATACTTCTGCCCGGAGGGGTTGGAACGCCGTAGGGGCGGCTGTCAGGAGTGTAGGGGGAGGAAGGGGGCGGTTAGCATTCCCGGGTCTTGCAATTTTTACGAGACAACCGCTTTCGCGTCTTGCAACCGGGAACGCGACTGGAAACGTATTAAAGCTATTATCCGGAGACGATCTACCCCCGGTCGGATTGAAAGGGGTGAGAATGGGGTGAGATCCGCGCCGCTGGAAGCCCGAAACGCTTCGGTGTTACTTTATTAAAAGAAAAAGATTGGCTGGTCTCGAACAACGAGAGAAGAAAGACGAAATAAAAGTCTCTCTGTTGCTCTAACTAGAAATTGAGATTGAACTAAGAAAGTTTTGTAGCTACTATGATATAATAGTGTCGGTGAAAAATTTGGAATCACCCAGAGGCTTTGAAAAGCATTTGAATTTAGAAGAAAAGGAGTTTAGAATGGTGGCATCTCAGAAAGCTCTTGTATGAAAAGTTACTATCGTTTACCACGATAAAGGAAACTATTGTTGAAATTAACAATATTAATTTTAAACGAACAATAAATTGTCATAGATTTGATATGGCTGCAATTCTGAAAGTATATCCAAATTTTTGGTCGATAGTATATGTATATAGTTTGTACTATAATAATATATGCTCTTCCTATATACACATTAAAATCGTTAACCCTTTACCCTCGAAAGGGGAAACTCTTAGTCATCGAACAGAGTCGTATTAAAAAATCTCCAAATGCAAAGCATTGAGATTGAATGGTATCAAAATTTGCTTGCATTAAAATAATGATGAGATCTATAAACGCGACCAGTTATAACAGTTTTGCGTTCGAAAATTTGCGAAACTGGTGCTCTAGATATTCGACCATTAAGAATCGCCGCCCTCTGAATGCAAAGGGTTAAATGGATATAGTCTCTGTTTATATGCCTCGTTATTACCCTCATCATCCACACCTGATTTTAAATACAGTCTCGACGGGAAAGCGATCGCCCCGATCGCGATTTCTCCTCGCAACGGAACAATGAAAAAAATATTACGAACACTCCGCCACAGTCAATGCGACTTTTGAGCGCAGTAATGGAGACCGCGATCGATAGTTCGTGAAACGACGGAATTTAACTATCCAGAAGCGGCTGGGGAGCGGAGGAAAGAGAAGACGAGGGTAGAGGTAATGCGCCGCGTCTTCGAACGTATCGTGCTCCGGAAAATGGATTTTTACGGGGGAAAAATGTGGCACACATAGCTGGAAAAGGATTGCCGGGGCGGTCGCGTAAAAAAGATTCCACGCGATCGTGTATCGTTCGGAGAAATGGAACGATAATCTACAACGAAACTTTTCCATCCACGGGTTTCCATGGTCAGTTGCTACTCGTACGTACAGCAACGGGCATAAGTTTAAGACGAGAAGGCAATATATAACATAGTACCAATAGTAGTCATTTTTCTTGTTAATAAGGTAATATAGTACTTAATGATTAATACAGAACACGAAACTTATTTACTGTACTATTTATATTATATATGAATTACACTTCATTTTTGTTGACCCTCTGGTGGTAAACTTTTGTCCACTACTGTACGTGTTTTACATCGGCGTAATCGAAATATCGAAGGTTCTTACGACGGACAGGATGGTAAATAATTTTGTCGAATCACAGAGGATGTTATGCAGATGCGAGTATATGGAAATACGTAAATTAGAAATCTTAAACGGTGTACTATCCACGAAGAATTGAAATGATGCGTCTTTCGTGTACTTCATATCAAAAACGTGACAAAATAATAATTTAACATCGATAACATCGATAATCTTTTAAGACCGGTTTCTCATGATTTTCTTCTTAACCGTTATTTCATTTCTTCCTGGGAAACTTTTAAAAGAAACATTTTTTCGAATCCCCGCCCTCTGTAATGACCCAGAAAAAGCTTCTTCCTCGGCTAAACGATCAATCAAGCCTCCGCGTGTAAAACCTTCTTCGCCCCGTTCAAATTATCAAGCATTTATTCAGCTTACCGGCATCCGCCGCTTGGGAAAAGTAAAAAAGAAAAAGGAAAAAAAAAAAAGAAAAAGAAAGAAGGTAGAAGATTCCGAGCGACTTTTTGCAGAATACACTTTCGCCAGGCAACACAATACAATTTAGAATACAAGAACGCACGGCTTTACCGGAAACGAATTTTATCAGACAAAAGAACGGAGGCGGTCGTTGAAAAAGGCAACAACAACGGGGGGAAAAAGGAAGAAAAAAGAAGGGAACAAGAAAACAAAGAAATTTCGAGTCCGGATCTCCTCCGGCGGCGGTCTCGATGGACCTTAATCGCGAACCCCGTGCAAAACTAAAAATTCACCTTGCACTTTTCAACCCGCCACGAGAAACCATCTTCTACTCTATCCCTCCTCCCCTTCGTTTCGTCTCCTCTATTTTTCCCCGTTTCTATTTCCCTTTATTCTCTCTCTCTCTCTCCCTCTCTCCTTCTCTCTCGTGTTCCTTCCCGGCTAGCAATGACGACGACCGGCAAAAACGTATTAAAGCGTTTTTCCAGTGGACGAGAAAAGCAGCGGAGGACGCGACGCGGGAGGGTGTGGGAAAGGGGTTGAACGCAACGGTGTCGGAAAGGGACGGGGAAACAGAAGTGTGGGAAGGGGGCAGAGAGAGGCCAGAGACGTTGACGGGAAACGGGAACCTGGGAAGTTGAGTTGGCTCCGGGAAAAATGGTCGTAGGACAGCAGGAGAAAATAAAGGGGAAAACGGTTCGTATGAAAATGTAATTAGGGGAAGCGTGGAAGCTCGGCTCATTGCGGCCTCGACCCTTTTACTTCGCCACCTTCTCTTTCACTCGTATCCTCCGCTTTCCAACCCGTACCACCCCTTCAAACCCCAACCCCTTTCTTCTATCTCTCTATCTGCTTCTGCCCTCCTTCCGGCCGCGCGGGATTCCTCCTGTTGCCTCCGATATAATTTGTTAACCGTGGCTCGTCTAACGATCGCGAGATCCACTGCCACAGTCGTGTATGTAGACCGCCAATTGACGCGACTCGCGCAGGACAAGGGGTTGAAACGTCGTATCGATAATTTTTCATTCGACATCGAGGCAACTCTAAATTGTCATACGAAACTATCTCCGAAAATTGTTGAATGCAAGGTAGCAGAATTAAACATTACTGAATTTAGAGTAGCGGACAAAAGTTTAGGACGGCAGGACAATGTAAAACATAATTCTATGGTTCGCAAATATTGTTTATCTATTCATTTTTATTCTCATTATAGTAGAACACTATTTATTCATTAGCATAGAATACAAATTTTATTTATACTGTTTTTTATTTCTTATTGATCAATTTATTTAATTTTCTTTAACCCTTTGGTCTTAAACTTTTGTCCGCTACTGAAACTCATAGATACGACTGTTTAACCAATCGCATTCGGAGATTTATGAAATTAAATTTATTGGAGTACTAAGTGTCGTTCTTCGAGTGCAAAGTGTTAACGGGAAAGTGAATGATCATCCCTTATCATTACTAATAAAATTCCTTCGTAAAATTTCCTCCGCCAAACGTATTATTGAAACTTATTCCCTTCCAAATCATCGAAACCCAAAAAATTCCCAATCCCCCCCACCCGATTCCATTGTCCACCGACTAATCGAAGAAGACACGTCCGTCCTCCGCCCCCGTGAAACGGTGATCGGATTATTGGCCACGCATCCCGTGTGGCCGGCCTGTTGTTCCATTTCTTTCAATAACAGACGCGCGGCCGCCGCCGCCACCGGTTGCTATTTGCATTTCATTACGCGGCCAAGTCGGCAACTTTTATCAGCCGCCGGTTTCAACCCCGGGACCGGCTGCGTTCTCGCGCGCCATGGAATTATTATTCGCGGCATCGGAACACACCGTCGTGCACCGAGTCGGTTTCTCCGCCGTCTCTATGCTTTACACGTGTAAAAGGGGTCGGCACGAGGGAGGGAGGGAGGGGGCGAGCAAGGGAAAAAGAGCGGGGTGGGGGGACGAGGGTTGGAAAAACTCGCGCCGCCGGAACGAACGAACGAACGAGACTACGACGCCGGGAAAAGGTTTCGGGAGGGAAGTGTCTTTGCAATTTAACTTTTACGACGCGCCCTGTCATTTCTATCCGGACTCCTCTCTCTGCAACGGAATGCAACCACCTTCTCCCCTCCCCCCCTCCCCTCCTCTCACCAGCTACGTCCCACCATCGCAGTGTGGCCGCGTTCCCGATCCTCTCCGTGTTATACGGGCATCAGACGCGTCTGCGAAGCCGGCGAACGGGATAACTTGCAGGAATTGTTCGACGCTCGCTGCTGTTTCTTTTTTCTTTTTTTTTTTTTTATAACCGGATGCTCCGCCGGGCTTTCTCGCTCTCCGGGAACGGCTGGCACGAGCTGCGAGCGGAACGCGATAGGGTCGGGACCCCCGTGAGAGGGGGGCCCCTCCTCCCCTGTGACGCTTCGCTGGAGATCCGGGTGATGGATGTGTTTCGATGCTGTTCGCTGTTGGTTTCTAGTTGATTGGGAAAGTATGGAAAGTTGGATGCTTCGGGGGGGTTGTTGGTTACTTGCACAGCGGCGGATTGGGTCTGAAAATATTGGTTGCCAGGAGACAAACGGGGCCCAGCAGCGAGTGTAAAGAGGCGGGTGGGTTTTTCGAAAAGGAAGCGCAAATGTATGCTTTAAGGGTGTATGTTTAACGTATTGGCTTAACGTTTAAGGTGGGCCAGTTGCACTTTGGCTAGTTTGTTATTGGTTGCTGGTAAGATGGTATAGCAGAGAGTAGGGAAATGTGTGTTTGACGAGTGCACGAAGATCTTTATAATTTTTATAATTGGGTGTAATTGTGGTGACTAATTTTAAGGGGGAGTAATTATTCGATCCATTGTATGAAAAACTTGGGCTCGCACTGACCTATTTATATTTAGTTTATTTTTAAAAGATCCTTTTTATATTTTCAACATTTTCTTTTATGCTGTTTTCCTGTCGATTAAAAAATTACACGCTTTAATCCGTACGGCGTATCATCATTCCTTGTAACCAGCGAAAATTTACAGTCCGCTTCGACCATGCTTGCCGCAGGGAATTCCATTCGTTTCGTAAGCTCGCAGACATTTTACTTTGGCGCGCGAGCGCGTGCCGCCCACGCTCAATTAGAGCACGCATTAAAACGCCACGAATTCCAGCGATTAACCGTACAAAATAAATAGCCGCCTCACTTTCTTCGCGGCCGCTCCTTTTTTCTTCGCACCGCTCCGAGCAATTAAAATGATCGCTTATTCAAACGGCTGTTTCGCTGGCGAAGCAACATTCTTTATGCCAGATCCAATTCTCTTTGGATCCAAGGATAATTACAACATTAATAAATCGTTGCTTTAAATAAACATCTGTAGATCGTGTTCAACACCACAGGAAACACGAAATTAAAAATCTCTCTATATCCAGAGAAATATTAGAAGATAATCGAATGCAAAATGGTAAACAGAATCATAGCTGTTGAAAGTTCTAAAGCTCTAAATATCTCGAAGCACATTCACGAGAGACTACATTGTTAATGCCTTTGAGAAACCTCTTCGTCAAGCTATGAAAAAAAAGATACTTAGAAAATAAAGATCAAGGGACCGCACATGCCTTGTCTATCGTGCAACATCGATAAAGTAATAAAATTCGACAGAGTAAAACCGACGGATCGGTCGATCGACCACACAAAGCGGCGAGTTGTGCGCGCGAGGTCTCGTTCAATGTCTTGTACAATGAACCAGGCGGTGCACGGATCCGGCAGGCGCGCTAATCAAACCATCGTTAAACCTTTCGTTAAAAGCCGCGATCAGGTCAGCTATCGCCCAAGGTGAGTACGAACATTATTCACAATTATCTTTCTTTCCGGTGCGGCAAGCAACGATAAGAGAGTGGCGAGGATGCACGAAGCAAAGCAAGGAGGACTGGGAGGGGGTAGGAGGAGTGGGAGGGGGGTGTTGAAACGGGGGACATTGCTATCACGACGACACCACAACGACAACGACGACTACACGACCTGATCCCCGTTTTCAAACGATCCCGTCACAAAGCACCGCCTAGCTGCGACGAACCTACCCCCACACCCCCTAGTCGCCGCCGTTCGCCGCCCTTAAACAGCCCTTTGCTCGCGCGCGAGCCCAAGTATCCGCGCGACGCGTCATAAAGAGCGAAAGAAGCATTCTCCAAAGGTGCGACGCGGTGTGCGCTGTGTGTACCGCGGCGTGAAGAAGTGGGAAAGAGGAAGGAGGCGTGCGCAAGAAAACCGGGGAGAGCCGGAGCCGAGCACGAGAATCAGCCGGAGCGAGCGCGAACGGACGAGACTGTGCAAGGTGGTAGGTTGTCGAGCAGGGGGAGGAAGAGCGCGGGGGGGCGCAGAAAACGTAAGGATGACTAAAGTGCGTGGGACAGAGACGGAAATACGCGGGCGCGAAAAAGAAGACCACGGGGCTCGCAGGGAAAGAGAAAGAGAGAGAGAGAGAGAGGGTGAGCGATCCGGGTAGGGGGGAGAGAAAAAGAGGAAGAGGAAAAAGAGAAAAACAGAGACAGTGTGCCAAAGAGCGGAATGCAGCTCGAGGGAGGGGAGAGAGGGTGGCGAGCGGTAGGGTGAGCTGACAGGAGGCGTTAGCTTGGGATACGCGGACCCGTCATACAATAAATACGATATTTGCACCCCACCCACCGCCAGTGGAATAGAAGAGCGAGGTGGCGGCTTGGTGCAGCCAGGCTTTGGCTCCGGCGGCACCAGAGGACGAGGGCGGCTGGTGGTTCGGGGTGGCAAAGCGGGAGGACCTACGCGAGGGGTCCAGGGGGGAGGGAGCAGGGTAGGTTTAGAGGATGCGGGTGGGTGGCGAAACGTTGGTCGGTTGAAGGGACGAGGAGGTGGCGCGGAGGGCGGGTGGGCGGTCTGTACGATGGTATAGATTTTTATGTCTGCGAGAAATACAAAATGATGGATATAAACCTTCCTCGCCTCGCCGCCATCCTCCTTCGCCCTCCTCTCCTCTTCTCTCTGTCTCTCTCTCCCTTTTTCTCTTTCTCTTTCTCTCTCCTCTCCGAGCAACCACTCTCTCTTCTTCGCAGCCGCGTTTTCGCGCATCTCGCCGGCTCGCTCTTCCGATCCCTTTCTCGCTTTCTCCAACGCTTTCACCATCGTACACCCTCTCACGGATAGGACGTACACAGTTTACCCGGTGCACAGCGACGTTGATCTCCGCGAGAGCATACTTCTCTCTGTGTGCGCGTGTACAGGGTGTGCTGTTTCGAGCTGCAGAAATCGCGGGGACATTTAATCGCTTGGATTGCGTTTAAGAAACGAGGATACCGTAAGTAGGGCACACTGCACGGTGATCGGATTTATTCGGTGTGCCTGGAGCGTCTTACCGTGTTTCGACTGGCAGATATCGATAATAACCCTTTAAGATGTGGGTGAAAGCAAATAAATTTTAGGTATCGTTACATCGAGTTACGTTTAGAGTACCTTACGCTCAAGTGCATTCGAAAAAAAGAAATTTCTGAACCTAATTGGTAGAACAAAAATTGATTTAAATTCTCCTTAAAAAACACCTAACAACATCAACGTCTATCTAAAAAAAAAGTTACGCAATCTATATAATCGTAAAGCCTAACGCTGACACTTCCCTCCACGATAACGTTCTTTCAACTCCGATAAAAGTGCCTGGCGCGTAAACCCCAAAGACCCAGTCTCCGCGACCAACGCGAGGGGACGCTACTTAAAAAGCGGTCTACACGCGTGACCGGTCATCCCCTCGAAGCCAATGAAGTCTCCTTCGGAAGCGTTCCCACCCCTCCTCCACCTCCTCCTATGGCCATTATCCCCGCAGAAGACGCGGCGGCGTTCACACATTAAAACGGGACACCCCGTATAGGCACAGGCTCACACAGGCGAATATACGTTTCACACGAACACGCGGCAACCTCACCTCGCTTACAGAGAAGGGGGTGGGGAGTCTCTTTCCGGCTGGCGCTCACGTTTCCCCACACCAGCCGCTCGACCCACACCCCCGGTGGCTACCCAGCCCCCGAGAGCAACCTCGAACCTAACCTGCCGCCCTCCCTCCCTCCCGCCCCCTCGCCATCTCCTGCATCCTCATCCTCTTCGTCCGCCTCCTTCACCGCTCCCACCGCACGCCCAGCTTCCATCTAACCCTCCTCCACCTCTTCTTCCTCCACCCCATCCTCCGACATCTCCTCCTCCAACTACACCCCCTCCCCCTCCGCCAACGCCGCTGTACCGCGACCCTCTACGGAAGCTCAGAGCGAATGTTTTGTCATCATACCGCCCTGCTGGGGCGCCAGCAGCCCCTCTTTCCACCGATTCCTCCCCCCTCGCTCGCGGATCCCGTCACCCGTCCCACAGGCCACTCACCCCCGCCAGCCGGAGCTCTCTGCCCCCAAGGCCCCGCGGCAGATACACTTGCGACCACGTACACACCTCGAATTTCCGCTTTAGCTATCCGAACTATTTCGTGCGTGTACGTACGCATCGGTACTGTGTCTATCTCTTTGCACGTGTACGTGTTTGCTGTTCGTACAGTCGTGTGTTTGTGTATGTATGTATGTGTGTGTATACATACGTGCGCGCGAAACGTTGCATGCGCGAGATCGAGTCTACGGGATTCGCGAATCTACGAGAGCACGTTGAGATATATACACGCGTGTGTACGTGTATGCGTGTGCAACCCCATGCAACTATGCGTTGCGTAGGTTTTAGAAGCGGTAAGCCTGCAGGTGTGTCAGAGATACGCTTCGCGCTAAGTGCATACGATACACTGGCGTCCAAAAGTTCGGAACTCACCGGCGGTCACACTTAAGAAACGCAAGAATTCGAAGAAAACCTTGATAACCCGATGTTATCCGAAATGCGACAAAAAAAATGCGTTGGAAACAGAGAAAATTGTAGCTCGACTAAAGAGAAGCGAAGACTTAGATGGAAGCTGGAGTATAAAATCCATTCCCATAGCCAATTAGGTCAACGAAAGGAAACACAGTGAAAAGCGTCCTAGCCGAGAATGCTGTCTGAAAAATAAATAACCAAAGCATACGACGATCTAATCCCTCCTCTCCGTTTAACAGGTTAACAACTGCGGTATTAATTTCAAAGTGACCGAAAAATTAGCGGTGTGATATGGATACACAACCCGAAGAGGGATCCCAAAACTTTTGGCCGGTAGTGTAACACAGCACCACTGCCAACAGGGGGAACACAGAGAGGGTGGAGCGGTGGTAGTGCGAATGTAAGCGCGCGGAGAGGAGAGCCAGCTTGGTTACCTGTGCGCGGCGCGCTCTGTGGGCCAACGTGTTTGCCCTTTTCTATCGTGCTTTCGGGGGTGACCGGCGTCGTCGTTCGCCGCGGCGCGGCGCACGGTTTCGAAAAGCGTCCGAGGGCAGCCACCGGCACACTCTTTTTCTCCCGTCCTCCTCCATCATCCCCGTCTGTCTTTCTCCGCAGAGGCCCCTCTTTGTCCCGCGACTTCGACAGAACACCGGGAGGTAGCAGAGAGAGGCATTCTTTTTTTTTCCTTCGCCTCTGTGCCACCACCCATCCTGCCCAACCACCGTCGACGTACTCTCTTTCTCTCTCTCTCTCTCTCTCTCTTCGTTCTCTCTCCTCCTTCTGCGCCTCTCTTCTCTGCCATCTCTACCTCCACCACCTCCTCCTCCTCCTCATCCACCGTGCCTCGCTCGTTCGGTCGTCGCTTATTTTTTCCTTCTTTTTTTTCGAACGAACGCTCGCGCGTGCACCGGCACAGAGAGGCCAGCTAGATGGGCTTCGGCGTTGATAGGAGATGCTCCTCGGGGTGGTGGAACAGAGAACCGAAGGGGCGGAGGGGTACGGCGAGTTTTTTTCGAAAGGTATCTCCGATAGTAGACTTTCGAACGAGCTTCCACCGGGCTGTCGTTCGTGTGCCGATTGGCCGCGCGTGTGCGCGTGTGCACACGGAGACGCGCGCGTACACCAGCCGCAGAAGTACGGGGGCGGTGGGGTCGCTGATTGGTACTTCTGATGGTACTGTGATGCCGATTAATTAATTAATTCATTAATTAATTACTTCGCTTCGACGCGGACGACGACGAGCGCGGCCTCGGCTCGAATCACCGATCGCCGAGCTACTCTCCTTTTTTTTTTTCTTTCCTTTTCGCCTTTTAATTAGGACTCGTCCTTGTCGATCGCGCGGTTGATCCCTGTTGCGACTCCTTTTTTGTCGACGTCGCTCTATCCTGTGGACGAAGCTCGGAGGATTTCCGTTTCTCCTCTTTCTGGGAAACCGAGCGAGAAAACTGTCTATGGTTTGACGTATATATTTGTACTTTTGTGTGTGTTTGTCTGGATAATGCTGCCGGCTTCGCGAGAAATCGTCCACCGCACAAAGATTTGTTCGTGACCCAAATATTATGACCCATTACATCCGCGCTCGTATTCATCGCGATCCGTCCGAGCGTTTAATTATCTGCCGCGTTACTGTGTTCCTCGCGCGTAACCGAGCCGGCCGTGAGCGAAGCTGGATTTACCGGAAAATCATTCAAGGGCTCGTGTGCCTTCCACGTGATTAATGTTTATGATCGTGAAAATTCTGTTAACCACTCGATACCCATTAGAATTTTGGACTCGAGTCTTTTAACCCTTTGCACTCGAGAGGTGACCGTTAGTCGTTTAATGATACTAACTTCAAAAATTTTCAAATTCAAAATATTTACTATGATTCACGTATATTAAACTTAGTTTAGTTAAGTCGTATATTAAAATTTACATGTATGACTACTCAACGTCCGGGTCTGAACTAAAGTCTGAAAAGTTGCGAAACTATCATATGCTAGAATTACGATATACCATGAGAGGGGATAGCCGAGTGCAAAGGGTTAATCTTTATTGTTGGTTAAAGTACAGTAGCGGACAAAAGTTTAAGACCAAACAGTCAAAGAAAGTAAATTAATTAATTAATGAAAAATAACAGTATAAATAAAATTTTTATTCTATGCTAATCAATAAATAGTGTTCTACCATAACGACAATAAACAACACGGTCTTCTGTCATAATTGTAAATTTCCCGAAGAACGTGGGAGCATATAGAATACATACACAATTTTATGACTTTTCGTAGCGTTATTTCGTCAACGTAATCTCGAATCTGTCACGTTAACCTAAATAAAAAATTCATTTTCTTTCGTGTAAACGCTTCTCCATTTCTCTGTTTGACTAATAAACCCGAACCACGATGTAACGTATGTGCCACGGAAAATTAGCCGCGATCATTCACGAAATGACGTTCAACTGGTGCATTTGCAAAATACGCACACACTAATGGATTGCCCGGTACAATAGATCAGCGGAGTATCGTCAGTGAACAAGGGTTCGAAACAGGAGGCACTGTTAACATCCGTACAACCGTGCCTCCACAGATCATAACCAATTACTCTGGTCGTGGTTTAATCGAAGATCGTCAACCATCTTCGAAGCATAGACGAAAAACTAGACAAATTACTATTAAAATGTACAGTATCGGACAAAAGTTTAAGGCGAGAGGACAATGCAGAACATCGTTTTATGGCCTGCAAATATTATCTCTACATTCATTTTTATTGTTATTACGGTAGAACGCTATTTATTATTTAGCACAGAATGCAAATTTTGTTTATCACGTTATTCCTCATAAATTAGTGAGTTTAACTTCGTTGGCTCTTCGACCTTAAACTTTTGTCCGCTACTGTACAATGAATCAGACAATGCGAAGATTCAATGAACAAAAATGGCTGAGAAACATATTTTAAGGTTACTCCAAAAACTGATTATATTTCTTGAACAGAGAGAATTATATTCCACATCTCTGATGTATTTTTACAAAACGAATCAATTATTCCTACACACAATGCTGTGCAACCGCTCTCCTCCTCGCCTCACTTTGTGCAGTCGGACGTGAGAAGATTGAAAACAAGGGCGTCGTCGAGACACTCGTTACAATACGACAGATCTCCTCGAGATCTTTATATCCGTTGGCCTGTGGGCGTGCGCACACAGGAAGAAGAAGAAGACGAAGCAACAGAAGAAACAGCGGAAGAAAAAGAAAAAACAGGCGCAAAAGCGACGCGAGAGAGAGATTCCAAGCGAAGAGAAGCAAGAGAAGGAAAGCTGGAGATTGGGTGGAACACGATGGAAATAGGCGCAAAAGCTATGCGAGTGCAAGAGACGTGGGAAAGAGATTCGGAGGAAAAAGAGGCGAGAGAAAAGAAGCTAAAGATCAGGTGGAACACGAAAGAAATAGGCGCGAAAACGACGCAAGTATAAAAGTTGCGAGAAAGATTTGGAGAAAAGAGAGACGAGAGAACGAAAGCTGGGGATCGGATGGAACACAAAGAAAATAGGCGCGAAAGCAACGCGAGTGCAAAAGATGCAAGAGAAAAAAAGCTGAAGATAGAGTGAAACACGAAGGAAACAGGCGCGAAAGCAACGCGAGTGCAAGAGATGCAAGAGAAAAAAAGTTTGAGATCAGGTGAAACATGAAGGAAATAGGCGCGAAAGCAACGCAAGTATAAAAGTTGCGAGAGAGAGATTCGGAGAAAAGAGAGACGAGAGAAAGAAAACTGGGGATCGGATGGAACACGAAAGAAATAGGCGCGAAAGCTACGCGAGTGCAAGGGGTGCAAGAGACAAAAACCTGGAGATCGGGTGAAACACGAAGGAAATAGGCGCGATAGTGATGCAAGACATGTGAGACAGAGATTCGGAGCGAAGATAGGTGGAAGAAGGAAACCTAGAGATCGGGTGGAACACGAAGGAAATAGCCCGCTGGGGTAAGAAAGACGCGTCGTCTCCGACGCCTCCCGGCGCAATTGCCACAGCTCGACGGACGGCCGTTTCGTAACAAGAGCCTCTGCCCCAAGATATCGACTGTTCCGCTGTTTCGAATGAAAAAATAATAAAGTGGATATAGAAGCGGACGAATGCATAACGGAAGTTGCGCGGGTTAGGGGGTGGAAGCGGGGGTGGAACGTCGCGAAAGGGGCGAGGAAGGGTTAAGAAGCGGAGCGGCAGGCAGCGTGCACACGAAGCTTCTTTAAATTAATTATCAAGGTGTTATCGATCCGAGGTCGAGCCCTGTCGTGTATGACCGATATCAATCGTGACACGAATCGTATTTTGCACGGGTATCGCGCGCGCGGCTAACCCCATTCAATTGATCGCCGCCCCCGTACAACATGGAAATGAGAAACTTGTTTGTTCGAAGCCGCCTCGACACCGACGGCCTCCGCGCGTGAATTTTCTTGCGCTTCAAATATTAACGGAGACGCAGGTTTCACTGGCGCGATTCTAGAGGCCGACGAGTACCGAAGCGGCACTCTGTGACCCGCGACGAGTTCTGCCGGGCGAACCTATGCCGACGTGTTATAGGCTACTGTATTATGCGTGGGGATTACACAAAGCGAATAAAAAAACGCTGCTGCAACGGCGGTTACCTATTTTTAAACCGCAGCCGTGAAATTGCTGTTCAGCGCTCGATGTACAATAACGGACAAAAGTTTAAGACTGAAGGATGAAGGAAAATAAGAAGGAACGGTATAAATAAAATTTGTATTCTATGCTAATCAATAAATAGTGTTTTACTATGATAGCAATAAAAATTAATAGGTAAACAATGTTTGCGTACTATAAAATTATGCTTTACATTGTCCTGTCGTCTTGAACTTTTATCCGCTATATTTTTAACGAAAACTCTTTCAATCGTTATTTTTTAAGTATACGTATGAAGTTATCGGTTAGCATTCGTTGAAATATGTTGTATAGAGAAAATGATTGCGTTACTGATATTATTGATAGGATGAAGGTATTGCAGAATGTTAGAAAATTTATGCGACTTTAACACCACTTCGTATAACTATGATTATCACAAGATCAGCGATAATGTCTTTGTCTTGGTTATTTTTTTCCGAGAATTCCTGTGCGAGAACGATAGATACCGGTCCCCGGAAGAGTAATGAGTAATTTTCATAATAGTCACAGGTTCGCGAAAACAAGCATGAAAGTGTAGAAAATAATTGAGCAAAAATCGCGTGGTAGACGTAGCTTAACACTCGGGTTTCGTCGGATTACCGTTATTTAATCGATCGCAGGTAATACGAGGCCGTGAATCGATAGGTGCCGTTTAGAATAGCCGGGCTTATGACGTCTATGACAGACATTACGAGAAAATTATGATCTTATCGCGTTGCGGCTTTCAAGCTGCTATTAAGCTCTCCGGCAGAAATCAATTAAGGGCACGCGTCCTGTTTTCGTTGCGGAGAATCGATGGTTGAAAAGGAAACCGGCATTATTGTTGGATCAACACAATTTTTTTTTCTGTCGCAACATTGTTTTCGAAATTAAATTACCTAAATCCTAATTTAACGTTATATCGTTGTTCGATTCAACAGATGTTTAATTCTAAATAATATATTCCTAATGCATTGCTGATCAACATATGCTAATACGCTAATTAACGTATTTTAAATAGAAAAAGCAAGTTTTCTTTCATTTTCTTTTCCGTTTTTATCTCTCATCTTTATGGTAACATAACCTTAGCCACAAACGCGTTTCCAAGCACCTCCTAAAATTTTTGAATGTCTCCGCGAAAGGTTTAACAGACACCGAACCCACAAAACTGTAAGAATACTTCAAATGCAAATAAGGTATCGCGTTTGAAAGGGAAAGTAGCAGTAAACGCTCAGCCTGCACCATAATCTCTTACCTCAACATTTCAAAAAAGACTAACCACGAACCCGCATACCTGGAAATCTCCCAGGGGCGCCAGTTGCACCCACCCAGGAGCTTTTCAATTTTTCGTAGAAACAGGGAAGGCGCAGCCTCCTATCCGAATTGACAGGCGAAACAGGTAAACAGGGCGAAGCATCGCGGATACACGGGGTCAAACGAAAAGAAATTGTCCCGCGGAGGTAATCGAGAACAACACGGCAGGTATCCATCAGGAAGTCCCGGGTTCTTTAATATTACATCAACCCTCGGCTGTTACCGTGCCCACCGAACAAGATACACGTCGCGTGCACGCGCAGTTAGCCGGCTAGCAAAGCGAAGCGATGTAACGTGGATTCAAAAAGCCAGGGAACAAGAGCAACGAAGAGGAAGGAACCAGAAGTACAAAGAAAGAAAGAAGGAAGGAAGGAGATGCGCGTACGAGGAAGAAACGGACACGAGGAAACAACAAGAAGGACAACGCAACTCGCGGAGGAGGATCGAGGCGGAAGAAAAAAAGCGAAAGGGCGAAAAAGGAAGGCTGCTTTGAACGAAGAGAAGGAACGCGTTTCCGTGGGCAGAAGGGCGAGGAGGGCAAGAGAAAGAAGAGAACACGACGGCTGGTCCGACCGGCCAACGGGGTTGGACAGTGACGAGCGGGTTGGTAGGACCCACAAAATAAACTGAAACCACCCTCCACCTCCCCCAGAACTGCTTCACCCCCCCCCCCCGCAGCGTCCGGCAGCGTTCGCCCGCTACCCATCCCTTGGTCTCTCATTCTAGCCGCGTCACCTCCACCTACCTCCGTTGCTGGCTCACCTCTGCCACCTCCAGCTATTCCTCTCTCCTTCCGCCCGTCCCGCCCCGCGTCGTCGTTCCTCGGCCACCTCCGCGGGTACCTAGAGCTCGGCCAAATAAATTACACCGCCTCGTGACGCGAAAAAATCCAACGAGTCCCTGCTGGAGAGCGAACGAGCGCGAGAGCGAGCGGTTGTGCACCACCGACGAAGACGAACACGCTCTGAGGAGAGAAAGAGAGACGGGACGAGGAGACAGAGTGAAAGAGGGAGAGAGCGCGCGGTGGTCGAGGATGAGGAGTCGCTGGCAGGGGTACGGGCCGCTGCAACAGAGCGAGGAATAGGGCAGGCGGAGGGGTAGAGGGAAGAAGAGAGGATGAAACCCCGACAAGGGAGAGGAGAGAGGCGGAAAAAAGAAGAAAGAGAGAGAAGGCGAAAGGGGAAACGAGCGAGATAGAACGGATAAAGGCCAGCACGCGGGGCGGAAATAAAGAGAGAACGAAAAAAGTGGAAGAGGTCGGGGGCGGAGGAGGAGGTGGGCACCGCGGTCCGCTTTAATTGGTTCGACGTGGTCAGATGAAAAATTCAACCACCCCCGTCCTCCCTCCAGAGCTCCTCTTCTGCCCACCGCCTACCCGCTCTCTCTTACCACCACCAGCGAACGCTTTCGCAGAGGCCTCGTGTATACCGCTGCTGGATTCCCACCAGATGAATCTACGCATCTGCATGTAGATGTCTACGAGCGCCCTCCTCTCCCTTGCTTTACCTCCCTGCGCGCAGCCAGGGACAAAGTATTTCGGTCGTCCTTAGGTCGCGTTTTTGCCAACGATAGGTGCTCGTTAACGTTTCGCGAATTGTGAATCGGTTCCCGGTCCGCTTTCCGGCCGGCTACAAACACTCCGTTCGTTAAGCAAACCGTTAATCCGGACGTCTGATGCGATCGCGGTTCTGACCGATGTTTTTGTTGATGAACACGCCTTGGATTGGTTGGAATTTCAACGTATTCGACGCGACGTCGATAGATTTATCGAGGAAAGCCCCGAGTTACCGGAAAGGTATTAACCGAAGACAGTTAATGAAACTGGCATCGCCTCAAACGGCGCCGATTAACTTATTAGACGCATTAGCACGCGTAGGACAAAATTTATGCGACAGTTCTTTTTCAGACTCTGCACTTTTAACTCTTTGGGATTATGTGGATTAAAATTGTTTCCAACTTTTGCTTAGCTTTTGTACATGGTAGGATATATTTCAACCCATCTCGAAATGCTGTAGTTATTCAGTCAAACAGTCTAATATTTTAATAATTGAAATGAATATTATTTTCCGGTTTTTTATATTAAAAAAAAAACGGTGCAAACTGAGTTTTTATTTTCTTTAAAATCGTGTGCCAAAAAATAAAATATGTTGGGATAAATGTATAGTTCGAATGATACGTTTATGGGTAACAATTTGGAACGCAAGTATTATAGTTGCTAGTGATATCTAGAGATTATCGATAAGTCGAGGTGAAAAAAAAGGGTTGAAAACCTCCTAAGGAAGAACTATGATTGGTTTCTTTGTTTAACGGCGTCGAGCAACGCAGCGATCGGTGAAAACGCGCGATAAAAATTCCCTCTTTGATATGGAAGCCCAATAAACTGGCAGGGTAATGATGGTCGTGTATCAAACCACCGACCTTAACTCGCCCATCCCCAATTTCAACCACAGGCATTTTGAGCGAGGGCACCGCGCTCGTCAATGAAATCACCGCCGGTCCACTAGCGCACACGACCGAAAGTCACGAAACTCGGCCCAATTTCTCCAGCGTGCACTGTTCGTTGTCTCATCGTCCGCGCTTTTCGCTTCGAACCACCCATCCAACTAGCTATCGAATTTATTCAACGAGAACCTTATAAAAATTCAAAGTCCAACATTAAAAAAAAACAATTTATAAAAATTCAATTCAATATATACGGTACAAATTTATCGCAAAAAATTAAGAGTAATACAACAAAATTCTTCTTCTCTCGACTATCTTAAACAATAATTCCTATAATATAGAGCGTGTTTTACTTGTCACTCGAAGCTTTTTCTGCGCTGACTTCTCAAATGACTACAACCGCAACAATATCACAAGATAAACCAAAAAAGAAGAAAAGGAAGATACGAACAGTTCAATTCCCACTGTTTCAACGGTATTCAAAAGAATCCTCTGTACGCATAAAAAAATCACGGCCTCGCGGGACCACCGCGTAACCCTCTTCTTCCCGCTTCCGGTCCTCCGACACGCGCGCGTTCGCTCGGCTCGCGTCGGCATTATTTACGTGTACGCGTCAAACTGTAAAACGGATCGGGAATTTTATTCTCATGGCGGGGACCCGCCGCGAAAGACGCGGGTGTCACAAAGGTGGTTACAGCGGTTAGTCGGGCGCGCGCGAGCGCGGGAGGTTGAACGTAACCTAACCCCGCTTCCGTGATATCTCGAGCGTGTGCGCGCGGTATTTCCATCTTTCGTCGTGCCGGTAACAGGGCGCACCGCTGCTCCTTTGATTAATGCTTTCCTGCGAGACGAAGAAGGGGGTAGCTTCTGGGGAAGGGGGTAGGGTGGAGGTGGGGCGCAAAGGGTGAAGGCAGAGGCGGCAGAGAACTACGACTAATCCTCTCAGGGGGCGAAGCGGAGAACCGAGAAGGAAAGAGGGACTGAATAGTAGTTCCAAGAGCCAAGCGTGGACACGCGAGAACTCATTTCCGGTTATACCCTTCTCGCTCCCCGTTCTCTCTGTTTCCCTCTCCTTGTCACTCTCTCTCTGTCACACACACATACACACACACACTCTTCATCCCTGTTCGTGTCTCTGACACTAATACACGAGAGCGTGGCGAAACGTTACCCACGAGGGGAACACACTTAAGCTCTGTGCTCGTAGACTGTTGTGAATTGCATGCGACCATCCGTGACGCGCTGTCTCGCGCCCTCGCGTGGGCGTGTTTTCTGTCCCTGGGAGTCCCTGTGTGCGCCTCTGTGCGCCAGCACGCCGAGTTCTGTGTTTGGTCCGCGTGTGTTACGTATGGATGTATGTATGTATGTATGTATGTATGTGCTCGTTAAATCTGAAATCTTGCGGAACACTCGCCGCGCTAAAGGCTAGTACGAACGAGTGGCCGTATCGATTGCGGGGCTCCATTGTTAGCTAATTTCGAGGAACTGTTTCGATTAATGGGATCGAGTGACTCAACGCGAAGACATCCGGCTAAATGGCCATAAATTAGGGTAGGAAGAATCGGTTTCGGTAAAAGGGACTTGAAATCGGTTGCACGGATACTTTATGACCGATATTATCCCTCGTGAAGAAAGTCTGCAACTGGCAGGTTGCTTGATTAAGCGATCAATCGTGTAGGAAATTCGTTTGAAGAAATAAATAAGTATGACGAAAAGTGAAAAGCATTGCACAGTAGTATTTGAGTAGACTCATATTTTTCTGTAAAACGTATTCTTATCGAATGTTTATCGATAAGTAACGACCGATTTTATACACTTGGATCTAATCGATCGCTTATGTGGATACTACATTTAACACAACGGTGTACAAATACATTTTGTAAGTAATTATTTATATTGATAAATGAATAAAATTCGTGTTTCACTGTCGGAAAGAAAAGTTTCAACGACTAAAGTTACCGCGTTCAGTTCTCAGTTCGAGACCTTTGTTTGCATGGGTGCGCGCGCGCTCGAATGCAGTGATTTGAGCGGTGTGTCCTCAAGACAATGGAGTGTAATTCACATATCTCTTGCATTCATACCGCGTCACATGCCGCGAGCTTTAGTGTTCAAAATTAACGTACCCGGTTTCCTGCTCAGAATTCCACTTGTACACCGTATGCCTATATCCACAAGCGTCGGCGGCCCCTGCGCGGATGCAACCACCATCAGCGGCGCAACTTCACCGTGCGCGCCAACAATTTTATTAACGTCTTCCTTGAATACCTCTCGTTCAAGCTACTTTTACCTGGCAAGTCTGCCGCGTAAATTTCATGCGTTTAACATTTGCATGCCTTCCTTTTTTTTTTAGTTATTCTTTTGGTTTAGTCGTTTTTCGTTCAAGCAAAGGAAAATCTGTGTCGAATTAAACTCTGACATATTTTTAAATTAATTTTGGTGTACAAACAGGTTGAAGAACGTGTTTATTTGCTGTTAATTAAGAGAATGAAAAAATTAAATGATTTTTCGAAAATTGAACTTTTCAAACGTTCGGTTCTAAAAATATTACGATTTTAATGGAATAATGCGCGTTTGAAAATAACGCTACGGGGAACGTTTCATCTAAATTGTCTACGAAATGCGCAACCGGCTTTTCGGAAGAGCTGAGAGGGTAGTTCGCAGTGGCACGCGAATTCCAGGTACAAATTACATTTGCCACTTCAGTCAATACTACACCAAATACGGTGCGAGGAACAAGCCCATAAAACTTACACACTTCACGGACACAACGAGATTTTCAATGCTACCCGTCTAGGGAATTCTATTTACAAACAACCGTACAGCATACATGGGTACTCTAACCAATTTGCAAATCCGGAACATACGTGTAAAAGTACTACTTATCCCAAAACCGCAGCGCAGCGCAGAAAATTACAATTATCGTACGCTAATTCACAGCAAAATGGTACAAATAAAAATAATTCAACCAAACCTCTACAATGTTAAGTAACTTAGAAGTTAGATATCCATTTATTTATATCTTCACAATTTTATTTCATCGCTCTAACACACTACTGATGTACTTTTCTAATGATCATCCTACCGATTAATCAACAGGAAGAAATCGATTATAATTTTTTCCTACAATAAAACAGACGAGATTGGCGTTACAAATGGTTAAATAACATAAAACCTTGTTCACATACCGTTATCATCCCCCCTCGACATGAAATAAAAATATTCCTCTCCAACCCTCCAATCGCACCTCGCGAAACGCCCTCGAATCATACGGTCCAGCATCGAAATCCCAATTTTTGCGTTTTTCGAGGCTTTTCCCCGATACAGCCGCGTACAGCAGTAACAGTTGGTACACATGTGCGACAGGAGGAACAGATATCGGCGTCGGTCGATCGCGCTTGTTCCGTCGCGCGACTCACACGTCGACGGCCGTCGTCGTTACACCGAGGCCGGTAAATGGAGTTGATGACGGAGTCCGGTCAGTGCCTCAACTTCAAACAAACTTCCAACCACCCTTGGGGGTTCGAGGGATTGCCCGTGTAAACGACGCGTCGTTAGCTCCCTCCTGATAGAGGGAGACCGCCTTGGTGTACAGGAAACCAGGGTGGAGGAAGAAAGAGAGGAAGGGAGAGGGACAGAGAGCGAAGGAGGGTGAAAGTTCGAGGAAAGAGGGGGCGAAATCGCACGAGCGTGACTTAGGGGTTGCTGCTAGGGACTTTCGAGCTTCAACGCGACAATTGAGCAGGACAGGTACGCGTGTCCGGTTTGTGTTCGGCTCGGAAACCATTTCAACGTTTCGCTGTTAAACTGAGGAGAAAAGAGGGCGAGGGGATCGTTTTTGTAATTGACCTTTTATTTAGCTGGCGAAGAAAATTTCTGGAGAAAAATGGGATGTTTCAAAATTACTTCGGGGATCATAAAATGGAACGGAAATGTAAATGTAAAGGGAGTATTAGAAGTTGTAATAATATCCATTATAGTGTTTTACGATTTTTGCTATAATACTTTGAAACTGAAACATGGCGGTATGCTTGTATTATTATTGGAGTTACTATTATTGCGTAGATTTAATTTTGAACTGTGTTCGATAAATATAAGCCTAACAATAATTCAGTTACAATTTCGGTATCCTTCTAATCGTACTCCAAATAAAATAATTTCTTTGAATTTTAAAATAATAAAATTCCGCAAAATAATTACAAAAAAAGAGAGAAATGCATCGTGGAGCATTATTCGATGTGAAACATCGCCGATAATACGGTGCAACTGGGAAAAGAGTAATTCCTTGCGCGAAAACCAAACTAAACAGGCTAGATTTTAGTTCTGTGTAAAATCTTGTTTCCATGGAAGACTCGTTTTACCATCTTCATTCGTACAGCTTAGTATCGACCCGAAAAACCACTGGACCCTTATTCTTTTCATTTCCACTCGTGCCACATATTCACCTCACAATATATTCCACGCGGCAGAGAATTCGTAGAACTCCGATGGACGTTCGTAAAGCGTGCACACGCGAACGCGGCTATAAATATTCAATTCTCGTTTCATTAACGATCTACCGGTTAAAGATTCAGACGGCATCGCTAATCGTTGGATGTAATTGCGGGGAAAAATAAGTGCGCTCCAGGATTTCTTCGCTCGTTCAAGCAAACCGTTTAACAAACAGCAGAAACATCGTTGGTTTTATTTTGCAATTACCGTTGCAGTTAAAGATCGAGCTGTTGCGAACTTTTTAACTAAAACCAACAACAAGTCGGCGTGTGTAGACCGCCGCCGCCGCCGCCGCGTTGCGAATTCCGTGTTGCTGCCCCACAATGCAGATAAAATGTACTACATTTAATTTTTATCGGGCCTGGCACGCGATCCCGAGCTAAGTGGCGGCGAGAAACACATGAATAATGAGAGGGTGCAAACGTTTTCCAGCAGCTCAAAAATTCCTCTACCTACGCGGAAACGCCGACGCGCTATGGCGGCGCTATAAAATATTTGCATGCGGATTGTCGAGAGAAATGGGAACGGTGTTAAAAAAAAAAAAGGAAGGTATTCCCAGAATATTTTGAAAAAAGTAGGTTGAAAAAAAAAAAGAAATATCAAGACGCATTAATTTTAATATCCCTGTCGAGCGAGTATGTAAATTCTACAGTCTTCGAGGGCGAAGAATTAAAATACTAATTATCGTTATCGTTAACACTATAATCGCGGTTAATGTATTGGTAAATATAATAACTGCGTAAAGATAATATGCAAAATTTACTGTAAACGCATTCTATTCGACAATAAAGCTGTATTTAAACTTACTTCCTGCTGGGTCCCTTTTAGTGCTGCAGCATGCTCGTTTCAGTGTCATGTACCGGCTAGATTAGATGCATGAGCGCGAAATTACTTTAAATTTATAAAATTCCTCACCCCGAATAAATATGAATTCTGTTAGTCCAAGCATTTCGTCGTTACTACACTATACACGATTAAATTTCACATTTTTAACTCTACTATTATATCACGACAATGAGAATACGTTGGCTTCATTAAAAACGAAATACATTTAACGGGAAAATTTTTTAAACCCCGAATACCCAAAAAATTTCTGTACTTAACAGTGTTTTTTTCTGGCAATATTTTATACATTTGCTCGAGATAACTCATTCTGTATATTAAACAAATTGATATCTACTCTTTCCAAACGGATACCTCTTTAAATGACTAAAATTTTACCAAAAATCGTCCAATCTGCTCGTGCATTTACACTACGAGTGAAACTGGTAAAATATCACGCATTCGCCAGCACGCCAAGGTGCTAATTATACCGTTACCACGCGAGGATTGCGGAGGGGGGTGCACGAACGCATGAATGACCATATTTCCATGCTTGGATTTCAAAACTTTAAGAATTCCTGTAATCCAAGATGAGGGGTACCACAAGACAAAGTCCCTTTAAATTCCACGGGTGTTGAATTCGCGCTGAAGGAACACGAAAAAGTGAGCTGCGGCGGTTCCGTTTCCCTCCGTTTCCGACGCTCCTGCTGACCGCGTCGCGACGCGCATTATTACCCGAGGACACGGCGTCACTTTGCCTGCGGGACGAGAAAACGAACGAACGTTCACAGGGAAACGAAACAAAAGGGGGGGCCGTGGGGGTGCAAAAGGGGTGAGAGGAGGGGCGAGGTCGGAGGTTACGCGAAAACGAGGTACGCCCGCGAAGAAGGAGTATTTTAATCGCCCGGGAAGCACACAGAGCCGGCAGAGGTCGAGGGAAACACCGCCGGAAGCACACACCGCAGTTCCCTCCTCCACCGCCTCCTCGTCCTCCTCCTCTGCTCCTCTTCCAGGTGAAAGGGAGGAACGGAGGAGCCAGGCTGAGAAAAATAATCCAATTTAGCGAGAGAGCGCGCGAGAGCGAAGCGACAGGCTGCAGTTCGCCTGTTTTCACGGTTTTTAATTACGCGCCTCCTCGCGTCGCCCGCCCTCTTGCGCGCGCGCACGCACGCGAGCACACTTTGTCGTCGCGGGGTCCTGACAAAGGAGCCTGTTTTCATGGATATTTCACGGAACCGCGGCGAGGAGAGAAACTCGCTCGGCCGCCCCGACCGCTTGTTGCAACCCCGACGAATGCTACACAACACGCGGCGTTTGCCCCGCGCGTTACCCGCTTTCAATTTCGTTACGGACCGAAGTAATCCAATTTCTAGGCGGCTCTCTTTTCGACCCTCCTTCTTCTCTCCGTCCGAGTTTCGCACGCGCGCGTGCTGCGAGAGAGGGAGAGAGAGAGTGCGAGAGCGAGAAAAAGAGAAACAGAGAGTTAAAGAGAGTGAAAGAAACAGAGAGAGAGAAAGAAAAAGTGAGAGAAAAAGAGAGAGAGAAAACGAGTGAAAGCGAGAGAGAATGAGGGAGAAAGAAAGAGAGAGAGAAAGTGAAAGAGAAAGAGAGAGAGAGAGAAAAAAACGAGCGAGAGCGAGAAACAGAGAAAGAGAGAAAGAGCGAGAGTGAGAAAAAGAAAGAGAGAGAAAGAGAAAGTGAAAGAGAAAGAGGGGGAGAGAGAAAGGGAGGGACAGAGAAAGAAAGGAAGAGAGAGAGGGAGAGAGAGTTGGTTCGCGGGGTGCAACGAATTTTGCAGCACGCTTTCGCAGAAACGAGATTGCCCCGCCGAGGACGAGTCCTGGTACGGTGGTGCTCCGTTTATACGCACCTCTCGGTGGACAAGTGAGATTCAATAAGCGGATCGGTCAATTTAATGAGAGTTCGCGTAATTCGTTCTACCATCTATGATTCCCTCGTTCAGATTATGCGTGCGAACGGGTCAGTATCGTGTAAATAGATTTCTTGGCAAAGATTCGTTTTAAACAGTTAAGTTGATCATTCGCTTGATCCGTTAAAGTTTCGTTGATACAAATATAGTACGCACAAATGGGATTTCTCTGTCATTTATGGTGGATCGTGTGTGATCGGACGCGAGGAATACGAATCTCTCGATGGTTTTGAAGTTTTATCGCTGCCGAATCGAATACCGAGTTGAAAGGTCAAATTTTATTTGCCTCGACTTTGAATCGTTCGAGTAAGCCACGACGCATGGGTGGATTTGATGCATATTTGGGGGAGAACCGACGTTTCCTCGAAATGTAACTATAAAAATTGCGCAAGAATGTTCTCTCTGAAGATTGCTTCGCGATTTCATTCGATTCGTTGCTCGAGCACGAAAATTTGGACGTATCCTTCTAGGGGACAAATTCTTGTAAATTACAGTTTTCAGAAAAAGCCATCAGATCTGACAATGACCAACAGAAAATGTGTACAAACAATTATACAAATTTCAATCATCTAATAAACTCACAGTTCCTTAACGATAGAATCTTGCAGACCTATAATTCCCACGTGTTTTTTGTAACACTAAAATTGCGCTTATAACAATTAATCATTATTACATATGTATCCCTTTCAACGGTAACAACCGTCGAACAAAGGGATGAACAAGAGAATCGTTGTTACCGGTAACGGTGAGCAACGAAACTAATAATCATTCAAACAACCGAACATTGATATCCTCCGCATAATCCTCCGATATCAGAGGGTTAACAAAATTCCCGAAATGAACCGATCCCCTCGGATCGAGATAAAATAACCCTCAATGTCCTCCCGGACAATTAAGGGAGGAACGGCGACGAGGGGCGCGCTAGATCCTTCCGGGGCGCGCGGATTCTTAAATGGCGCGTAACAGGTGGATCGAAGGGTTGCGCGCGGTCGCTTAAAAACAAAAGGTAGACCGGGCGCGTCGTCGCCGTGGCGCGCACACGGTTCAGCAGGCGAGCAAGAAAAGGATTAAACACTCACGTGTCCGAGCTTCTCCTCCTTCCGCCTCTTGGGATCGCTCTCGAGGTCGGGGGTGCGGCTGCGGAATTTCTCCGGCGGCGACACGGATCGTCTCAGCCTCTCGTCGGTGAGGGCGATCGGTTTACGGTCCTCGGGCGTTTCCGCCGCCGCTCGGTGTTGCTGCAGGTCCGACGGTTTCAGCAGCGCCTGCGCCTGTGCCTGGACCGCAGCCGCGGCCGCGGGATGCGGCGGCGGGGCTAGATGAGGCGGCACCCCCGCGGCTGCGGCCGCCGCGGCCGCACCTGCGAAGCCCAATAGACCCGCAGGCGGAAGACCGCCGACGACCGCGCCGTGCGGCAGCTGCTGCGCGTGAATCTGTTGCTGGAACACACGTGACAATGGACGTGCTTACGTTTCTATACTTGTTCGTATGGTTTATCATGCGGGACGAATTGATTTTGCACTTTCTTTGACTTTTTCTTTCTACTCGTGTTAATGACTTATTAACTTATTGCAGTAGTTATCTTGATATTCGAGAATTAACCATGCAATAGACGTGTTTACGTTTCTGTATTTGTTCGTATGGTTTATCATGTAGGACGAGTTGATATTGCTAGCGATGGCACTTTGTTTGACTTTTTCTTTTTATTCGAATCAATGACTTAAATTATTGCAATAGTTGTTTTGATATTCGAGACAATGGAACAATAAAGATTCTATTCTTGTTTGCAAGGTTTTTCATATGGGACGAATTGATCATTAGGGATGGGACATTTTTTATTTTATTTCTTTTTTTATTCGAATCAATGACTTAACTTATTGCAGTAGCTATTTTGATATTCGAGAATTAACCTCTGCAATGGAACATTAATATTTCTATGGTTCCAAACAAAATGATAATCTTTCGGATAACATGAACATCTTTCGGATATTCAAATTTTATAACGTTGAACGACAATCTTTTTTCTTTCTTCTTCGAAAGTCATAGACTCGCAGAGGAACAAAATACGATGCCAATAATTCTTAGCTCTGTTTAAAACGCCTCGGAATGTCTTCGTGCCGTTTGAATTAATATGCATAAAGCGGCGACCCAATTACGAAACAAGAAACACGGATCAGCGTGAAATAAATGTTTTAATGATTGTGCATTCACGCTTGCCCAAGTGGCCACGACCCTCTTCAAGCGAGTTAACCTAATTTCGGATTGCCACAGTATAAATTAAGAAGTTCCGATTTAGATTCCGAGGAAACATTGAAATTTCCTTTAAAACGTTCCCTTCATCCCTCCCTCTCTTCCTCTCTCTCTCTCTCTCTCTCCCTCAGGCTGACGCCTCGTAAAAATAATCCATCCTCCACCCCGACGGTTTTAAAATGGCCATCAAAAGGAGAAACTCACCAGTAGCTGCTGTAGACCCTGTTGTTGCTGTTGCTGCAAAACGACACGTACAAACGACGAAAGTTAGTCGTGGATATTCGTTCATGAATTACAATGAATAATCGAATGAAAAATCGGGGCTGGCAAGCAGCTCGGGGTTCAAACGCGCACCGTGTGCCAAGATCAATGTCCAGCTGCTTGCCAGAATTGAGAAGTTAATAAAATCAATCGTAAAAGACGAGGCTCACCCCAATAATAGCGTTCAGCTCGGACATCGTGACTTGCTTCGCTCTCTCCACGGCATTGGCCACCTGCTGCTGATGCTGCAAGCCATGCTATCATTATCGCGTCGTTGTCACTCTCGATCGTGAGATTGCGCGGCATACGTGCCAAACAGAAAGTCAAAGACTCACCTCTTGTGCCAGGAACGGAAGTAGCTGCACGATTATCGCGTTCAACCTCTTAGCGATCTCCGTCTGCAAGCAGTGCAACAGAAACGCCAGATTAGCGGACGCGCTTACCAAACGATAGATCGGCGAGGGACCCGGCATTTTTTTGGCACCTCCCAACTTCCCCTATCGAGCGAAACACGTTTAAAGACCCGTTGGCGTGTTTCCAAAGCGCCGAACGACAGCGTGAATCGATACAGCGACACACGCTTTGATTAAATCTTCATCGGAACCATTATTCTTTCGTCCTCGTTTCTAATTTTATGATTCATCGGTTAACCGCAATCTTGTCGCAAAAATTAGGGATGGGTCGACGATGCTTAACCCTTTCCACTCGTATGTCTCAGCGTATGCGACATCACAAGTTTTACCGTGGAATTTTCATTTTTTTTTTAATTACACTCACGAAATGTTACAGCTAAGTATGCTAATAACGTGTTGGAAAAGTTTCGTTTTGATCGAATAAAAAAATAAATTCCGAGTTGGCGGTAATTCATGGTCATATTAAATTCGAGTGCAGAAGGGTTAACTCTAACTGCGGTCGCATTTCGTTTATACTCGGGTGCCGTGATGGTTTTTCAGAAAGTTAATCGAACGAAAAAAAATGTGTAATCATGCTTGAAACAGAACTAGTAAAATCTCGATAACAATTATATATACCTCAGAAGTTAGAATTATATATAGCTCAGAAGTTGATTTCGTTAATTATACGATCAGAATGATACTTTTCTTTGATGACTGAGAACAGACATACGCTAAGGGTTAATTGTACGATAAACTTAGTTTACAGTAGTTGCTAATCGAACTGACGTTTAAATTGTTCACCTAAGGATTTTCGATAGATAAAGCTCTCCAAACGAACCTGTACACTGTCGTATCTCAATATTTAACGGAATCCGTTTAAAATCAACCAGCGACTAAACGGTGTGGATCCACGGCTCTGGGAACCTCTGACCTAAGTGATCCACCACGAAGAGAGTATCGTAAAACAGAGCGTGTCCCCGATTTAACGAACGAATCGAACCAGATCCGGTGTATCGATTTTTAATAACCCGTTAAATCGCTTAAATTATAACGTCAACCCTCGTCAACCGGGTGACATCAAACGCTACAACGCGGATACACCATCACAGTCTATTAGCAGTCGCCAGTGCGCGCGATGGTGTCGTTTCCAATGGTCTGTGAAAAAAAAAAAAAAAAAAAAAAAAACGAGGAAAAAAAGCAGTTTAATATCGCGACACGCGAATTTCAATGTGCGCGCGCTACCGATAACTCGAGGAATTAATTGAAAAATCGAAGAGCGGGCACCGCCGCCCGCGTGTGTACCGCTGGATCGGGGAAACACCGTGAAAACGTCATGAAATTCGGGGTTAACGTTTGCGGCGTTCCCGCGACACGTGACGGGCGTTTGTTCGGTCACGTGAAACCGAGTTTTCGAAGGCGGCAACCACCGCACACGCGGAGGGCCGCTCATTAATGCGCGTCGATCGAATCGATTCCGCGATTACACACCGACGACAACGACGACACGACGACGACGCGACGGCCACGTGACGCGTTCACAATGGCCACGAAAGAAAGGAACCCGAGCACGGGACCCGGGAAACGTCATAAAACTCGTTTCGATATTGAAACGCTTGATAATCATCCGCGGCGGAAGCACCGGAACACACGGCCGCCGTCGAATTTACCGCGTAATTCCGCTGATTTTCGCCGTCTGCGACTGTGATTGTGATTGTGCTCTTGCTTGAAAGGGTCCTCGAATTTTTTTTTTTTTTTTCTGAAAATGCTTCAACGCGAACTACGTTTTCCCCCTCCTGTCGATTTTTTTTTTTTTAATGAAATCTGGATTTCTAGGATGCGAGTAGTTTGAACGGTGGATTGTCGAGATTTAGAGTACCGCGCAGTTGTGGATACCACTTTTATGTGATTTTTTTTTTTTTTTTACAAAGTGTCATTAAATGTGCTGTGCCCGGAACTTTATCGGAAACTGTATTATAATTTGATTAATTTTGTCCTGGGATTTCGAGACACACTTATCAGTTAAAAGTGATTTTACGGGAAGTTAATCGAAGCAGATTTTTATATAAATGTAAATCTCGTTCAGGTTTACTTGTATTGTTATGTTGTATCGATTTTATGATCGTTGCGACAACACAAGTAAAGGTATCTTGTAGAATTGTGCTGTTTAAATTTTCTTAGCGTCATTCCGAAAAGCTAGACGCAAGTCAAGAATGCTTGTCGAGAGGCAACAGAAACAACAACACGTCAGGCACAAACGTCTGTTATCCGATTCCGACAGATTAGTTTCGATAATTCCACGAATGTAATCAAATATGTACAGTAATCAACATTACGGAGATCGACACACAATCGGAGTATCTATTGCAAAGCGCCAATATAACGGCCTAATTGCATCGAAGCTTGCTAACAACATTACCCGAGGCCAAATTAATACTCTATTTACAGGATGGTACTTCATCCGCGATACATTATCCGTCTTTTATATTGCGTTCCTCGATGATCGTTCGCGTTTTGCGTTTTAAACGTTTCGATTCGATGAAAACAGCGACGAAATCGGTATTCCGATCGAGAGCAAACGCACGACGACGATTTTTCCCTCATCTTCGTGATTTCCTTATTATTCAATTACACACGTAGCTGTCTGAGGTAGCTATTAAAGAAACTGTCAATTTCGCAAATCGAGACTGAACCGATTTTTAATTATTCCTATTTTTGTGTACTGATATTAACCTTTTGCGCTCGAGAGGCGACTGTGGGTCGCCAAGCAATAGCTTCGCAAACTTCAGTTAGTTTGTTTATTAATCGGATTGAAGGTTGAACAGTCATACATGTAAATTTTAGTATATGACTTAACACTATTCCTATCGACACTTCACGTATACCTATTCCTATCGCGACATTCCCACGTAAGACAGACTACAAATTTTTCTCAGAAAATAAACAATGAAAAAGTAAGCGAATATCGAAAAATGTATTATACGTATATTTGAGAAAAAGCCTAAAGTTTAAAGGCGATTCAATTACATTGCATCTATGAAATTTTAATCGAAATTTTAAAAACGGTCATTTGACCGGTTGTGGTAGGAATAGTGTTAACTAAACTAAATGAAGTTCAATATAAGCGAATCTTAGTAAATATTTTACACTCATAAATCTGGGAAGTTAATATTATTAGACGACCAACAGTGATCTCTCGAGTGGAAAGGGTTAAAGGTAACGTTGTAATACAGATCACAAGTAGGTATTTAATTATCGTTTTGTACACAATACAGACGATAAGTTCCTTTGAAAATTGCAGCTTTTTACCGTTCCTTGTATTATTTTTAATTTCTTTATCGTACCGTGAACCGCAATATTTCTAGTTTTTCTGCATCGTGACGTCGCAGGGACGGCGACGGGCACCTAAAGCTTCGAACCGAAAAAATGTCATTATTCCCACGGGGGACAGAAAGATGGAAAACTGCCGCGTCCATGTCAGTTCGATTTCGGCCTGGTCCGAGTCGGGAGGTGGCGGAGAAGAAGGGTGTGCGACGAGAAAAAAAAAAGGCTCGACGAAAAAACCGACAAAGAGGACCTGCCGGACAGCCAAAGAGAAAGCAGGAGAGAAAGAGAAAGACAGGCGACGAGCAGCAGAGAGACAGGAAACGCCACAGGGACAGAGAGGAGGGCACGAAGAGGAACGACGGAACGAGAAAGAGGGAGGAACGACGACGAACGGGAGACGAGGAGAATTTGCGCGGCGCGGCGGGGGCGAGGCGGCGCAAGTGTTGTCCGGTACGAAAAAATGGTTATTCCTTCTCGAATGTGCCCGATGCACATGCACATTTTCCCGCAGAACGGATGGTCCGAGGGTGGAGGTGGAGGAAAAAGAGGTGGAGGTGGAGGAGTAGGGGAGAGATAGAAGAGGCGGGGAAGAACGAAGAGGGTCGACGAGGATGTAGAAGAGGGAGGCGGTAGGCAGGAAGGGGTGAAAAAAGGTAGATGGAGGTGGCCGAACGGCGGGAAGGCAGGAGGAAGAGGAAGAGGAAGAGGAGGCAGAGTAGGAGGAGGAGGAGGAGGAGGAGGTAACATTGAGATTAGCAACGGGTAAAAAATCGATGTCATCGCCCCCAGCCCACCGCACCCTCGTTTCGCTCGCTCAACTCAACCCTCTGCTACCCCCGCAGGGCCAAATAAAAGAACTCGAATACACGACCCCTGGAAACGCGTGCGTGTACGTGGCCGCTCGCGTGTTTACGTGTGTGCTCGCTCCGCTCACACACACGCCGCCGTTGCACCGTTGTGCGTGTGCATGCACACAGAGGGTGGCTGTGTGCGTCCGCGCGCGCGCGTCACGGAGGAATATGTGTGTGTATGGACGGGGAAAGAGTGAGTGTGTGAGGGAGAGAGAAAGAGAGCAAGAGAGAGTGCTGGAAAAGCGACCCCCGACTACCGAAAGGGAGAGAGGACGTGAGAACGAAGTATGGAGCAAGCCAGCGGTAGAGAAGGGGAGGGGGGTGAAGGGGCGAACGGTGCGCGGATAGATAGACGTATATATACGCGGAGGCAGGAAGAACCGGGAAGGCAGGGTGAGTTATATGCAATTGGTCAGCCTGCACATTTTTTATCGGGCGCCGGGCGCACCCGCGATGGGAAATGGTAGTTACTCTTGTATCGACGAACGCCGACGGCGAGATACGAATATTCTTCTCCAGAGGGGCGATCCTCCAGGTTTCTCGACCGGAGGGGATTCCAAGATCGGTAACCCTACTTAACTGACGGCGCGCTGAACGCCTCTCGAGGACGGACGATTGCCAAGGGGTGAATAGGGTGATTTGAATTATAACGTCGACCACACTTCTCCCCGGTAAAACAATTCTTCTTGACCTCGAGCGCTTCAAGTTTCGGAGCTTTTTAACCGCCTGCTTTATAACCGCAAATTGCATCGAGGGCGCGGGCTACGGTGTAAATTGATTCTACTTTTTGTAGTTAGAAACTACCGAATCGATACTTCGATACGTTTACCACGGTGTCGCTGAAACGATCCGAAACCTACGGGGTTTTCAAGCGAAGGTACTGACCACCGATGACAAAATGGTAACAATTTCTAATACAATTACAAAAATAGGGCACACGCATTGTTAAAAATTTTATTATTTTTTTAAATTGATTCAATCCCTAACTATAAACGCGGCAACATCAATGGACGCTTAATCCTTGCCTAATGTACGCAATGAAATCTTACCTATGGTTCAAAGTGCCCCTGTATCCGTCTTCCACGGTTTAACGCGTCCATTTACAATGCCCAACACATTTCTCGACACACTTGTACACGTATCCCAATGTCAAAAACAGAATCACGCGCACGATGTTTTGCACAGCCATAGAAAGTCCGTGAGCGTGACGGATTCGCGGCATATTGGCATAGATCGTGGCTTAATTGAGCAGGATACAACGAGCACGCAGCCGTGCCCGAGGACGAGCCTTTCAATTAAGCGATAAGCGTTATCGGATAGGTGTGCGCCGCGAACCAACCTACGAGTTCGTTGAATGAACGAACCAAGAGCGTTGCGTGCCACTCTCGTCGCTTGTGCATTCTTTTTCAACCCCCTCGCCACGCCGCCGAGCCCATCTAAATCTCAACCTCCAACCCTTAACGCGAGCTAGTTTATCCTAGCCATGCCGTGCTTCCTTTCATATTTTTCTTTTTTCACAGTCCGCTGCACTTTTTTGCAATCCTTCCCCCCTCTCACTTCGTTCTTTTCTCTGCTTTATCCTTTTTTTAATCGCCATTCGGAAAATCTCATTTCCCATAGAAGCAACGCCACATGCTCGTTTCTTGGAGCACCTTTGAAAAAATTAGAACAATCGACGGAATGAAGGGATAGCAAAGGATTAATCGAAGCTAAGAACGACTATTTCAATGATATTATTGCTATGTGTATTTTGGTAAACCGATCTTGTTCAAGATGTGTCCGTTAGTCAAAAATTATCGTTGAATCACGGCTGGCAAATCTGACAAATCCAATCTACACGTAACAACATTGGCACGTTCTCAGAAACTCGTGAATCAACGAAATGAACGTATTACCCAATGTGTTGTACAAAGTACACCGAGCCACATCAAAATATAACTATCAATGCAATTACACTTCCTGTCTGCGCTCTGATACAGAACACCCCTTACGCCTGAATCCTCTGCAACGCAACAGCCGTCGCAATACAAAATAAAAGCGATCGAACCCCTGATCGATTTATCTCGCAGCTACCTCGAGTAGGTAGCAATGCTGGGCATACGCGTAACTCCATGTACCCGGGGCTGGTCGTGGCGCGTACAGATCGCGGTGTACGATTATTTGAAAAGCAAAGAGGGTGAGAGATCGGCGAAACGAGAGAAAGACTGTTATAAGAACTGGGACACTGCCAACAAATTCGAGTTAGTCGAGTAGCGAGTGGTAAAGTGGTGGCTGCGGGCTCGAATGGCCTGGGTGGGAGGCAAATGTCGACTTGGGACGTCGGTAAGAGGTGTGGGTTGAGTCGGAGGGAGGATTGGACACGAGAAGAGGGCGAAGAACAGGATGGGAAGAACGGAGGCAGCGACCGCGAGAGGGGGAGGAAACTAATGGGAAGGAGAACGGGAGGACGAGAAGGATGAAATCAGAGAGACTCGCCAACGGTGCCGGGTAAAAAGGGTAAAAACGAAGGGGAAGAGAGGACGGGGGAGGAAGAAAGCCCGAGAGGGAGGGATGAGGGAGGTCTAACCTCGTAGGGGAAGATTGTTTTCATTCGGTGCTCAAATTGAAAAGGAGCGAGGACCGAAGACCGCGATTCGAAAGCCGGCTAAGTGCCGGAGACAACCAAACGGAGGGTGATTTATTCTCTCTCTCACTCTATCTACCAGCCCCCCTGCACCACCTCCCCGTCCGACTTCCCTTTTATACCGAAACGAGGCAACAGAGGAACGCAAGAGAGCTGGGGAACGCGCGGAGACGGAAAGCTTGAGATTCATACAAGTGGCAACGTAATCAATTTTTTCGAACGCGACTTAATTCGCCGCCAGCCGGAGGGTGCAGGTATTCGAGGAATTAAGAAGTGACGAGGGTACGAGGCACGGGCGTGTAGATAAAGTATTCATTGCTCGAATACCTGGGTAATTAAAATCGTATGCAGCCGGATTGAAAAGTGAAAAGCAGGGAATTTATGAAACTGAGGGACATTCTGTGAACGGTGCACGTTCACAAATAGAATGCGGATTTCTAGGCATTTATGAAAAATTCAGTTGCGCAACAAACATAAGAAACGTATGAAATACTCCAAGAATAATAGTTGTTTGAAAAGGAAGACGAATCTCTATTTAAAGTACCATTTCTTTAGCTGCGCTTATAAAGATTCGAATTCGCGTAAAAATCTGTCCTTAGGAATCGTAAAAATCGATCTTTACAATAAAAATTAATCGTTCGAATTTGACGAATCTCATAAACTGCACTGTAACCTAAATATCCACGACTAGTAAAACGTAAGAAACGGTTCGGTCAAAAAATTCAAAAGTACCATTTCCTTAGTTGTGCGTACAGGGATTCAAATGTGCATGAAAATCAACCCTCACTTAATCAATTTCACATTTTGGCACTTAATAAATTTTAAATACCACCTCTGGCTTAAATGTCTTCATGTTAATAAAAAGGAAACGCGTTTCATGTAGGCGAAGAAAAAAAAAAAACTTGACGACCGCCAATCGTCCGTAAGCGCAACGTTATCACGGCTAATTAACCGATCGCCAAGAACCAATAACTTTTCATTTCTCCTCTAATTAGCGTTAGAAGGTCCGTGTAACACCGTGGCGCGTTCGCTGGCGCAATTTGTCGCCGCCGGTACACCCGAAGGGGATTGATTTCCTGGCGACCAGCGATTTTCCGTTTCCTACCCTCTTACTTTTATTTCCCTCCTACGCGTCCATTAGCAATTATACGAGCGTATCGAGTAACCACTTATTCTCATTTCCCTCGACACAAAACAGTATATCGTTCCCGAGTGTTCCGGGAAAGTTAAAACAGACGGGGCCCTCTCTCCGCCGAGCACGTTTACCATTCCCGATCGCGCGATTTTTATCGCGTTAACGTCCTCCTTTCTCCCTCTCTATCTGCATAATCTTTCTCTTTCGTGTAATTAAACGGTGTTAAACAGACATCGTCTCATAAACGTCGATCGTCCGTTCGGCAATCGCTAATTGGTTGGTTGGGAATCACAGTGGCATAAATCGGTATCGTTGATGCTTTTCACAAAATGATGATTCAGGTGCCTTTATCGTACCATTTTCCATGGGGAAAATGACTACACGGTTACCGACGCACAGTTAAAACCGAGAGACGATCGATTAAGATTTTAGAAATTTTAACCTACACCGTTATGCTTCTGAAACCGCCGTTCGTGGATTGCCCGACCATCAAAGGTGGCCTCTCGCTAACGAGTCAATTAAGTGGTACACACGTTTCAAGGGTGACGTATCAATTCGAAGCGCAAATCGTACACGGCAATAACAACGCCGCTATAAAGCATCCTAAGCTAACTAGTTTGCCACTTGAGCCACCGGACGCAATTTCGCGCCGATTTAATGGTGGACCGGCCTATTCGACGACGCTACACCCCTCCGCCCCTGTCCCCCAGGCTTGCACCCCATTAAGCAACGCCCCTGGGTACAAGGGTGAGAAATGATCGGCCGCTAATGCTAATGAATATCAGCTCGTCGTGTCGGGGAGGGTTGTTTGGGAGTTTAGGACTCTCCCCTTCCACACCCCCCTCCACCATCTCTCTGTTTCACGGCTACGACGACGACGACAACGGTGGCGAGCAGAGGGTTGGGCGAAGCACCCCGAGAGGGTGGCGAAGGGTGGGCGGTTCGCGTGCAACGAGGGGTCGCGGTCGCTTTTAAGAAAATTGCTGACAGAAAGGGGGATGCGGCCCGGTGTTTCCCCTAATTAGCCAAAATTACACGATTTCCCGGGCCAGATGCGCCCGTCACCCCCTTCGTTTTTGTGACCCACGAGACTGCTGCCACGGGGGCGGGGGGTTGGGGGACCCGTTAGACACCGTCGTTGGGATCGGCCGACATATTCCGAACTTAATTAACGAGAAATCTTTTGATCCTTAAATTCCCACCCCCTCGCCGCCGCGGTAGCGCGATAGAAATCAGGTCGGGCAGGGTAGGTGTTCTTTAAGGGGGAGGTCGGCTTAACCTGCCGCCTAGGAAACTTCGAAGAAGGGGGGAAGGAAGCAAAGTACAACTTCTGCGTACGTTTTCGGCTACCTTTCCGGACGAGATAAAGACTTTCTCTCTTTCTCTCTCACTGTCTCCCGTCCCCCCTCCTTTCTTGGCAGCATGAATATGAATGACGATAAGCACGGAAAGAAATTGTTTTAGCGAACTTCCTTTCTTGGCTTACCTGTTTGTGCATCTCCACGTTCAGGCCGTAAGACATTTCGTAGTACTGTAACAGAAAAACGGGGAGGATGTTGTTATAGTGTTTTCAGCTTCTTTTTTTTCGAGGAATTGCGATAAAGCTGCGATATTGATACGGTAGACCCTCTCTTATCTGAATGATTACTCTTATCTGAGTGATAGCTTCTTATTTTTAAATTTAAGCGTGGAAAAATATAGGGAACAGAAGTATTTAAACAAACTGCTGACCTTTTTAACGCTAGAACTACCACCAAAGCGCTCAAAATGACCAATTCGTGATTATTCATAGCAGCCTTATACATTCACTGTGGTAAGGCTTCCATAATTTACTATGACCTTATGCAGAAAGTATAAACAAAGATTTGCTTCCTATGTATTCAGCATTTTTCATATAATTTTCAATTTGATCTCTTCCATCCAAATAAGTACATTTTGATTGTCGGCAGTTCTAGTGTTAATGTCCGTCGAAATAAAGTGAAGTTTAGCATAAGAAAACGTGATTATCCTACTATCCGAATATATTTGTCTCCTTATTAGCTCCGATAATCGAGGTTCTACCGTACATACGCGTTGTATAGTCATCGATAGGTCTTTTCAAACTCTAGAGCCAGCTTTTTCTTTATTCAAATATTTCACCCTATCGTATCACATAGGTATAATTGTTGTAAGCATTGCAATCATGAGCTACGTGGTGTGTTAAAACGTGATACAATTGTCCGTGTAAAATAATTCCTACTCACAAACAAATTTAGAATTGAAACATTCGTGAATCCGCAGCTCCGACCGACCCCCCCTATCGTTTCTTTCATTAACGATACTTAACTTCCGTTTCTTTACAATATCGTTTCAGACGCTCTAGAGTTTTCACGAGAAGCAGGGAACCCGGTCGGCGCAGAACTTTTAGTAAATACAACAGGCTTCTCGTAAATCTCGGCGAAACGAGAACCACCGGTACCACTGTTTCCCTTCCTGCTCCCTTTCACTTCTTTCTCCACTGTGGCGGGAGCCAGCCTACAGAAGAAAGGATCATTACAACGTTCTCCAGCGAACGGGTCGGATCAACCGACCACTTTTGTCCCTTGCGTGCGCGCGAGCGCTCGTAACCGTCGCGTTGTTTGTGTTTAAAGTTCAAACCTGCCTACCTAACTTGGTTTTACCCGAAAAGAACACATTTTCAGTGGTTTGTAACGTTAATCAAAACGTCATATATTGTAGGATTTATTTTAGAATTATCGATAATTAATCCTCGAACGATGGACCCGTGTCCATTCTGACCCAGCCATAAACACTTTCATAACATTTATCGCATAACGGATTTTTCACTTTCATTCCGTTCATGTTGATAGGCATACAGTTGGTCGCATATAAATTTCAAACGAGCAATTGAGAAACCACAAAAATTTATATAAAATTATTTTTTACATTCGATTTTGTCTTAAACTCGTCTACCGTGCGAAGGTTAACACTATTCCTACCGACACTTCACGTATACCTATTCCTACTGCGACATTTCCACGTAAGACAACTTACAAATTTTTCTCAGAAAGTAAACAATGAAAAATGAAGTGAACATTGAAAAATGTATTATACGTATATTTGAGGAAAAGTCTAAAATTTAAAGGCGATTCAATTATGTTGTATATATGAAATTCTAATCACAATTTTTGTTGGAAATTGAATACAGAAATATTACGAAGCAAAAATTAACCATAAACCAGCTTTCTCTTAACGTACTTTCTCAAGGGCTTCTTCCAAGAAGCTAAGCCACATCTGGTATTTTAGAAAGTTCGAAAACATCGAGAAACAGAACAATGGGGCTGAAGGATCCGGACAGGGGGTTGTAAGAATTTCGACCGCTGCGTTCTGCTAGTCTTGTGACAAAACTCGCTAGGTGCGGTCAAAATTGCCCTTCCTCGTGCTATATAAAAGTATCAATAAATATTCTTAGTATTATTTCACAAATAAGAGTTTATTTCATTTAGCAATATAAAACCCCATTCCCAATAATTTTAAAAACGGTCATTTGACCGGTCGTCGTAGGAATAGTGTTAAACACCAGTTGTCACATTTATCCTAGATTTAGTTTAATTTTTAACTGCTATCCAAAAAATAGCAGTTAAATTGAAGGAGCCCTGTAATATACTTTGAACATTGTAGAACACATTCTGTTGGCGAAAGATTAACAATTCAGGTGACCTTATGGCCTGACGATAATAATGAAATAATAGTTATCGACCATGCACGAAGAAGCTTGCTTTGTTCGACTACCGTCATGCGGTGCTTCTTAAACTTTTGAACAACGCAAAGAGAATCGAGAAGACGTTCTCGCGAGACGATAACCTTGCAAGAAGATTGTCTCGAAGCTCGAACACCTCCAATTGGGTTAACTGCATACAATTCGTGAGCACAGCCGTCTGATCGTAAATTGGTTAGTAGCTGAAGTCACTTGGGTACCAGCCACCCGTTCTGGGACGCATTACCGCACAGACGCGATGATTCCGTGGCACGGTTATAACGTGGCGGTCGTAAAAATGTTCGAGCGGAAGGCACGCGGAACGAGGGCCGACAGAAACGAGGGAACCACACAGATATGCAAATTCTCTCTTATTTATACTTCTTACATAATTAATTTACGGCGACGTGCCTTGTAAACGATTTTACGATCGACTGTTGAGCTGCGTTTCCTTTAAAGTTTACTAAGTTGCCTTCTTAAACAACTTCGACTAAAATTTCCCATTTCACGGGATTATGACGTTTACTTTAGCCAGTTCAGAAAGTAATTACGTATAAATAAACGAATCAAAGACAAACCCAAACAATTATTTAGAAATATTTATCACTGGGTCAAAATGGTTCGAATGATTACAACACTCTGAAAACGAGAGGAATCTTTGGGATCATTTTGGGAATTTCTTCTAAAGTAATTACCTACTTCCAAAAAAATACCAATTATACTGCACTTCTCAATATGCCTCTGCATAATACTTTTACAAGTTTCATTTTCACAAAAAATCTCACAAATTATACATGCATCTTATTAACGAGGACGACGACTGCAGTGCATCATCGTTTCTCAAATTGTACTCTAACTCCATCTGCCATTCGTAGACACTCCAAGAGCCCACGAGAGAAGGGTTGAAATAAATTCTAGCAAAAACCTTGCTCAGCTTGATCTACACTCGTTACCCACAACTAACAGCTTAAACCACGTAGAATGTTGAAGCACTTTCACCTAACCTCTATAGCAAACCTCTGAGAATCGTTGAGCTAAACGATCCTCCGATTCTTTCGAAACAGTTTACTTAAAACTGCACGGTGCCCGAAACCAAATGACAACAAACGTGTAAACGTGTTGATAACAGACCGACTCCGCGACGACCCGGCAAAGCAACGAGCCCCGAAAGTTCGCTCGCCGATTGAAATTACAGCCCGGCATCAAAATGAGCGAATCAAAATTCATGAACATCCCGGAGGGGCCACGGATGAGCCAGGCCGGCAAGGGGTCAGAGGCAGGCGCGTAAGTCAAAAGTGGTAATCCCTCGCAGCGGTCGAACAGAGGTAAGCCGGCACACACGAGCACCGGGGAGAAAGGAAGAGTCACGTGCGAGCAACGCTGGCGCGGACGGAGTTTCGACCCGGCCGGTGTTCCGCTAAAGTGCACCGTATCATACGATTCCGTGAGCGCGCTTGCGCGATCGTAAATCGGTTAGTGGCTGTCGCTTAGCGCTGCGTGTCCGCCTTTAGCCGCTCGTTCCGGGACGAATAGCTTCAGGGGGGGAAGGGCAAGGGAGGGCGAAGAGGGGTTGTCGGCTTCGGCTCGTCGGGAGAAAGCGCACACGTCGGCCGACAGATACTGCTCAAGGGAGGAGAGAGGGATCGATAGCATCGGGCCACGGAAATATACCGACTTAATAATGCAGCCGATAATCACGATGAAAGAGCACGATGACGACACGGAAACGAGAGAAGGCGAGCGGCCGCGAACACGCCTGCCCCACGTGCATTTCCCCGGGACGCCATCTTTACGGTCCGTTCTCTTGCGATTCGATTTCGGACGGCCCGTTTGAGCTTCGTTGTGATTTCGGGACGTTAACGTTTCTTGGTTGAATTGTACAGATAACCCTTTGCACTCGACAGGCAACTGTTAATCATCTGATAAATTATACAACTTTCAAGTGCAAAATATTTACTGAGATTCGCTTGTATTCAATTTTATTCGGTTGGGTTGTGCTGTATACTAAAATTTACGTGTATGAGTATTTAACCTCCGGGTCTGATTAATAAACGAACTAACTAAAGTCTGACAATTTGCGAAACTATCATTGCAAAGGGTGACTGACAGTGCAAAAGGGTTAACACGTTGAATGCCACGCCAGTTTTACAGAGTTCGCCCCTGGTGCGACGATGAATTTTCTATTATACGATACATATATTGTGTTGAAATATTACCTACAACAAATAAGTTACAGTGTGCAACTATTTTTAGATGTTTTATACCGCGTTAATTTCTTCACACCATTGTATTAACGATGATAATAATAAAAAATTATAAGTATTGTCATTTGTCTAAATTTGTTTTCTTTTTTTCAATCTGGGCACGTCGGTCACCGGTGGCCCCCATGGCATTCAACCTGTTAACACATTAAGGACCGCAAAGAAATCTGTAAGACATACGACCTGGGCCTTTGTCTGTTTATTATCTATTAATGCATTGGCTATTAATGTAAATACTTAAATACGCAAAGTAGGATACAATGTATCAAAGTACGTGACATCTAAAGATAGCGTGTAGAGAACACGGGTTATTTCGTGATCCATCCGTAAGACGGAACGCGAAGCACAAGAAAACTCGTGAGCGGTCCTTAATGTGTTAAGAGAAAGCTGATTTATGGTTAATTTTTGCTTCGTAGTATTTCTCTATTCAATTTCTAACACAAATTAAATAGTATTTTTCAAACGCATCGAATTCCGTTTTATTCGTATGTCAAGGTGCTAATTAAACGTAGATGAGGAGAGGGGTCCTCCCCCCCTTCAAGAAACCGATATTTCACACGTTACGACCCAATATCAATTTCGTCGGTGAGCTCAACGCCTCGCCTGGCACCCCCCTCGACGTCCATTACCTAAGTAGATCCAACAATATGCGAACGGTTACGATTATTGCCGCGCGATAGTTAAGTGGAACGCGACACGTGCTCGTTTTTAACAACGGATCCCCGTTACACCGGGTTCTAATCGCGCTTTAAGCTGCTGAAAGCTAGCGCGCCGTACAGATCGGGAAAAATGATACCTTCGTGTGATCGCGTATGCAGCCGACATGAGCGACGTGACCGCAACTTCGCGGTTGGTTATCGGCTGGTAATAAGCGGCTTGGGATTTCAGAGTTTCGTCGTAAGAACGTGTTACGTTGATTAAGACGTTCAAGGGCAGGGCCTGATTGCAAGGCGAACCGCAGCAACCGTTTCTTGCTTTACCTCTTTACACAATTTTTGTTTTTGTTTGTTTTACTAATGGCGGATTCAGAATGGAGAGGGGTTATCTCATCCTTACAGAAAGTAACGAATTTTGAAAATGTGAAACTGCGTCTACAACGAACGAGCATAAAGTAACAAAAGACGACTTTTTTAAGGAACATGATACGCCAATGAAATGTTCCTCGATGTTGCTTTAGTGTGTAGTAAACGTATGCTTTAGTAAACTAGTATACGTTTAATGTGTGGTCAATGTATAATTGACGAGATGCTGGTGATTTGCATGCTTTAGATACTCGCCAATTTAAATTCAATTATTTAAGCTGTTGTATCCGGTAGAAATATTAAAATATAGTCAGGGAGAAAGTGAAAATTGTGTGAAACAAGGTTTTGAAGATGTATGTCAATACTTTTACATATGTCGTCCTCTCTTCAGGTTCTGAACCCGCCCCTCGTATTTTACTTATGACTAGATACTAATCCGTGTCAATTAAAATTAAACCTTACTATAATCGCGGTGTATCTTTATTGCGTTCGCATTATAATCGACGAATCGAGCACAACCCGTAATTATAGTGCAGTGAATCAATTTATTTTATTTATTTTAGGCGATTTTTGCCGATTTGCAACCTGTCTAAGTGTCCTTCCTCACCACTCATGACCACGTGCGTATATACCTAACCTCAAAAATGGCACCAGGATAATGTTCTGCTCTTTGTGACCTCTATACGCCTACAATTTCTTGTTCTTTCTTTCAACTATTTTGTATATCGCTTTATTATTCTATTGCACCCTTTCCTAATGTTTTTCGAATAATTTATTCTACGACGTACGCGTTACAATTCCTTCAGCTATCGATCCTACCACGCATGTAACGTGATCACGAATCAATTTTAGATCATGTCATCGCAGCCACGGTGTCAGACAAAAACGACGGACCGCGTTGACAGAAGCCCATACGGAAGAAAATTTCGAAACGCATTAACCGTGCGGCTAAGAACGAAGGTGGTCGTTCGACGCAATATTTAATCGAAGATGATCTATTATTAACGACTGATTATCCGCCGGAAGCTAGATAAATTTTAAATGAACGCAATCAATTAAACTGCCGGCGTATTATTATACCGAGGGCTCGTCGGCGGCGGGAACGGAAGAAGCCCGCGGAAAAAGAACGACACCGGATCAAATATAACTTACTCCACGTCCGTTTCTGATGAAACGTTCAAATAGGTATTAACAAATCGCTTCTCGGCCAGGCTAATCGAACGGAATCGAATTTATCTTTAATTCCGCGACCGTGCGCGCCCCCTCCTTTCTCTTAGGGACATACAGGGTGTTCCAGAGGTGAACCAAGCAACTGAACTTATCCTAAATTCACTTTCTTCTTTTTGAAATTAAAAATTAATTACAATATGTAACTAAAACTTAATGCTATTTTTTTGTATTCAACACAGCTAATCAATTTTTCTGGCATATTTGATAGGTCACTTTGAATAAAAAAAAAAAAAATCGTACACATTTTTATGTATGAATTCTTGTACAATGGAACTCCATTTGTACGAACTTCGCTTACATCGATGAAATTACACCAGTGCTTGGTCAACTGAACTTTTATTGCTCGAACGAGAAATTACAGATGGTATGAAGAATTATATGAGTTTCTATTTTTATGTAAATATACACGTAAATAGAGTTCCATTGTATATACAATTTTGCAATCGTGTCGCTTCATACGAAACAACTTTCATTCCGTGGTAACTTATGAAACATCGTGAGGAAAGTTGTTCGGTTTACTTCCACTGGCCACCCTGTGTATGACAGGGGATAGATCGATCGATCGCGGCAGTCAAGACAGAGAACAATATCCGCTGAGAGGCGACTATCGATGAGAGGGAGGCCTGTCCCCTAAATGGCGCGGGTTATCGACATCCTGGACGGGGATTAATTCGATTCGCGACGTAATAAAATGCTTCTTGGCCGCGTCGCGGAACGTATACGCTATATATTGGATCGTTCGAAAGTCCGAAACACGAAAGGAAAGAGTTCACAGGGGCCAAGTCGATAATCGGATGAAGAGAAACTCTCAGCGGCAAAAGGGGGGCTCCGGCGATGGTGGCGGTGGGTCGTATCGATCTCATCTGGCAACCTTTCCTTTTCTATTTTCACGTGGTTCAGAACCCAATAATAGGGGTTGTACCGATAATTTCACCCCCTCCGGTTATTCGATATGGATCTTTTAGTAGCGAGCCTTTGCTAGGGTGATTGAGCTGCCTACTCTCTTTCCCAGTCACCCTCTCTCTATACATTTCCGTGTCTCTCTCTCTTTCTCTCTCTCTCTCTCTCTGTCTCTCTCCCCTTTTCTATCTATCTTATATTCCACATCCCCTTTTCTCCCTCCTATAATACTTGTTCCGCCAGCGTACACTTTCTTTCCACTTTGTCGCTCCCGTTCACCTTTGTTCCACCTTTTCATCTTTTCCCGATGTTTTTCGCCGGATCTCGCGCCTCCCGTTCGCATGGCAATTAACGGATAATTAATCAGCCGAACTGGCTCGATCGCGATGGTGAGAATCGGTGAAAATAAACCCGGGAACAGAGACGATTGTTTTTTGGCGAGGCGACGACAACGGGTGCAAGAGGGTGAAACAGAAAAGAGCGAAGGGGATGAAAAGGAGCGAAAGGGAGAAAGAGGGAAAGGACGAAGGAAAGTGGAGACAGGTTCGAGGGGGAAAAAAAATTTATTTGCTCTCGCGGTTAATTCTTGTCCGCTTCCCCGAGGGGGGTTGGGCCGGGGTCGTAAAGCGACGGAAAGGGATGCGCGTTGACGTAAGTGAAATCGATAGCCGCGTAAAAGCAGAAGTCACAAAGTCAGTGGGAACAGTTACGACGGTCTGGTAGCGTTAAGAAAATTGAATAGCAAAGGACACGGGTTGCCGCGAAGGAGGGGGAGCAAATAGAAAGAAGAAACGGACCTCTTCTGCGGGAGCGGTGCAAAAAGGAGGGAGAGGAAAAAAAGAAAGAATCGACGGAGACTATTGCCCCGGGTGGGGAGGGTGTGGCGGAGAGCGGATAAATTCGTGAAAACAGTTAACCCCTCGCGGAACGTGGCCGCACACCGTTATGAAACTTCGTAAACGTCGGCGGGAAAGGGGTAGCAGAGGGGTGGGCGAAGACGGGGAAAACAAAAACACTAAATTGCACGGTGGAAACTTCAAAGGCGGAAATAAAATCTGTAAAAAGAAGCAGACGGTGAACGCAAACAGGAAAAACAAGAAGTAATCAAGAAACGTGCCCGGAGGATGTGGGTTATGTTTAATTTGTTACGCTGCGGAAAAACAGAGAGGGGTAGATATAAAGAGGAGGAGCGAGGAGAGCGGGAAAAGTAGCAGGTAGCAAACGAGAGGGTGGGAATAGGGAGGGGGTGGAGGGACGGAGGAAAATGCGAGAGGGTAATCGGAAAGTCTACGTTTTCAAAGGGTGAAAAACGCGCGTCGACGGCGAGCCCCGCTTTCCATAAGAATATTTTTCGCATCTTTCCACCCCCTCTCCCACTCGCTTCGAACCCGATCCGCGGGATCGTTCCGCTTTTCATAATAAAAATCGAATTAATTTCTTATCGATTTAACAACTTTTTCTGGAGCGTCAAATAAAGCGAAGAGGAACGAGGAAATAAATCTGACCGACTCTCCTGGACCTCGCACAGCCCCCGCCGCCGCCAGATACTTTTCAGGGAATTAATTTAACGGCGCTCTATCGTTTCGTGATAAAAATGGAATAACTCCCGGGGAAAGGTTATTGCACGATAAAAATAGATGGAATCTCCGTGATACCTTTACCTGGGACACACAGGGCTGCTCCTGGTGGCCGAAAATAAAGAAAAAAAAAATCATCGGAAAACCGTCCCTCTGGGAAAAACAATCGTCGCGTCGTACTTCCGTTTCCGCGATTGATAAAATGGAAAGGAACGCGAAGCAACTATCATTCTGTGTACGTGTACGATAAAAGATTGAAATCAAAGAATCAGGAAGGGTAAGTTTTAATTAACTTACAGGAACAGCACAACGAAGCCCGATTTAAAAGGTTCGACCAACAGGACATCCGTGCCGAAAATTATGTTACAGCAAAACAGCAATCGCTTAGAAACTACGCTTTATCCTATTTTCTCCTGTTAAATTTACGCCCGCCGCTGTACACGGTATTAATGACAGATAAACGATCGCGTGCACCGCGTTCGTGCTCGACCGATTAAACGTTCGAGACGTCACAGGTGACGACAATTTGCATGCTCGGGGGGTGTAACGCCATTTAGCGAAAAATCTCGCGAACGGGTTAACAAGTCGCAGATTTTCGAGTGGGGTGTATCGGATAAGGACATATCGCGAGGCGATGATCCGTGCGTTGAAGTTCACAAAAGGACGGGAACGCAAGGAGGAAGAGTTGAGCGACGGCGGTGGAAAGAAGAGGGACGACGGAAAGTGAAAGACGGAAACAGGAAGCGAGAGAAAGAGAATGCAAGAGTTTAAGAGAACGAGGGAGGGAGAGAGAGAGAGAGAGAGAGAAAGAAAAGAGAAAAAGTTGAAGCAGCGCTCGGATTTACGCGGCACGTTACCCTAATGAAAATCGCGGAGGATGAATTGTAGGAGGGGCGGAAAGGTGGCTGGTTGAAATACACAGGGGTGGAATTAGAATATCAGAGACACGTTCGCAGCCTGTACATACGTTACACCAACACTCCTCCCCGTCAGACTGTACGTATATAATACTTGTCGGTAGTTGACAAACCCTCGACATCAATTTCTCTCTCTGTCTCTAATTCCCCCCTTCTCTTTCCCTTTCCCCTTCGCCCTTCGCCGTCCTTCACTCCGCCCTTCCTCTGTTGCCTTTCGTCTCTATCTAGCTCCGTCGTGTCTCCCCTTTTCTCTCTTTCCACCACCCTCTCTCTCTCTCTCTCTCTCTCGCTCCCTCTCTTCATCTGTCCCTCCACTCTGTTTCTCCTTCTCCCACCCTCTCTCTCTCACCCTCTCCCTCTCTCTCTCGCTCCCTCTCTTCGTTTACTTTGGAGATATCGATTACCGGCTCAACTCCCAACCCCCATCAACCCCTCTGTCACCTCCGACCCCCCACCCCTTATCCACTCCCACTGGCACCCACCCCTCCCCACGAACGCCAACCACCACTCGGCCCAGCTTGCTGCTTGGTTGCTTGCACGGTGTCACATCGGTGTAGCAGTTTACAGAGATGGTACAGTTCGCGACAATTACGATCAAACGTACAGTTAACATCGGCGTACGATCTCGCGAGCCGGGGATGAGGGATTGCGTTGGAGAGTCGTGTCGCCTAACTGCTTCTCGTGCTCTCGGATCGATCATCGGCGTCCCGCAATCCCCACCGTGTCATTTCGCCCGTTTTGCGCCTCTTTCCCGACCCCCTCCCCCACCCCACCACCCTTCACCTCTCGCTCTCTTTGTTTCCACATTTTTATCTTCCACGGAAATGACTGCGTCATTGCGACACGTTCGAATTAATACCGCGAGTCCCGCGTTGAAATGATTCGCGTCGCGGGATAACACGGTCGTAGACGCGGCGTTTCGTGCGCGTTTAAAATAATAGGAAGCTCCTCCATCGGTCGGTGGTTTTTTTCCCGAGCGGGAAGGGGGATGAAAATAAATCCAGGACCGAGGACCGTGGCAGGGTTGTTGACCCTCCGGCCCTGGGAATACGTTTTCGTATACCGGTGAAGAGACGAAGAGAGAGTGAGGGGGGCAGGGAGAGAGACAGCAGTTTACAGAACTGCATAACGGCCAGCGTAAGAGCACGTTCTCAAATATCGGGGAATTTATACACGCGAATAAAACGGACGACCTGATTTCTTTTTCTTTCGGCCGCCCCCTCGGCTCTGTCCCCGCTATGCAAGAATCCTCCTCGATGAATTCGGCCCGAGGACCGTCGAAACGCACGAAAATTGCTTTCCCAAGAAAATGTCTTAATACTCGCGTTTAACATAAATTAAAAGATGGCCCGATATCTCACTCGGTGTAATTATAATTACGAAGCCCTTATTTACGCTATCTACGTCTACGTGAATAAATTGATCATTGTATGCAAATATGGCGTTTAACCCTTTAAGGGCAGGTAAGTTGATCAAAAATAAAAGAAACATTGATATACAAGTGTTAGATATATTTTATGTTATTACGAAGGAACACGGATAATATTCGCAAATATAGTGATTCAGACATTTAAAGGCTTCCAAAAGCACTAAAAGCTTTATCGTCGCCTACGCGCGACGGTAGATTCTACGACAAAATTGCCTCACAGTAGTCCTTAAAGGGTTAAAAATCCACAATTCTCGTGGGTGACTCGAGGAACGATCGAGTTAGACTGAATCTCCGACAGAGCAACGAGAATTCAGTTTGTTCGATAATAAATATTTAATAAAGACAGGGGAGAAGAAATGAAATGGACTCCCGGATGGCAAATACTTTGGTCCACGTTAATGCCGCACTTTAATATAGGTAAGTCCAAGTTAAGCTCCTTACCGATGACGATACGATTAGTACGGTTGGTTGAGCTAATTGCCTTCGCGCTGATGGGAACTGAATCGAAGAGCCGGCAATATGAAGCGAGAACAATATCGATCGTTTTTCTCGGTTCCCCGTGTCGGGGGAGGCTTGCGACAAAGATTACCGAGTTCAATAACGGTCCTGTAATCTCGTTGCTTATAAGACCCGATTTCGTGGCTACGATTACACTCTGTCCATCCGGAATTTCAACGACAAACAATTGTGTTCCTTTAAGAAACTTTCCTTCGACCGGGTTACGTTTATTTCACCGATCAAGTGGTTATCCTTCGGTCAAAAAACAGTTCTTTGCGTGTAAAATTAAAAATGAACTTTAACACTATAACTATCAAGATCGGTCAAAATGACCAATTCGTAATTTTTCATGGAAGCTTTGTAAATTTACTGTGATACCTAAATCTTTAGAAATTTACTGTGATCTTTACTGCAATCATTACGATTTATTTCCCTTGTACTAGGTATTTTTTATATATAATTTTCAGTTTGATTTCTTCGTTACAAATAAGTATACTCTAACCCGTCAATAGGTTTAGTGTTAAAAAAAATTGGTATGATTTTTGTGGAATATTTTGAACCTTCTACTGTTTCCAGAAAAACAGATCAGTTTGTTTCAGGATCGAAGTTGTAGTAGAGAAACACAGAACGACGACTTCGTGATATTGACGTACGAAATATAATACAAGGTTAATAATAATTGTCATAAATACATTTGTAACATAAAGTTTAAACGTTTAAAAAATTGGAAACGTAATGTTCTGGTTTAAACAGACACCACGTGCAATTCGATCGAGTTCCCTTCAACGTTCACGATCCTATCGATCTTTTCAACTACGGCGAATAAGCGTGCGTATTCGACGAAGATAAAAAGACGTGAAAACGAACTTACAAAGTGCCTTACCATAACGTAATGCCTCTGCATCTCGGTCTTCTCGCTGGCCAGCTTCTCGCACTCGATCTTCAATCTGAAAAACGAAAACCGATCGAAGACGATACAAGTCAGACAAATGCACGTGGTCGACGAAACAGCGGAGTCAAAATCAAAAATTTGCAATACAGTAGAACCTCTCTCTCTTATACAAACATCCATCGCCTAAATATTGCATCTAGATGTTCTATTACCCGAACAGAGTGTCATCTGATAACATCCGTTTATTTAAAAAAGATTATAAAAATTCCAGAATCGAGAAAGATATAGGATACACCAATGTTTAAGCAAATTGTTAACCTCCTTCATGTAAATTTAAATAAATATTAAAATATCAATTAAAATTGTTAACCTCCTTGAATCAATTTAAATAAATATTACAATATTAATTGAAATTGTTAACTACTTTGAATCAATTAAAATAAATATTACAATATCAATTGAAAAAGTTAACCACCTTGAATCAATTTAAATAAATACTATAGTATCACTTAACATTGTTAACCTCCTTGAATCAATTTACATAAATATAACAATATCAACTGAAAAAGTTAACCACCTTGAATCAATTTAAATAAATACTACAGTATCAATTAAAATTGTTAACCTCCTTGAATCAATTTAAATAAATATAACAATATCAATTGAAATTGTTAACCACCTTGAATCAATTTAAATAAATACTACAGTACCAATTTAAATTGTTACCTTCTTTAATATCAATTTAAATAAATACTACAAAAGAAACGGTAACTATTTTATTATTCAAACGTTCCTTTATCCGAACCCTCCTTTTTAATTCACATACGGGAGGCTGTATTGTATCGCATTATGAACAACATCTAAAGAGAGCCGACGATTTTATAAACGTTCGCGTTACAGAAGTATCGAGTAAGGTTTGTGTTCCAAAGGTTAAAGCGGAAATGACGAGTACTCGCGTCTACCAGTAGATACACGCGCACGTGTACGTGTACGTTATGTACTCGTACGCGTGTGTTCGTGTAGATATACGCGCAAGCATACACGACAAGACCGCCGCCGCTGCCTTTTCCTCTGGGATTTGCAGCATCTTGAATTCGAGGAGAAAAGGGCACACGGTGTGTGTCTCTGGAAAGTAAGATCGAGTTCGCCGGCGAAAAAGCTGAAGGAATAAGGAGAAATGAGATTATGGCCGTGTTAGCGGTCGCGGTAGGCGAGCCGACAATGGAAAATGCAAAAAATGCGTCCATGAATAAAGGAGCAGAACTCGCGGCGACATTTTAGAAAATACGATCGTTGCACGTGCTTTACTCGTCGGTGAAAAGAATCGATTAGGAAGCGGGGAGAACGAAATCGATTTCCCGGAATTCAGGCAATTTTAACCCATGCCCCCTTGTAAACGTTCTTTCGGTTACCGTGCACTATAAACGGGGGGTCACGTTAATCGTAACACATTGCGGACCGCTAAGAAATCTGTAAGACATACGCCTGAGACCGCACGTTTTTCGGCAAACTTGCACGTTACTAAAATCATCGTAACATTTTTATCGATCAAGCAATGTTTGTCAAACAATTTTTTTTTGTTTCAAAAGAAACACACCTTGACGAGTTTTATTAGCGAAAAAATATAGCTTGTCGTATACTGAACAATAATTACATTGTATAATCTGTGAGAAAAGAAAAGCGCATCGATCACGAGTACACTCGTGGCCGGTCAGCAACGTTCGGTTTGCTAAACACGAGAAAACTCGTGAGCGGTCCTTAACCAGTTAAGTGTGTTTGACGACTATATCCGTCATGGAGATATGACAAAATTTTGTGTCATGACGACTATATTCGTCATGCGTAAAATTTTGTTTCAATTTGATATTTAAATTGTAATTTTGGCGGAAACTAAATTATATTCGTAAAGTTTAATATGTTTAGAGGTCAACACGAAATAAAAAAACAAATGAAAATTATAAATGATTTGAGTTGGATTTATAACTATATCCGACATCGCCTGATTATCGCGACACACATTGGGGGGTATTTTGTAAAGAGGTCGCCACACTTAACTGGTTAATGTGTTAACACTATTCCTACCACGGACCGGTCAAATGACCGTTTTCAAACTTTCGATTAGAATTTCATATACACAACACAATTGAATCGTCTTTAAACTTTAGACTTTTCCTCAAATATACGTATAATACATTTTTCAATGTTCACTTTTCTTTTCATTGTTTATTTTCTGAGAAAAATTTGTTATGTTATTTGTTGAAAAATAACGGTTAAAGCGTTTAAGTGCAGATTCGATACTCATCGGTTCACAAGATGCGCGAATCTTTCGTATGAACCTTCAACGTGAAACCCCGTTTACAGGTTAAGTTGGATTAATTCTATTGTAGTATTGTAGTTTCAAGGACCAGAAAAGTGAAAGTATGGGTCGACTAGACAAAAGCCAGGCCCATCGGAAAAACCATTGGCGACAGACAATTCACCGATGGGTCGACAATGTCTGGCGAGCATGGGGTGGGAACAGGAAAAGGCCTACAAGGGTTTCCACGAAAGAGAAAAGGGACCGGTGTTGAATAGAAAACCGAGTTGTAGAGTCGTAAAAAGAGCTAAGGATTAAACATAGAGTCGCGTGGCATAGTTGAATTAGAATTTACTGTATACTGCATATTTTTGCCATTAATCATATTAATAATAATAAATAATCTTAACCCTTTGACTGCGGCGTTTTTCGTATGTCAGTCGCAACAACTGGTTGTCCACTGACTGACTAGTGACCAAAACAGTACCCGGATATTTGATACCATTCTTAGGGATTAAAAATAATAATGACAAAGCAATAATGGCATATTCAATTGCTATGTTACATAGGAAAATAAATTCTGTGTTGAATTAATCAGTAAAACATAAAAACAAATAAAGGTGTTATAGTAAAGAAATAATACGGAGGACGTATATTTACGCCTTTCGTATATATTGATGGACTTGTGAAGGCGTATATTTACGCCTTTAGCAGTCAAAGGGTTAACATGTTATATCCCATGTTAAATCAATCGATAAAACAGTAAACGATGTTATAGTAAAAAAAATGCAGAGGGCGTAAATTTACGGCTTTCGTATACATTGATAGACTTGTGAAAACGTATATATACGTCTTTAACACTCAAAGGGTTAAGAACCTTTATTCTACACTATTTAAAAATTTCTTCTCGGACCACGTCTAAACAGTTCCAACTACGAAACGTAAATTTAACCAATGACTTCAACGATATTACAAGTGCCAGCGAGATAATTAATGAAACGTAAACGCAGACATTTGTACACACGGTCCCATTACACGACGGCCGTTCGAAAGTGAGCGTTGTTCCAATAACGTTAACCGTTACAGCAACGCCTGCATCTGGATACTACTTGCAGTAACGTCGATTAATTACCGTGTGTCCCGGCCCCGATAATCAATTACCATAGATCGTCGACATCCCGGCGATGCCACGTTGTTCTTTGCCCCGCGATAGCAACGAAATCGTTCTCCCTTTCGACACTCGGACGAATTCGTGTAATAGTTGTTGTGTACAGTAGCGGACAAAAGTTTAACCTCTTAGGTACGGATAAATTTCATGCGAATTACGCGTAAACAACACAGCACTGCAATGTGTAACGGACAATGGCTGTTTTCTACGCGAGCACATTGGAATGAAGTTTTTGATGATTAACACGTTCCCTGCCGCGTGGGGCGTACACGCATAGGAAACAAAGCTTTACCGCTGTGAATTTATAAGGCTGCTATGACTGATCACCAATTGGTCATTTCGACTAGTCTGGTAGTTCTAGTGTTAATAAAATTCTTTATAAAGCTTAAACGAATAAAATAAAATTAAAGTTCATTATATTAATCCTTTAGCTATCCCCGAAAAAAGTCATTACATCATTGCAAATAAAAAATGTAACATGAAGTATGAATTTTAAAATAAAGTCGTCAAACCAGTCAAAATGACTGGTGTGGTAGTTCTACTGTTAATTCATATAAGCGCGTATATCAAATCGGCCCGTGGCATTCTTCGCATGATGTACACCATAAAATGCCCGGCATTAAAAGGGTTAAGTTTCCGCGTTTTTCGAAACATCCTAAAAATTGTCGCGTTTCGTGCGAGCCCAATAGATGTCCCGACACCTGGGGCGTATAGATTTCAACCCCTGGAGGTCGACTCGTTTTATCCGCGTATCCGCCGTAACCGCTCGAGCCCGCGAGCGGAAGACGCGTTATTAGGATCGGAGGGAAGGCGTCGCGAGCAAACAACAATTCCAACTTCCTCCCCCGCGGATGACAAGAGAGAGGCGATCGACGCGCAACAGCGTCAACGCAGGGGCTGTTGGTTTCGCGACAACCCCGAAACAGGGACCGACGAAGAAGCAAAGAAACGCGGGGAGGGAAAGGGAACACAGGCAAAGGTGACACGAGACGGTGGAGCCAAGAGATCGGCGTCAATAATCGTGGATCTTCGAGGAACGCGAACGCGGGACGGAAGGAACCAACTGACGCGGGAAAACCGGGGAGGGGGGGGAGGTTGAGCGCAGATAAGGGGGTTGGAGAAAGAAAAACAAAGAGCAAGCGAGAAACGCGCGACGAGGCGGATTCAAAGAAAAGAGAAAGACTCACGAGTGGTTCTGTTGCTGGATGAAATTGAATTCCTCTTTGATCCTCTCGCAAGTGTCAGCCACCGTGAATTTCAGCCCTCCCGCAGCCCCGCCGCTTCCTCCGCCACCCTGGAACAAGCAGAAAACAGACGGAAAAAATAAGAGGAAGGAATTCGATTAGCATACACGCGATAAAGTACGAGAAATAGATCGGGTAGAATAGATGTGGTTATACGAATGTGTGAGTCGTGATTATGCTCTACGATATATGTGAATGGCGTCGCGCGTCTTTCATCTTGAAGCAATTTGCATACATTATTGTATTAGTAACATAGATCTGGGGGTCTGGATTATTTAACTATCCGGATGATAAGGATACTCGGATACTCCGAATAGTAAAGGAATCATCCGGATAGTTGAAAATATCAGATAATAAACGGAGCAAAGAAACAACAGTATTCGGATATCCAAAATCTGAATTACGAATACCTCGTTATTATCTGAAATATTCGGATAATCCTAAAATAAATTTTGTTAATAATCCTAATTTTACAAAACAATTTCCATTAATTCTACATCTGTACTGCGTTGATGAGGACGATAATTACGGTATGTAATTGTTTAATTATTTTCATTAGTATCCTCGTAAAACAGGGCCATTTTATCTTGATAAAATTTCTAAGAAAGTGCCCAAGCCACCGTCATTAAAAATAATATCCCTTTGATCAAGCATACCCCGAATCCCACTCGCGCCTTACATCGTTAACCCTAACACCACACAGGCACAGAAAATAAGTTTCGCGTCCTAAAAGCGACCTTAATCATCGCAGAACTTCGAAGCAGCAGTTCTATAACAGGGGCGTGTATACTTCAGCCGGCAACATTATACATCCGGTTCTGGTATTGAAAAACGTGTTCTTGTCCCCGCAGCAAGAAGACCGGGGCCGGGTTAACAAGCAAGATTTCTATCGGCTCGCACAATTCGAACAGACGATACGATAACAGTCCCGCCGCAAACGATGGAACTCTCTATTTACGAAATCCAGCGGGAAAAAAACTCGTTAAAGGGTGCAGAGGCAACGGAGAGGAGGAATCTCGTTACGCCGGAAATCGTGTACACAGAGGAGGATACCCGGGAGGAGCAAAGGGGAAGGAGGAAGAGAGAGACCTCGACGTTGCGTCGGACCTTTGGGTCGGTGAAACCGCGGAATAAATCTGGAATAGTAAATCTTAACAAATCCGAATTTAAAGGAAAAAGCAGCAGCAACCGCTGCCACGGTGTGCGCGTTCGTTCGTTCCAGAAACGCCTGCCAGGTAAAATCGTAACGAGGTTAAAGTCGAAGATGACAAGCAACCACCATCAAATGGCCTTCGACCGCGTAAAGCGCACGCAAACACACGAACAGAGAGAGAGAAAGGGAGAATGTGAGTAAGAGAGAGGGGGAGGGAGCGAGATGAAGTCTGAGTGAGAGTGAGAGAGAGGGAAAGAGACAGTATGAGAAAGAAAAAGAGAGAGAGGGAAGGAGGGAGAGGGAAGGAGGGAGAAAGATTGGGAGAGAGAGAGGGAGAGAGAAAGATTGGGAGAGACGAGAGAGAGAGAGATTGTAAGAGAGAGGAGAGAGTGGGACAGATGGTGAGTGGAAGAGAGTGAGAGAAAAAGAGAGGGTGAGTGAGTGAGAGAGATTGAAAGAGAGAAAGAGAGTGAGCTCGAGAGAGGGAGGGAGAAAGACTGGGAGAGAGAGGAAGAGAAAGAGAGATTGTAAGAGAGAGGAGAGAGTGGAAGAGAGTTAGAGAAAAAGAGAGAGAGAGTGAGTGAGTGAGAGAGAGAGGGAGGAAGGGAGGGAGAAAGTGGGAGAGATTGGGAGAGAGTGAGAGAGAGAGTGAGCTCGAAAACGCGAACGGAGGGCATCCAGGTATAAAAGACGAGCGCCTCCGTGGGCTGAGAGGGAGAGGAGCCGAGCGAGGCCTGAAGAGCCAAGGATGAAGGGCCATGAAGGCGTCCTTAATGAGACCCATTCCACCAGGTAGCACGAGGTTCTGTGTCTACGTGGGTTCTTCAGCCGCGTACACCGCTCTACCGGTTGAAATTACGGAGAAAAGGATCGAGCTTTCCGATGACAGTAATGATTACGTTACACGTATATGTGCAAACCCGAACTGGCGTACACACACGTGTACAGAGGTGCAAACACGCGCGCACTGTACTCCCTCCGCCGCGATGTCAATCGAATTTCAGAAGTACACTCCAAACGTGCCAGCGGGAATATTAAGAGAAACTAATCCGAGCGTGCGAGTGTCTTCTGAATGAACTTCACTCGGGGATAAATCACTTCGCTCTTTTCCGTTGTTTTCGCTCGCGATAATCATCCGATCTGTTCCTTTCCCTTTATAAGTGCGAAGAAGTTCGTAAAAGTGTATCGAGTTGTCTGGGGATAAAGTTTGAAGGAGTTGAAAAATCTGGCATCGTTTGAAAAAAACGAAGTTTTCTAATTACACGCCTTGTAGATGGTTATGAATTTCAGGGGAAAAAATGATCATTGTATCATTAGTACAATAGAAACACCTGTATCCAAGTCCCCGTTACCCGAATAATCTTCGACATAGCTGCTGGTATTAAAGAACTTGTACAACTTGGCGGTCTAAACGATACAAGATCCTTAAATATCGAAAGAAATCTCAATTCTGTCGATTACAGGTTGAGTAAATGAAGTTTATCGTACTATTCTCAAAAAATTCCACTATTCAATCACTCTTATCTCTCGCCATTAATTGTTCGCATATAAAAATCGCTAATACATATTTTCCTTTGTGCACAAGGAACTTAATCCTTTGCACTCGAAAGGCAACTCTCTACCTTCAAAAATTTCCAAGTGCAAAATTCAAAAATTAAAGAAACCAGAATTTACTTATTTTAACACTCGTTTAATACAGATAAAGACTGCTAAAATCTTCAAGCATCAGTATTTGCATCTGGAAACTTGCAAAATTACTATCGTACGTTTATCAGCAGTCACTTCTCGAACGAAAAGGGTTAATAATTACCGCAACGACAAATTAACTTTCTTTCGACAGGTCCTATTACTGAAATGCAACGCACACACACCTTCGTTTATCGTCGAGAATAAAGGGAACCTCGATCGAGAGAAAGAACGGATTTCCAGTTGCCAATCAGATCATTAATCCGATACGGTTACGCAGCGTCATTGAGTATCAATACCGCGGGAGAGAACAAAGGAGAGAAGAGAGAGAGAGAGAGAAATAGAGAAAGGAATTTCGGGATGAATGACAAAATCGCTCGATAAAGAGAAATATTCCGGCGAGCGGCGTTAAATGGTCAATGACTATCCGCCGGCTGGAAAATTCCAGTTTTTCGACGCTACGTAGTCTCGCGTAGAATGATTTGGCCACTTGTTGAATTCGAAACGGGGAGTGGCTGTCGGTGGTAAAATGGTTTGGGAACAGGTTGGGGAAGAGGACGGCGGCGGTGGTGGGCCTCACTTGTTGCAATCATCAAACGGAACAGTCATCGAACAGGTTGTTGTTCCGATGGTTAACCCGCGACCGTACACACATCCGTTATGCGATACGGCCAGCGACAATTCGTTTTCATGAAAATTCTCGCGCGATCTGACCAACGTGCCGCCATTCACGATAATTCCGCGTATCCGTATAAAATTTTCCCCTTTTTCTCTCCCGCTTTGGGATTCTAATACCGGATATTCGAATTATAAATTATTGGAGAAAATTTAACACTATTCCTACCGACAATTCACGTATACCTATTTCTACCTCTACATTCCCACGCAAGACGGACTACAAATTTTTTTCAAAAAATGAACAATGAAAAAAGAAGTGAATATTAAAAAATGTATTATACGTATGTCTGAGAAAAACTCTACAGTTTAAAGGCGATTCAATTACGTTGTATCTATGAAATTTTAATCGAAATTTTAAAAACGGTCATTCGACCGGTTGTGGTAGGAATAGTGTTAATTTGCGTGTGAGATAGAAACTGTATGCTTCTAAAAAAATATTTAACGAGAGGGAAAGAATTTTTATTTGGGTTCTTTACGCGGGATTGTGGAAGATATTTTAAAGCGCCATTTCTAGAAATCCAGAGAAGTAAACGCTTCAATTTCATTGGTAGCTTCAGTTTCAAAAACTTTGTAACACCAAGCTTTCGCATCTCTAGCGAGCTCATTTTTATTAAATTACGGTTACAGCTTCTTTTTGAATAAGCTGATAATAGAAGATTGTAAACAACGAATTATTTAACGAAATCAGACACCGTTTCAATTAAAAATGATATATTCTTCGTGTTTACTGATAAAGCCTACATTCTCGAAATAAGAATTCTCAACATTTCGCTGTTTCGATATCCGGTATAACGCAAACAAGAACTTATAAAAGCGTACACACCATGATCGAATTTTAACCCTCCGCCTGCGGTCCATGGGTCTTTCGTAACCCATGCTGAGAGTCTCTTGAAAGCGATAACGCATACAACGATGGGCGCTGTGTGGTAGGAGAAAAGTGACGATCGCACTAACACATATACGTTTCCGCCAGAGTGCCGAAGTAACGAAACCGACGACAGTCAGTTTCTAGCAACGCTCTGAAGAAGAAACATGTGTAGCAAATCGAAACAATTCTTTATTTCAAAGTTTACTTTATATTTCCATACTTTTATTATTGTTTTAGCATTTTAGCATTATATTTTAGTATTTAATGTTGTCTTTGTGTAGACAATGATAATAAATATATAGCCGTGTGCGATAATTATGAAAGACCCATTTGCAGTGGCCATTCGAGAAAAATCCAGCAAATTTTAGATAGCATACGTGACAATACGTAAATATACAATAAATATAGCTTCGACGTTTGATAATTCACGTTATTATTATCTGTTCCTATACGCTCCTATATCTTCCTATGAATCGGATGATTGTCACTGTATACAGTATCGGTGAGGACCTCGGTCTCGAGCGATCGTCACTTGAGTAGCGTAGCATTGGTGAGCCTCATGGACGGCCCTAAATATGTATTAGTGGAATATCCGTGAGGGTCCCGAGAGACCCATGGCCAGGCCGCCAAGCTTCAGTAGTCGGAGGGTTAAATGGCAACCTCCGAATTTAGAAATCGGAAACCGACCTCCAGGTCATTTGGCACCGCTTATTCCTGTCCATTACTAAAACCGCTCGTTTTATTTAGACTCTATCGTTTACCCGGACTAATATTTTATTCCCATCAATCTGCACCGCTACATACTTCCGTAAATATCATACCGCTTCTTGAAAAATGTAATTAAACGTCTTCCAGTGAATTCCAGATCGTTCCACATAAAAATAGGAAACCGTGCCCAGTCGTAATTATATATCTCCCGGCAATCCGTCTGCTTCAAATACTTTAGCACTGGAACACCCGTGTGTACCTACCCACGTAGTAATTAGCGAAAATTCTGAGCTATCCCAAAAATACCTTAACGCGGTAACGAAAAAAGAAAAAAAAAAAAAAATACGAAAACCCGAATTAATTAACAACGGTTCTCTAGCTTCGAGCATTAACACATACGTATTCGATATCGGTCCGTGCATCGAGCACGGCGGGACATCAATTTTCGCCGCCTCCCCCTCCACGCCCTCCGATCTTCACCCTTTTTTTCTTTTTTAATTACTCTCCCTCCTTTTTCATATATTTCTTTTTTCGACCGTTCTTTGACGGTGACTATCGGATTTCGCTCTTTGAGCTTAACCAATCGCACGCATATTCAACGGCGCAAAGATGAGCCAACCCCGCCCCACGCCCCGCCGCACGCGTCGATGCTTCCACCCCAACCCCCTTCGGGGGCTGCTGATCAAAAGGGAACGGATTCGAATGGTAAAAATCAATTTTTCAATAATTTTCTTTGCCCCCCCCCCCCCGTCCCCATAAGCCGTCCAATCAACCGTGCCTTTCCCGCTATGTCAAAACTGTTATTAACGAGCGAAGACAAAAGTCTTCCGTTCCCGGAGCGGCCGCCTCGACGAGAGCACGCTTCTGCCCCGTTTCTATGTACCACACGGCCCTTTGTATTCATTGTCTGCCCGATTCCCCTTTCACACCAGCGAAATCAATGAAGGAGAGCACGCGTGAGCGCAACCTCCGCGCCTGTGAAACGTTCGTCCGTGGTTCACCGACGCCAGGTCTCGATGTGTGTACGCGCGCGTGGTACACGTGTGTGTGTGTGTGTGTGTGTGTGTGTGTGTGTGTGTGTGTGTGTGTGTGTGTGTGTGTGTGTGTGTGTGTGTGTCGGTGGCGGGGGGGAGTGGACCGCGTCGAAAAACCGGCTGGTTCACTTTGTTGCCAAGAGATAATGGCCGTGCGAATCGTAAATAAGGTAATAGGTCTTCGGAGGGCCGAGGATAGACCAAAGATCGGGTGACGTAAGCGAGAAGCCCCTTAAGGGCGCGTCCACAACTTTCGAAGAAAACGAGACGCGACCGTGGGTACGGTTGTGCGTGGCGATTTCGAGGAATCGACGTACAGTGGAGCTCGAAAAAGTATTCGTACACTGTACAACAAATAAATTCGTTTAACCCTGAAATTCTATGTCTGATAGAAGTACAGTAGCGGACAAAAGTTTAAGGCCAAAGCGTCAAAGAAATTAAACTGATTAATTTATAAGGAATAACATAATAAACAAAATTTATGTTCTGTATTAATCAATAAATAGTGTTCTACCATAATAACAATAAAAATGAATGTACAAACAATATTTACAGACTATAAAACTATATTTTGCAGTGTCCTCTCGTCTTAAACTTTTGTCCGCTACTGTACTTGATCAAACTTTGTGGGTACGTAGATCGTAATAGTATACGTATGAATTGATCTCTTCTTTTCGTCTAAATGCCATTTTAAAGGGGTGAAACCAGCGTTGAAGTTTCTGAGTTTTCTCTCATTTTTTAAAGATAACTTTTTGTAATGGTACTTGCTGAAGCAAAACATTTCAAATAGAAAATGTTTAATTTTTAATATTCTATCGCCCTTAAATGGTTTAACCAAATTTTCATCTCTTCTAGGTAATATTCCGTTTTATGTGCCAATAACAATTGTTATGATTTCACGTATTTTCTGCCCCATTTGCTTTAGATCTCACTTTAGCTTTACCGATCCAGTTACTCTACAATTTCGCTAATAAAATAATTATATTCCGCGTCTCTATCTAATCTCCAGGTTATAGTAATTTCCGTACATTATTAACAATCTATGTATACCAATGGGTTTTCCCGTTTATAAATAAATAAATAATGGAGTAAGGTAATGCATCTTTAATATTCCAAGAAAGAGAAGACCATGTATGGTTCTGTGGTCTCTATCGATGTATTCCACAGATCAATCTCCAGGTTACAGTAATTTCCGTACATTATCAATAATCTATGTATAATAATGAGTTTTCCCGTTTATAAATAAATAAAAATAAATAAATAATAGAGTAAATCTTTAATATTTGAAGAAGACAGTTTGGTTCCGAGTTACTAAAATATTTTAAGAAACAGTAAAAGTATTTTCATAATAAATTCGTAGACACACGAAAATGTATATTTTCGTACATTTCTATCGAATGGGGATCAATAATAGTGTACGAAGCACACGAACAATGCAAATTTCAATAATGCGATCAATTCCTAAGATTTATTATTCGCTCTAATCGCAACCTACTTCTATATATAATTTATACTACGAAACAATGTTGTAGGATCAACCTTTTTCGGCACCTAAGCTGATGTGTAAGTATTTGCTCTAAAAAAGAACGAAAGCTGCGAATCTCTATTAATTTGCACACAAGTATTTTACCGCAGGCACAACCGAAATTCGTTTTCTCTCCCCCTCGTTTTCATCTTATTCGCGCGAATTCGCTCCTCCTCGGTTCCCTTATTTTGCGCCGCGGAGAAGAGTCTAATTGGATGAGGCAACGCTATTGGGAATTATTCAAATCGTGTTTCGAGGCTGTTGAAAGTCAGACGTACGAAGCCGATGCGGCCTGCACTTGAATAAACATCCCGATGCATCGATATGCAGTGAACACACCGACGAATAAGCGCAACTTTTTTCTATACGTATACACACAACAGGCAACCACCGGCGACGAATATAACAGAGGCCAGAGGCCGTTCGCGCCAATGCGCGCGTCTTTGAATTACACAGCCGGTTCGTTAATAAAACGATAAATAAAGGAAACGAGGAGCAGCAAGTGTCCCGGCTATTCGGGGAACGGGACGAAGTTTAAAATAGCGATTCAAAGGGAAACGAGAATTTTTCTGACCCTCCATTCGTTAGAATTCTTCCTCTATTTCTTTCTATTTCACAACCAAGAGCACGTGTTAACGTTTGGACGATCATCAAAGTCTCCATACACTATCTGATCGAACTTCAAATACAAAAAACGAAGCAAAAGTTTTGCATATTTTGTAAACACTGAATTAAAAGTACGCAATTTCTTACACTTTCACCGGAAGCCATTAATCGGCAACACGAAATCATGGAATTTGCTGTATCTACAGTCAGATGATGATCAGGTATATTAACGCTATTCCTACCACGACCGGTCAAATGATCGTTTTTAAAATTTCGATTAGAATTTCATATATACGACATAATTGAATCGCCTTTAAATTTTAGACTTTTCCTCAAACATACGTATAATACATTTTTCAATATTCACTTCTTTTCTCATTGTTTACTTTCAGAGAAAAATTTGTAGTCTGTCTTACGTGGGAATATCGCAGTAGGAATAGATATACGTTAAGTGTCGGTAGGAATAGTGTTAAAGTGCATAAAATTTATTGTTACGATTATTGGAGTTATTATAATCGCAAATTTCTCAAAATTTTAATACACCAAGGTAATTATATTTAAATTTTTGTAGAGCTACCATTTATTTTATTTATACTTTCTCGTTAAACAAACATACGGAGTATCGTCATCACTTTTTCAGCATCTACCTAATTTTATCCGCTAAACCGATCGGTATGCAATTCTATTTTCAGGATCCATCCAAATTTATCCAATAAGCCGATTAATATTCATTGAATGCTCACGGAAACAGTCTAATAAAGTGTCCATTTTTCGCGAAATGATTATTCTGAGAAATAACGAACATTAATACCAGAAACGATTTAGGTTTACAGGCGAAAGAAAACGTTTTATTGCGGATAAAACAGGATAAATTTTAGAACTCGTCTGTCGAAGAAGCGGCTCGTAGGGGAAAACGTATGCTCAATCAATGTCGAGGCATAAAATGTGCTAACAAATACCGGCACGCTTTGTAAGGGGAACCTAGACTGAATTTAGAGGGTGGTCGAGTAGGAAGGGAGAGGCTGCTCGTTGAAGAAGACCAAGGTGAAAGGCAGGGGGGGAGAGCACGTGGTGAAATTCCTGGCGTTCAGAGGTGCGCAGTCAGAATACGTGAACTTCCGTCGCGATGGTGAGTAACCGATAAAAGAGGCTACGTGTTTCGCGTTATTTTTCCATCGGCGTTGCACGTTAAATTATGCGAACGCGGGAAAAGGTTGAGTTGACCCTTGAACAACACGGATTCGAGCCGCGCGAATTTCTTTTCAAACAATATTCGTGGAGCTTGGAAGTATGGAAAAAATTAAGAAAACATGTCCGTAAAAATTCGATTTTCACGGGAAAAAATATGTATGGATAAGTACAATGAATTTAGTGCAGTGAAAATTTTTTTTGAAAAAAATTCGTAGAACTAAGTATGGAAAAAATTAAGATTCTCGTAAAAATTCGATATTCACGTAAATTTATGGTATGGATAAACTTAACGAATTCAGTGCAGTACAAATTTCTTAAAAAAAAAAAAAAATACATAGAGCTAAGTATGAAAAAAATTAAGAAGATTCTTGTAAAAATTCGATATTCACGTAAATTTGTGGTATGGATAAACTTAACGAATTCAGTGCAGTGCAAATTTCTTTTGAAAAAAATTCGTAGAGTTAAGTAAGGAAAAAATTAAGATTCTCGTAAAAATTCGATATTCACGTAAATTTATGGTATGGATAAACTTAACGAATTCAGTGCAGTACAAATTTCTTAAAAAAAAAAAAAAAATACATAGAGCTAAGTATGAAAGAAATTAAGAAGATTCTTGTAAAAATTCGATATTCATGTAAATTTGTGGTATGGATAAACTTAACGAATTCAGTGCAGTGCAAATTTCTTTTGAAAAAAATTCGTAGAGCTAAGTAAGGAAAAAATTAAGATTCTCGTAAAAATTCGATATTCACGTAAATTTGTGGTATGGATAAACTTAACGAATTCAGAACAGTGCAAATTTTTTTTGAAAAAAATTCATAGAGCTAAGTAAGGAATAAATTAAGATTCTCGTAAAAATTCGATATTCACGTAAATTTGTAGTATGGATAAACTCAAACAATTTTTCTAACAGCCATTTGCTCTTTTTCTTTAGCTTACTTTATTATAAAAACACAAATCTGTTGTTTGTGATATTTTTCAGATTTTCATTGTTAGATGGTTAAGTTGTAAAATTAAGGGCCAACTGCATCCTTTTTATTACCTTAATTCGAATTACGTTTAAGACCATGACTAGTCACCTACGGTTAAGCACTGTCACGTGCAGTGTATGTATATCAATAGTTTTCGGCACACTGCGTGCGGTCCATTAACAGCACCGAATTGACTGACGTCTCCTTATTGGCAAAGTTGTCGATTAAACGAGACTTGTAATTGTAACGCAAGCTGTAGCTGCGCTAAGCAGCTCGCTTAATTCGTAAATTGTGCGATCAAATTGACAATAATAATGGATAGATACAACGAGGACCAAAAATTCGTCGCTAACAATTGAATCAAACAAAAAATATAAGGAATCACACTAAAAGTCTCAACAATGGAGTCTGAACTTCAAACAAATGACTTGAATTCAAATAACTCGATCCAAATGCGGTTGAACCCTTTCACAGTTTAATACGACAAGCTTTCAGGCGAACCATTAATTACACCGTTACGAATCTTAAATTGTATCACGCATACGATATGATTAATAGAATTTATCGTGCACAGACGATCAAGGTTGCACATTCCAGATCGATCAATTCCACGTGAAACTAATTTCTATTCTACTCGACATTTTATTACCGAAATCTGTGTAGGATATCATCCTCCATGAACTTAATTCCAACGAATACCGCAAACACAGCGGTAACTTCTGTTTCAACAAGAGAGGCCAGACTCGAATTCCTGCACGTACAAGCATTAGACAGGAAATTTTATTTACAAGCTTCACCGCCATTCGGTTACAAAACATAAGGAAAGCAAGTGTACAAAAAGCCCTTTCTTCACGGAGATCTTTACCCTTTTACAGTTTAACACTATTCCTACCACGACCGGTCAAATGACCGTTCTTAAAATTTTCATTACAATTTCATATCTACAACGTAATAGAATCGCCTTTAAACTTTAGACTTTTCCTCAAATACACGTATAATACATCTTTCAATATTCACTTCTTTTTTCATTGTTTATTTTCTGAGCAAGGTTTGTAGTCTGTCTTACGTGGAATGGTCACGGTAGGAATAGGTGTACGTGAAGTGTCGGTAGGAATAGTGTTAATACGATACACATTCAAGTAAGCCATAAATTACAGCAGGGTAGGTTTCATACCTTAAATCGTGCCGTGATAACATAATTAATAAAGTTTACTGTATGGAAACAATCGAGGTAATACACTTTTTCAGTCTAACGCAAAAAAATGTTAGAAGTCTTGACAACAACGAAGCAGTTATCTTTTTATATATCTTGGGCCCAGCGTGATTCGACTGAGTTTCTCGCTGGGCCCAAATCTGATTGTATAGAAAGTTGGGGTGAAAAAATATAAAAATAGCGAAATTTTTTACCTTTTTATTTTTATTTTATATTTATACATATTACACTTTAATACTTATTTCCGTTGAATTCCTTTTAAAATTCCAATTTAACATCTTATTTAACTTTAACACCAGGTTTACGGGACCCGTCAATTTCACGGGTTTTGGACTTCACGAGTGAAATTTGTAAAAAATAATTACCATTATTCCTAATAATTTTTGCTGAGTTTTATTGATGAACCGATACAAATATACCAAAATCTATTTCCCTCTCAGTTCTGCAATTTCAAATTCTTTTCAGTGTACACCTATTCCTTAACATATAAATATTAGAAATAAATATATAAGAAATGTCCGTAAATCTAGCGTTAAGAAAAAGAGCGTCACCCATATTTGGGTGACGTGGCGACGAACGTGTTAAGCTGTTCATCATTTGATCCCACAGTTAACGCAAAGCAAACAAATTTTCATGCACACCGTTTTACGCGAAATCATGAAAAACCGCCCAACCAAAAAATCGCTTTCAAACTTACAAAAACCCGTCCCGCGAAAAATTACAAATTGGTCATTCTCGACCGGTCTCCGAGTAATTCCAACATCGAGCCTGCCTTTGCTACCATTTCTTGCGATCCAGCCCGGTTGCGCGCAAGGATCATCCGGATGGCTCAAAGGGGCCCAAGTAAGCGAGAGACGAGATCGCGGAACCCGGAGAGAGAGAGAGAGCTCTCCTCTCCCGTTCACGCGCGTAACCTCACGTCCGTGTCGCAATGGCGGATTGACGGCCGCGTTACCTCGCTCGGGTCGCGCATGTACACAGAGAACGGCGGTGTGCGCCGCGGCTACGAGAGACGAGCATTACGGAGCTCGTCTTGTATATCGGTATGATTATTATAGGTTAGACGTTTCATGGCAGTGCGCGCACAATGCGGCCCAAGAGAGAGAGAGAGAGAGAGAGAGGCGGAGAACCAGAGGAATATAACCTCCTTGCTTCCCGCAGCAGACCCATGGCGACGTGATCCAACGGCAGGGGCACACACAGTGTTGTTCTTAACAGGATAGTGGTGGTGGTGGTGGTTGCGATGGTGTTAGTGTGCACGTTGGCAGGGTACACACGCATACACGCAAGCGCGCGCGCGAGTAGCATCGTTGCCCGAGCACAATGCCATAGTCACCCCTGGGGTGTTGCTAGTTCCCCTTAACCTACGCGCGACTAAAACAAGATTTATCGTCTGTGGAAACGTACTCTCTCTCGTCGATACAGTGAACCGGGCGGCAAAAATACGGGCGCGCGGGGAGGGTGAGGGGGCGGGGGGTGGGCCTTTGTTCGCGGGGAAATTGGTAGGCTTAGGTTTCGCGGAGGATCGGTGGCCGGGTCAGTTGAAATTAATGAGCCACATCGATTTTTCCGTGGATGTTATGACAGAAGGCAACAACGGGAAATAAGGAGAGGCGGGGGAGGGGGAGAAAATGGGAGGGAAGGATTTTGGAAAGAGTTTCTTGGAATTAAAGGAATTAACCGAGATAAATGTTAGTAATCGTTATTTTAAGGGAACTGTGTCAAAAATTGTATTAAGATATTAATACTAGATTTACGAATGTTTCTTGTATATCTATTTCTGATATTGATATATTAAGGAATAGGTGTGCGTTGAAAAGAATCTGAAATTGCTGAACTGAGAGGGAAATAGATTTGGGTATATTTGTATCGCTCCGTCAATAAAATTCAGCTAACATTGCTAGGAATAATAATAATCACTTTTGCAAATTTTATTCATAAAGTTCGAAACCCATCAAATTGACCAAGTGTTGGTGAGGTTAATGAATTTTGATAAATTCTTTCCTGAAATACACGCTAATGTAACTATTGTTACAATAAGATCTAAAAAAATTGCTTCGAATATTATTAGAATCATGTAGTGGAAAAAATGTTTTCTGAATAATTTTTATTTTATGTTTAAATCAATGATTTGTTAAAATATAATATTCTTTGCTCTAAGTTGTAGAGTTGTAGAACGGTTGTCGTCAAGAAGGCTTTGCTCAACAGCTTGCACGAAATTTTACAGGATGTAACAAGATAACCCGTTTAAACTTACTGCTTCATCAGCGAGACCGGGGAATTCTTCAAATAGCCATCTAGGGGGGATCCACTAAAAAGCTTATTGTATCGCGCGTGACTTCGATCGACCATGTGGACAATATCGAAGTGAAACGCCTTCGTCACGCAAGGGATGAAACGTTTATCGCGTACGCTAGTCATGGTACCTTTTTTTTCTCTTTCTATTTCAACCTCAGCTTTCGTGCATCCCTACTCTGAGCTATCCTGCGAGAACACCTTTACATAAAGCCCACCGCTAGCATGTACTTATATACTTGTATCGATCTTTTCGTCTACTTTACACACCTCTAGTTCCACACGATAATCGTTCCAAACGGTTCCGTAGGATATATCAACTGCTGATTTCCCAAACCCTTGGGATATCTTTACATAAAATAACATCATACACATGAATCCACCAAATAGTAATAATTAAGAATTAAACAAAAATTTAACAATTAAAAATGGAACTAAAATTCCAAAGTGCAAGAACTGCAGAGTATTAAAATTAATATTAACCCTTTGCACTCGGAAAATGGATAGTCAAATGGCACTGAGTGCAAACAGATTCTTTTAAAAGTTTCAATATCGTTTAACTAAATTAAATAAATTTTAATATTTACAAGTAGATTCTGATACCATTCAATTTCAATACTTCGCAATTCGAAGATTTTCAAAAGCAGTATTATGATTGAATGATCAAGACTCGCTTCCAAAGAGTACAAAGCTAGTTGCTTTCTTTAGATCAAACGAAAAGGAGCCTGGGAGCACCTAACAGTCCACGAAAAATGTCGAGAAGTAACGAGCAAAGGTTTCTGTCTAAGAAAAGGCCAACGCGGGGAGAGAAACGGTGTTTTGATCGATTCGCATCATTCGCCGCACGGACAATCATGCGGATGACACTGACGGCCATTCCTACGGGGCGTATACACGAATATGTGTGCGCATATGTGTACGTATATTTCTGACCGTGCCCTTCTCCCCTGCCCTTCTGTGCTTTAACGAGGATAGCCGAGGGTCGAACCTCGTTCGACATGTAAATGTAAATGTTGGACAAGAACCGACCGGTGGTTCTCAACTTTCTTAAATCGACGTCTCCGCGGCCGTAATGAGAGTCGGGCGCCAGGTTGGGAACCACTGGCAGGAGGGACACTCGGTGACTCCCCGGTGTGGCAAGAGTGTTGCGACGTTCTCGACACAGTTGGCAGTGGTGATCAATCTTCCCCGGCCGCGTTACATTCTTCGACCGCACGTCCGTCACCAAGGAAAAACGTACGCCGACTGCACAATAGCGTATAAACGGGCAGCAGGCAGAAAATCCCGCTGACTCGACGCCACGCTACGTTTCCAGACATCAACCGTCGTGCTTTTACCTCGGATCGAACTCTGTTTCTTCGGTGTAAACGGTAAAAAATTTACTTCCAGAAAACAGATAATATTCTCGCTTAGCTACAGACCATCGACGAAAGGTTTAAACTTTGAACCATGTTGGGATTCAAAGCTTTGTTTAATGCCAAGTGATCGTTTACATGGTTGAAATTTATTTTTTTACAGCGCGGTTAAAATAGAGAATTCCGAGGTTTACTTAAATGAGGAGAAATTAGTTATAATTTCAGGAAACTACAAAATAGTAACCGTGCGATAGCATTATTTGAGCTTTTCGAATGACACGTCGGAGTTTCACAATTCAGTGATTTTCAGAATATTTAGAGAATGTGAGAAACTCTGGAAAAATTCAGTGAAATATTTTCAACTTTAATAAATCATAAATTCGAAATAAAATATATATTATGTGCCAATTACTTTTCAATAAAACAATCACGATTAATATCTTCTTTAAGGTCATGGAGGACCTAATCGCACCACTAGAGTTAACTAGAGTAATTAAAAGATTCAACTAGAATATAAATTGACCAAGAAGAAACTATTAATGAAACGATCCTCGACGAGTTAAAAAACAAAAGGGAAAACGGTAAAACGGTCCTTCTATTATTTGACGGAAGATTGCTGGAGGAACAGGCGGAATGAGAACCACTCGTTGGGATTTCAGTGGGTGGCGTTGGTCCCCTCATCAAATGCTTGTCATACCGTTCTTACCCTCAAACTCTGGAGCCTAACGGATCCCAACAGTCGGGTAAAGCCCGAGCCGCACCCCCGTGTACACAACGAGAAAGAGGACGACGATGTGTATATGAGAAGAGGTGGGCAACCACCCCAATGGACCCGTCGACGAAGGCTTAAAGCCCATAGGCCTGTGATATGCCTCGGGGCCAAGAATTATGTCGCTAAAACCCACCAATTACGGGGGCTGCAAGCCGAAAACGGCTTTCTTTCCTTCCACTTCTACGCCCGTACACACAGAACGGACGGGCGTGCATCGTTCTTTTCTTTCCCAACCGACGAATCCACGAGACTTTACCTTCTTCTGCAGCGCTACATTATAACTTAACCCATTAATGGCCAACGTTAGATCAACGGAATTCAGTGAATTTTTTTCAATTAATTTTTTTCACCGAATTCAGTTTTTCAGTGAATTTACTTTTGCAAAATTTTGCTCTTTCCGCGGTGTAATTTTGCAAAGGAATTCCAGTAATTCGATTGATAATTTTGTTACTATTATTATTGTTATCGTTGCTTCATACGATTTTCATTAAAGGAATACAAAGAGATTCGTTTCCTTGATTTATATCCTTTCACTCTGTTCACGTTCTCTCGTTTAATAATTTTACGAAATTACAAAATTAAAAAACATTTTACATTTTATGTTGTTCGACGTCTAAAACAGGACTAAAATTGATCATAGTTGTATATAGACACAGAAGGCACGTTTAACGGGTACATTTGCGCTAGATATCGAAGAATAGAATAATAGGAGACGCATTTCGTAGTTCATCATTCGGCGATGAAAAAGACCATCCGTCTGATTACGATTTCACGAAACGTCGTGGTAGCAGCGCGCCGTATCCAGCCACGGATTAATCAGCGAAACCATGCGGTTTCTCGCTCCCTCCGCGATTAATTAATCCTCGCGATTAATCACTCCAAAGCGCTTTTCATCGACCAACAGATCGTTTTTATCCCTGTTTTTCGTCCGCAGGACGTATACATGCGCGCGCGAACACACACAGAGAGAGGAACTTCCGTTTCTCTCCCGGGTTGCGTTTGCAGGCGCCAAAAGAGAAATACGCAAAATCCACGACGAAACGCAAAACAATACGTTTCGCCAACCCCTCCCCCCCCCCAACACCCTCTCTCCCCGCACCTTTTTAATTTTAATTATGATAATCAGTTCATCGATACGCTTCCGGGGAGGCGAACACGCGTAATATCCTATCCGCGCGTCGATAACGGTATTATCGCAAATAATCCGAGCGCAAAAATTATTACGAGAAATTCATTCCCAATTGCCTGTTAAACCGTTATTAACGTTATACGTCACGTATCCACCGGGCGCGTTCGTTTAAACATCGGAGAGCTTGGAAAAACAATACGCGAATTTTTGCCCGACAAGAAATAATGTTTTTCGGAGTCAAACAGACCGGAAAAACACAGGCAGGCAGGCGAGCGCGCGCGCGCGCGCATGTCTGATTCTATTTAAAATTCCGCTATTTAATGTATTAAATAAAGATGCGAACCGTGCAAATACGCGAGCGCGCAAGGGGTTGGCGGGAAGGGGGAGGGGAGGGCAGCCGTAGGTATACAGAAATACTAAATTGCCGGATGCGCCGAGGTGGAAATACCGAAAAATTTGTTTGATAACATGTATATCTGCATGTGTATTTCGGAAAAATATGCACAGTATGCTGCGGGGTATAACGAACGCGCGCTGAAAAATATATATGTATGTATGTGTACACGTATACGTGCATATATCGCGATCGATCGATGTGACCCGGCACGCGTGTAAAAACCGAATTACCAAGTTTCTGTTCCCCGACGAACGGCAAGAATTTTCGGTGGCAAGCGCGTGTAGGACAGGAAGTTGCGAGGCGCTTTTACGTAAAAACTTTGGAACGTTTCCATTGCTCAGACGGGGCGGAAGCGAGATAGATCGATTCGGCGAGAGAACCGCACGTGAGATCCCGAAGCGTTTCCCCGTCGCCCCTTAGGAACCAGTTCACAATAACTTCAACCCATTTACGGTTGGCTCGCGGACGAGTATTAATTCTCCGTCGACGAGTTTACCTAATCGTTTACTAGGTTTTAAAGATCCGGGATAATTCTGAGACGCTTACGGAAGCCTCCGATTTAATGTACAACTGAATTTTAAGCGAGGCGTTTAAAACTTTCGCGGCGCCCTTATTTCGAGGAAATTCAAGGGTAGAAATTGCTGGTGAAGGGTTAACTGCTATGAGAGAATTATACGAAAAATCCGGGGACGATCATTGTTTCTGTACCTCTTACGATCCCGCAAATTATTTGGATGCTTAACGTTAGATTTACGGACATTTCCTGTGTATTTGTTTCTAACACACATATATTAACCCTTTTATTGTTAGTCGCCAAATGATAGTTTGGTGAATTTTCAGACTTTAGTTAGTTTGTTTATTAGTCAGACCTGGAGGTTAAATAGTCGTATATATGAATTTTAGTATACGACTTAACTAAACTAAATGAAGTTTAATATAAGCGAATCTTAAAAAATATTTTGCACTTGAAAATCTTTGAAGTTAATATTATTAGACGACTAACAGTCACCTCTTGAGTGCAAAGGAAAATTAAGAAATATAAGTATACATCGTACAGAATTTGAAATTGCAGCGCTGAGAGGGAAATAGATGGAAGGGTTGAACCATACAACCTCCTCCGAATTAAAATCGCAAGAAACAGAAACGACACACTTTCACCGTCCCAATAATACGGAGCACAGTTTGTTAGGGATCGATATTTATTGTCTGTATTATAAAAACCGGATCTGGTTTATTACCGCGGGGTCTGGGCCTGAACATTGCGTATCCCCTGGGTCAGAGCCTATCCCATCCAGGTGACCACCCCTTTTTACCAATAATTTTCCTTTCCCGAACTTTTCCTTCCACCTTATAATTGTCCACTTCCCTCTCCCACTCCCTATTTTCCAAACCCTTAAAAGGCAATCGACCTTCGTTCACGACCAGAGAAACAAAAAGAAGCATGCAAAGAGATTTACGTATTCTAGTACATAGTAGGTTAGGTTACTGGGTTCTCGTTTTGGTTTTCTTTTTATATTGTTCTTTTTATGATAAAATAATAACTAGAATAGGGTAGAATAAGGAGAGAAGAATAGGGTAAATGGGTAGGTTAGGTTAAGGTTAGATATATGCTAAATAATAAGAAAATGTAACCGGAAGCCATCCAAAACCGAAAGGAGCGGATTATGTACAAATGAATAAATAATAAAAATAAACAAAAAGTAGCAAAACAAACGAAGAAGTACACTATTTCATAAATCGCAACCAGAGTCAAGGTGATAGTCAAGGAAGGGGCATATCATCGCACGAGCCCTGAACAATGCGTTATCTTAACATTTTAAGAAACGTTTGTTGCGGTCGATAACACAGTTCAAACAAGGATTACGAGGACTCGCTCCCGTGGATCCGTTAGGAGGCATGCTAAACAGCGGGCGCACGGACGGTACGCACACGGTTTCAACGGGGAAAACTGCATCCGCCTCTTCCGCGTCGCATCTCGAAAGTATAAATTCGTCATTGGCATCCATTGTTACCAATCGGCCCGTCTAGTATGACTTTTTCTATTTCAGAATCAAGTGACCCTCCGGCGAGCATTTCAATTTTCGCTCCTCGTTTCAATTCGGATGGGACGACTCGACGAACAATTAGTCGTCGTGCAATTTGATCAGCGATTGTCATCGGCGTATCCAACCCCCTACACCCTTCCCCCGCCCCCGACCATCCGTGCACACCTACCACCGTCCACCCCCTTTCGACCCCCCCCCCTCCGCCCCTCTCGTTGCTGTCGTCCACGCGGTGAAAAAACTCGCGGTGGAGAATCATTTTTATGTTGCAATTCTCCCTCCCCTCGTTTTCCTCTGTACACACACCGAGCCGTGTTGTTGTTGTTGGAACGCGACACGGTTTTCGAGCAGCATCTTAACGTTAAACGGTGTTCGATTAAAAGTGGAAATCGTTTCAATCCCCGGATACAATTGACGCAGAGAACGATTTTCTCCGGCTAATCGTTACGCGAAACGATGAATTCGAAAGATTGGGCACTGAGGAGGGGTGTGGTATTAGGTTGAAAGTGCGAGGATTGGGGTGGAAGAGTATCTATTTCTATTTCATTCTGCGATTCCACTTTTATTTGGTATTTTGCTCATCATTACGCACACGTATTCATCTTATTTTACGATTCCATTTTTATGTATGTTATTTGTTATTTATATTTTTCTTTTTTCGTTTCCTTCTGTTGATTACCGATTGAAGCCGATAGAGTATGTACAGTAACGGACATAAGTTTAAGACGAGAAGACGATATCAAGTATAATACCATAATTTATAAATATCGTCTGTGCATTAATTTTTATTGTTAATAAGGTAATTTAGTATTTACTGATTAATTCAGAAAAGAAAATTTGTTTATTGTAATATTTCTCATGTATTAATTACTACATTTTTGTTGATCCTCTGGTCTTAAACTTTTGTCAGCTACTGTATATTCCACAACATTGTGTCGCGATAATTGACCTTAAATTTTCGCTTTTTAATTACGTCTCATCGCTACTTCTTGTGATTCTTTCCGTTTTCTAATCAATAATTCGAAATTCGTTTATTATTCACAGTTCGTTCTGTGATTCGAGCGTTCACATACCATCGTTCAACTTGTAACTGTAACTTTTACTGCTGGTAGATTTTATACTAATCGAAATAATACTTTATTAGTACAATTCTAATGGTAAAACTGAAGCGAAACATTTCGAACGTCGTGACGTAAGAAAAATTTAGAGGAGAGCGCAGTGCTGGTTCTTGCACACGTTTCACACGAAATGAATATTAAATAACGCTTAGGTTCCAGGGTTAAATGCCTAATATTTATTCTGGGTCAAACTGATTCAATAGGGGCTTCGAAAATATTTATGGTATTCCATGGACGTAGCCTGTGCTTCGTGCTTTGTAGGCTCAACGGGATTACAACGTTAAATACTTTAATAAGAGGAGACATCGAAAAACCGTGGAGTCTCACGTACAAACAGCATAAACGATGCAAAAGATTGTGTATGCAGACGGAATACGGGCGAATGAGCGAACGAGAAAGATACAGGGAGTGCGAGAGGGAAAGGGAGAAACGGTGAAGTGGTAGGAAAAGACTAAAAGAGAAGAAAGAGAAGAGGAAACAAAGCAGCGTCCCTTTGTCCTTTGCTATAATGCACGGTACAAGTCAGCGCGCGGTGCATTTGCAAAGAGGTTGCAAGACTTTTCGTTACCGTGACATTTCTTTCTTCTTTTTCTTTCCTTTCGCTTCCCGCCTTTTTGCCTTCGTTTATGCGTGGCAAATATGTACATATCGTTAATTGATCAAACGTTCGTTTCGCATAGACGTGTTTAAGTCGCGAACCGTAACGCTATTAAACTGCGTATCGTTGCACCGCGTTACGCGTAATTGCGAAATACAATTACTTGGGGACAACTGCGGATGTTAAAACGAGAAACGCGGCTACGGTATTGTAAAAATGTAAAAAAAAAAAAAAAAAAGACAGAAATTGAACGCGATTCTTCTTTATATTGTCTGAAAAAAAAAAAAAAAATGCAAAACGTTTCAAAATGGAAATTTGTAATGCTCGTTACGTGCGCGTTGCGTAAATTCGTGCGACCTGATTTGCAAAATCACAAAAAGCAGTATATTATTTTTTAAATAATTTTGCGAAAATGAAAACCGGTATTAAGCTGTTCAAAATTACATGATTCATGGTAACTCGCGTGTAAACAGTACGCTTGGAATCGGGCACGTTCATGTAGGTAGAGTAAGCTGATTACGTTCTTTACTTCCTCTGTAGGACGCATTAGGCAATCAAGGGTAACAATCATTACCGTGCCGGTTATCGTTTCTATTATCACCATCCGTTTGACAGTCATGGGGTCACGGAGTGTGCTACTAAGCCCGAACACGCTTATCGAAGACGTGCACAATTATTTTCACAAATTAAATTACACCTACTAACAACAATATTTCGTCTCCTGTAATAATTTATGTGTAAAAATATAAATTCTATAATAAATGTTTCATTTTTCTTCTAAATAGAAGAAAGTTTCATTTTTTTTCTTCTTTCTCCACAACAACGGTTTTCAGCCGATGTGCGACAATTACAGTCACAAATTACAAATGTCTCGTTAGAGACAAACGAAAGATGTAGCACACTGTTTGGTGTAATTTAACACGTTCGTCGCCACGTCACCCATATTTGGTTTTTTTTTTTTCTTAAAGTTAAATAGGATTTTAAATTGAAATTTTAAAAGGGATTCAATGGAATAAGCATTGAAGTATAATATGCATAAATATAAAATACATAAAATAAAAATAAAAAGTTAAAATTTTTGCTGTTTTTATATTATTTTTATCCCAGTTTTCTATGCAATCGGATTTGGGCCCAGCGAGAAACTCGACCGAATCACGCTGGGCGACGAACGTGTTAAAGAGCACTTCATTCGTACCGTGAAAATAAAGATTGAACATCGCTAGGCTACACACGTTAGAATCGAATGATATAATTTTGCAAGAAACCGTTCGATCTTTTGCACCGTTTACGTTTCGACAAAGTAACGAGCGAACAACGATGCTTCATCGGGCAGCTTCTGCTTTTATTATCTTTCACTTCTGCGCGAGGGGCTCCAGTTACAGAGTTACGAGCACAATAGTCGTAGCCGTCCCACCATTTGTTTGGTTGCCAAGTGTAGAGAATGGGTCAGTTCGTAGCGCTTAGGATAGCGTTCGCCTCCATTACGACTCCTGAGGCCATCCATCGTTCGTGATGGTCAAATTCAAAATCAATTTCACCGTTTTCCCGCGCATCGCCGCAAGTAAAACTGTTGAAACTGCGCGGAAACTATTTCACGCATTTTTCTGCGAGTCTCTGAACGTTAACCCTTTGCACCCGAATTTAACATGACCATGAATTACCGCCAACTCGGAATTAATTTTTTTTATTCAATCAAAACAAAACTTTTTCAATACGTTATTGGCATACCTAGCTGTAACGTTTTATGAGTATAATTAAAAAAAAAATGAAAATTCCACGATAAAACTTGTGATGTCGCGTACGCTGAGACATACGAGTGCAAAGAGTTAAACCTATCGTATTACTTCTATAGTAGAAATATGATAGTTGCATAGAAACTGTTAGGATATTAGTACATTCATGTATGAATGATATCTAGCGTGGAAAGAAAAAAAAAGGAAAAAGGGGGGAAGTAAACGAGTGAAAATTGGAAAGAGCGCGAGGTAGAAAAATCTATGATGGCGAAGAAAAGAATGTAAACATAAAAAAGTGTATATTTAATACAGAATAAATATATTATTATTATTAAACAAAAGGAACTTCTAATTTCACAGGAACTATTCACAACATATGATTTTGATATAATAATATACTACCGAATATACTAAAATAATTCTGTTTGGATAAAAGGAGTCGTTATGCTGACGAGTTTTCAAGAAATCTTACGTTACACGTATCTTTGGGATTTACTACCTTAGATTCCACGATTTTGCAGTAAATACAGTGAAACTTCGTTTCTATGATCTCCATTTATATCGATGAAACTTTAGCAGCTCCTGATCAATTGAACTCTTTCAAAACAAGCTTGTTGAAATCTACTTATACGAATATGAGCTCCTATCGTCTGAACGAGAAACCATGGATGGCAAAGGGAAATTAAGCGAGCTCCTATTATATGAACGATCTGGTTATGTAATCCAACTTGCCCTTCAAGAACTTCATATAAACAGAGTTTCACCGTATAGACAAACATACCGATATTTATGCAATTTCGGATTCTACAACGACTACGAAGGTACAATCGAAAAATATCGGATAACATCCGGTGTTTTATTTAATTAAAATTATTTCTACGCGAAGAACAACATGTCATTCAATATGATCGATACAACTGTATAAACAGAATTATTACTATTATCATCAATCACGATACCGATCTAGATTTCTTTCGTTCCGTTTTTACTTTTGAAAGAAACATCCAACTCTTAGCTTCCTACGACTAAACATTTGTACATATTAACCCTTTGCACTCGAAAGGTGAATTTTCAAACTGAAAGGGTTAAATATTCGTATAAGTAAATTTTGTTAAATGCTAAATTAAATGTTAAATTTTGTTAAATGCTAAATTAAATGTTAAATTTTGTTAAATGCTAAATATTAAATATTTTACACTTGAAGATCTTTGAAGCTAATATTATTGGACGACTACGAGCCACCTCTCGAGCGCAAAGGGTTAATTTCTGTACGTACCAAAGGGTTTACTTTGCCCCATATATGATAATAACAACGATAACAACAATTTTCCATTTCGATACAAGCACCCCTGCACTCGAGACGAAACAGAGGCTGTCTAAGCAGCCGGTTGAAGAGTATCATTTCCTGTGTTAGCTTCGAATCAATTTCAACGATCTGCAACGACGCGTTCGCGTTCGTCGGTCCGCGAACAGAATAAGCCGCGTGTTACATCGCGGGAACGATTTTACGCTTTAAGAATCCTCATGAGGAAATTATTGAACCACTTTGTGCCCCTTGAACGGCGCCACATTAGCGCCAATAAGCAAACAACCGGCGAGTGTATACCCACATATCAGCACCGGCAGCCGTTTCTACGAACGCCAATTGTTGTACGTTGACTTGTCGTCTCGTCCCTCCCTCCCCCCCTCGCTTGCTCACTCTCTTTCTCACTCTCTCTATAAATAATCCCTACAATTTCTAGAGGCCTCCTGTGTCAGCGAATTCTCCGGTGGTCTCGTTTCGCATAAAGGACTTTGAGCTTATGTGACGCGTGAAATTATAACGGCGGTGGAAAAGTGAAAAAAAAAAAAAAAACGAAAGACCCTGGCCAAAGCGCATTCTTTGAATAGCGGAATTATTTGCAGTAAGAAAATGAAAATGCAAAGGCGGTGGCCGGCTAAAGCGCGTGTATATATATATATGTGTATGTATATATATATATATATATACATATATATATATGATATAAAGGAGAATGCCTTCTCTGCTATGACCCTGCAATTATATTACTCCGTGCCGATCCTTTCTTCCGTAAACTTCGTAACCGCCATTTGGTTTATTCTTTGCGACGCGACGAGAGGAGAGGGCGCGGAGAAAGACTCGCGTAGAGCAAAGCAGAGCTAAAGAGGGAGGACCGTTACCCGCGGGGGTGGTTCTGACGGAAAGGCTTAACACTAGGTTCACGGAACCCGTCAGTTTGACGGGTTTTGGACTTCATGAGTGAAATTTGCAAAAATAATTACTGTTATTCCTAGCAATTTTTGCTGACCGTGAATTTTATCAATGGAACGATACAAATATACCCAAATCTATTTCCCTATTTCCTTAATGAATATTAGAGATAGATACACAAGAAATGTCCGTAAATCTAGTATTAACTGTGCGCCGAGAAAAATGCGAAAATCCACTAGAAAGCAGATTTACTGTGCAGTGCTCAAGAGTTGGCCAGTGGAACAGTACAGGGGCGAGGGGAGCAATCTGCTCACTACTTTTGGTACTCTCGACTCTTTCGAAGCACCCCAATGTGGCACAGGCTGACATTCGTTCATTATCGCCTTATCGTACTCGATTTCAACACGTTCGTCCCGTTCGTTTTCTTTTAAAGGTTAAATTTGCGGTAAAAAATTGTAACCTGTGGTTAATCTTCAGCCGAATTATTCAGAAACGGATACTATACATGGATCAGGGTGAAAAATTTCTATACAGAAACGGACAAAAGTTTAAGACGAGAGGACAATGTAAAGCATAGCTTTATGGTTTGCAAATATTGCTTATGCATTCATTTTTATTGTTTTTATGATAGAACACATGTTTATCGATTAGCATGGAATACAAATTTTGTTCACTATGTTATTTCTTATAAATCAATTAATTTATCATCGTCGACTGCTTGGTCTTAAACTTTTGTCCGCTATTGTACATTACGTTAAACCCAAGAAACCCTAAATATCATAGGACGTGCTATCATTTTGTCGCGCACTGTAGACCTTCGTTTCTTCCAGAGGCCATCTCCTCAGCACTGCACCGTACACACGCAACTATATTCGTGTCCGTGTCTTGCGTGGCAGCCGCGTGGCCAAAGCGTTTTAGAGGGAGGGAGAACACGTTCGAAAAGAGCGAACAGCTCGACGGACTGTTTCACGCTTCGAGATCGCGCGTTGCGATACAGTTAACGGATAAATAAAATTTAGCCACCGGAAATAAAAAAAAAAAAATAAATAAAATCGATCAGCTCACGCGCTGGTAGGAAGCGCGTGAATCCCGCGAACGTTTAATGTGTGGTTCACTTCTGAAGCGTTCAAACAATGAACAAAGCGCGGTGAATTAAAATTGGACGCACCCCATATAAGTGGGCTCGTGAAAGGGGGAAGAGATAATGTGGGTTGGAGCAACCGACGGGGTAACTACTTTAAAAAGAAAAGTTGAAAGCGCGCGAGCACGGACGCCTTTTATTCTTTGTCGGTGGAAACGGATAAGGAACGCCTCTCTACGCCTTGTGATATCAATATTATAGAAAGAAACGAAATTTCAACTTCTGTGTAATAAATTTTCCCTGCTTTTTGCATAAAATTTCTCATCGGTAAAAAGAAATTTTCACAATTATTGTGGACTACGATAATCTCAATTTACATCTCCAATATAACTAAATTTTTCACTAAAAAAAGCTCTATAGAAAGCTATATTACTATAAAAAGCTATATTGAGATGTAATGTAAGCAAATTCAGATTTAGGTCTAAATCGAGACCCACGCAAAGAACACGTATACAGTAGAACCTCTCTTATATGAATTACATAATAGGGAGACAGAAGTGTTCAGATAAAAGAATTTTTAGATAATAGGACAATTACTTTTTCACAGATCAAACTTCATTTACTTTAATGAACGTTAAAAAGATTAACAGTTTGTTTCAATATTTGTGTATTTCGTTCACTATCAAATTCCATAACTTTTTAAAATAAAGAACTATTATTAAACGACACTCTATTTGGATAATAGAATATCTGGGAACAAGTATTCAAATAATGGAGGTTCCACCGTATACAAATATTTGTTTCAATAAGAATGCTCGACCGGTGTCGTGAAGCATATGCATCATAAAAATGTTTGCTCGTGGAAAGAAAATTACAAAAATTAGCAACTCCGTCGGCGGAACTGTGCTGGCCACGATAAAAATTGGCTAAGTTCGCGGTATCTCGAGTTGCAACGAGAGCAACACTCTCGTAATTCCAACCGCGACAACCGTGTTTCACTCGGTGTTTAGAGTAACTCGAGAACTACGACGAAGAAAGTAAAGAAAATATTTATATCGGCCATGCAAGCACACTTCCCGCCGACCTAGCATTCCGTTCGCCTCCATTTTGTTTTTCCAATTATTTAAATTTGCTCTACTTACGGCAGCGGCTGGGTGTCTCGCCGGCGCGGGGTACATCTTAATTGTGGCTAAATACTCCGTAAGAATCACACGCGTCCGCAATGTCCTTTGTGCACGATCACTTCATGATCCGTTCCCGGGCTCGATCTTAGCAGCAACATTCTCAGGATCTTGGAAGAACGCCAACGATCTTCCCTCGGTGTTCAGCATCGGGATCTTCGCCGGCTGTAATTATAACACGACACGATTCGTTACTTTGAACGAAACCAAGGTGTTTCGTAAACTTGTTCACAAGAGGAGACGCGCGGTTACGTGCGACTGGCTTTTCTCGGAACTAAATCGTTCTCAAACAGTCGTTTCGACAATTCTCGATTGTAAAACAGGATTTTTAACGATTTTCGGAACAGGGGGAATCATTAAAATGGTTGAAATATGCTTTTAATAGGTACCGATGCAATTTTTATCTTACGATTAAATTTTGAATTTTTTATAAGATTATAAAAATATATCAAATGCCTATTTGTTAAAGTATATAATTGTTTCTTGTATTTTTTAAAGAATCGAATTACGTTCATCTTACTAGTAACGAATATTTTATACTTTAAATTGAAATTATTATTATAGAAACAATATAATTACAGTTTTGTTAACAACGAACAGGTTATATGTAGGTATGCTAAATATATTATAGCTACGCGAAAACGCGAGCGATATACTGAAACTGTCGAATAATCCGGTGGCAACAGATAGATCATAAAGTGTGAGGTTATGTGCGCTTACGTTCATCAAAACGGGAGAAATTTCCGGTAATCAGCGAAGGATCCTGAACGCGCGTCAACTTAATTTGTATTGATCACTGCCGCACAGATTAACACAATTATCCACTCGAAAATAGAATAAACTGAACATCGCGGAAATAAAAGTGCTTAATGAATAACCCTTGAAACTCTTGATCAGTCCTAACTACATTTATACCACTACTATTTATACTACAAACGTATACAACACAAAACAACTGAAAAATACGCGAAAATAACTGTAAGCTTATTCTTGGTTTCAACAAAAAAAAGTCGTCCACCATTTTTGGCTTTCATGGAGCGGGAAAAAAATCCCGCCAACACGTCGCGTATGTATACTTCAAAATTATTTATACGATCGTGCGGTACGTATGTGAATGCAGCTTTATGAATCCGGCCGATCAATTTATCGTTCGATTTACGAGCCGCGTAAACCATGCCCCGTCACCGTTCCGAGAGCATTTATCCTAATCTTCGAGGCGTGTTTCTAACGGAGAACGACAAAGAAAAGCAGGAAAAAGGAAAGCAACGAGTAAGAGAAAAAGTGGGGGAAAGAAATGGCGTTTGTCACCCTCTAGTGTAAACTGAACGCAAAGCCGTTGTATGAACGCAACGTCACGTACAGAAACTGCGATTCGTATTTTTAAAAAAATACTGTTTCCGATAAATAGTCTCCTTTCGTGCATTAAAACTCCTGCGCGTTTCGTTTCCACATTAAATCACTGATTAAACGATAACACGTCTCGAACGACATATCGATAATGGCGGACGATGAGCAAATGATTCGTTATAACGTATATACTTATGACGCCTGAATTTAATTTATAGGTAGAAGAGATATTTGAGAATAAAATTAACCATCTATAACCAAAATTGTTTTTTTTTTTTCAAAAAAGTAGTAAAATTTTCTGCTTTATTTAAGAAAATTAAAAATTAAAAAATAGTTTTAAAAATTACTGTTACTATATCTTATTAATTTCTATAAATAAATAACTTATACAAAACGAGAATAATTATATGCGAGTAAAATACAATAGCACAGTAATTTATAACAAAAAAAACCTTAAAAAGATATAAAAATATATATATGGCATTTACAAATTACACATGATGGTTACAGAAGGTTAATGTATAATTAAATTAATCTAAAGAATTAACAACTTACACTGTATAAATTAGACGACAATAATGCCAGTGTGGAGAATGTTTTGTTATGTTAAATGTTGCATGTAATTTGTAAAGATCCTGAACGTCGTAAATTCAACGCGTTTCTTGGAGCAGTTTGCGCGGGTAATTTACTCTCGTATGGCTCGCGCGCCATAACTGTCCACTACTCGAAATTCGAGATGGGTAATTCGATTTATCGAATCAAATCAACATTCGATTATTTAAGCGTCTGCTGTAGCTATATAACTCCAGTTCTCTGACGAACTCGAATGATTCGAATAATCTGAGGATTTTAACAATTATTTTAAATAATTAAGATATTATAACCCATTTGCTTTGAAATCAGTTAAAATTGTAACGTCACGACTGACTGTAAGGAATTTCACAACTAGTAATACATAAAGGAGACACATCAAAGCAAGATGTCACGTGATGCCTTGTTAGCAACAATTAGCAGATCACAAACGATTTCATTCTTCTCAGAATATACTAACATAACGTGAAAACGAGAGTGTCAAAATAAATAGTGTACAGACTGTACGCCTATTAATGGTACTAGATTAAGATAATCTTCGCGTAATAAATTGTCTATACGAAACGAATTCAAGCCAAGTACGAATTTTACACGTATCAGATAATGAACTACACCATTGTTTATGATAGCTCTGAACTGAAAACGTCTAAATAATTTAAAATATCAACATTCAGGATAAAACGTAGTGGATTAAAATTTTTCATCGAAATGAAGGATTTCGTTGTTGTTATCATTTCCACGCTGTCACCAGGGCGATTTTACGCCCGTATACGTGTCATTACGGGCTCTTTGTAACGCAGGATGATGTTTCATGTAACATGAAAATGGAGTCATGTAACTCCGTTAACAGACCATTCTCCGCGGATAATATATTTCACGAGCGATATATAATGGAGCGGTCGTATAGGGGAAAAACTCGCAGCCAAATTTGAACAGTCATTTCCATCAATTTGCAATAAACGAGCAACGACGAAGCGATGAAAACTTTCAACGGTTTAACTCGTGACGCCTTTATCGCCTTTTTTTCTATCGTCGATGCAGCAACGAACAAATTTGAAATACATAACCTAAAATTTATCGATACTTAACGTACGTTTATTTAACAAACAAAAAATATAATAATAATGATCTATAGAAACTAACGATCGATACTTCAAATATTCTTCGGCGTTTTTGTTATTCGTCGAACAAAATCTTACGGCATAGCATAAAATGGTCGAACTGTGTGCTCAGATGAAATTCGTAAAAAGGAAAATAAACAAGTATAACGTACCAGCTGTTCAAAAACACCTCTACACATCCGGCTGGAGGAACGGAATGTATACCGGACACAGCACTACACGGGCAAGTCACGAAGGAAGTTATCACGAATCTCGCTTAATCGCTGTTAAGATCCTTAATCACGCGATCTCCGTGATTTTTTCTCCCCGCGATTGCTATCGCGACATGGTCAAGTACCGACGCGGCGCTGCGCCCTGAAACTTAAAGGATTTCCCACACTAACCCAAGCATTAACGAAATTACAATTTATCGACGGGAACTGATGGTCTTGCTCACAACTTCGTGAATATCGATACGTATGTGTATACAATCGCATGTTATTGCTAAAGGGTTGACACTTTATTCGGTTAATTAAAATTCAAGCAAAAAACCATAACGAAGGGTAAGCGATTACGATAAGCTACGCCGATTTGTAAGGTGTTTCACTGTAGTATCAGGTAGTTGTAAAACTGTTGATGTCAAAACTATCGTTAATTTATACGAAGGTCGTGTGGATGACCTACATTATTGCTGCTTGAATATTTAAATATTCAAATATGTAGCGTGTACACACTGTCGGTGTAATAATAAATAAATCATACAATTTTCCCGTTTATTTCTTTCCTTACATTTTCAGTTAATCGTTATACTATGTTTAGTGGCTGTCAGAGTAATTACAAGGAAATGTCGATATAAGAGGGAAAGAAAAATGCACCTTAAGAGTTCTAAGAAGCCGACCAAGAAAGAAAGTAGCGAGTAAAACGTGTCGATTGTCTGGATGATTTAATGAACCGTGTTCGTTGATTCGCGATTACCCCCAACTTGTACTGAACTTCCATTCCCGCTACCGTCCTGTCTCTTTCCAGTAATTTACCTCGCAGCTGTGTGGCATCGAAGGTGCTGCCAGTGGCACCGCTTATTAAACTGAGAAAGAGCGAAGCTCGTCACTGACTTCTTTCAAACTAGCCTAATAACACCAGTTAAACGCGTACCACGACCTTCTGCCGTACCAAACATCGTCTTATCGTTTAAGACATTAGACCGATTAAAGTCGGATTTAACTGGACTATATCTACCTGCAACTACGTTATTCTTAAACGCATAATTTCCGGTGTATCGTGAAAAGCTATTGAAATCTGCTAGCGTTTCTATAATTATCATCCATTTGAGTTGGCAACGAATAGAGTAAACCGACTGAAAGCAATTATCAAGGTTAATGTTACACGATACGGTGTCGTTAGTAAGTTCACGTATACGACCAGATATTTCCACCATGTGACAATGTGTATAAACGATCCGGATAATTAACGATATAGTTTTCGAAAGAGAAAAGTACAACACGTTTTACTCACAAACGGTATACAAGATAACATGGTTTCAAGCAATTAATATTCTAGGAGAACGGGAATCGACGGTGAGGCATTTGTGTTTACAGAAAAGTCTATCACGAACGCGTTAAACGACGCGGTAAACAATAATTTCTCCCATTGGTAACACGCGAGCCGAGAATGGTCAATAGAAAAAGCTGTCAGTAAATAATACCTCTTCTCGTGGTTCGTTCTTCTTGCGTTTTGTTTTCTCAGGAGATACGTCTTTAATCCACCTTGGCACTATGCGAAAAAAATAACCGAACACTCACCGATCCTCTCTCGCACTATCACAAACACTTCATGTATATATGTATAGTCTAAAGAAAAAAAGAAACGCGTGCACAGCGTCACACATATATATGTATGTATATCGAACGTATAAACCGTCGAGACGAATCGCGAACGTCACAACCGCACCGTACAACGAACGACGCTCGACTGCGAGAGCCGGGTACCGAAGTGGATGACGGGAAACGTGTGAACGCCGCTTGCCGCCGCGGCGAACACCAATGAGCGGCTACTAACACATCCATCGCGGCAACGACACTGACACACCAATAAGGGGACACGAATGTACACAGAGAGCGAAACGCGCGTCTCTCTTCTTTTCACATTCCGTCCTTCTTCGACTCGTTTCTCAGTTCGTCGAGTCAAGGGCGTCGACCGACAGGGGCGATTCGTTGTTTCCTTATATCGGAGAAACCAATAATGGTTAATTTCATAATCATTATGAAATTACAAGTTTTCTCCTCGTTCAAAGATACGACGATATCGATCGAGCGAATTCATTCCAGGGTAAAACGGTCCGTGAAAGATCGCACCCGATGCGGTTTCCTATCGGAAATTTTAATAGCTATTTAACTTACTAATGCTACACCGCCAATCTTACACTTTGCTGCAACTTTTTAACGAAGCTTTATCATGAGTTCTTTCTTTCTCGTATAAAAGAACAAAACCAATATTCGCGCATGAGATAAACAAATTTAATTTCACATAATAGCTCTATTAAATTATAAATAACTATGTGTTTATAGGTATTAACAGTTTAAAATACATCTTATAAATGTACCACAAGCGTTACACTAAATCTTAAAGAATTTATTCTGTAAAAGCAACTTGTTCTAACGGTTACGTTTGTTTCCTTCGCCACAGTTGCTCGGGACGTAATTTCTCACTTTAAAAAAATCTTTATCGACACCCCTGCTTTCGGCTATCTTGCTCGCACTCGGCACCAGTATCCTCCCAGTTGTTATCCTCTTCGCGCCCACACAGTGGATGCGACATATCGCGCGATCTCTGTCGTGCCTCGCTGTTTCTTGATCTTCCACCTCTTCCCGTCGTTTGTCTCGCTTATTCGTTCCACCTCCATGCTTTCGACCTCTGTCTTACAGGTGCACCGCATCATCGCTATCGTTGTTTCGCTCGCACCCGCCGCTCCGTCATACATATGTCTCTCGCGCGCTCCATCTCTATTCGTCTTCTTCAACCCTCTCGTTCTCGCTCCGTCTCGCTTTCAACCACGTGTCCCGCGATGGTCGCGTCTGCGTTTCCCCAGCTCCTCGTGGAAACAACAGAGACCGCCTCGCTGCGCGTGTCCCTCTCGCTCTTAACCAGCAACGAGGCGTAGAAGGAGGAGTACCGGAACCAAGTGCCGAACGTTGCTTGTGTGTCGCGTGCATGGAGCGTTCGGCAGGCGCGCACAGGACAAAGACAGAGTGAATCAAAGTGCTAGAGAGCCGGACAACACGAGTCAACCGGCAATGTAAGGAGAGACCTTTAGGTGGGTGCAAGCGACGCGCCGGTGTGTAGGTGATATTCCAAGCGTGTGACTGAAAGCGTGTGCGTGTGCTCATCATATTACACACTGCTCATACATCGTGTCTGCTGCGCTTTGAGGGCGCGAGGAGATGAATCCTCGATTCGGTTAAACGCCCGCCAACCGGGATGTTCTAAATCAGACTGTCTACCTGCGACTCGCGGAGCTTTCCTGTGAATTCCAATAGTACCCGTGTTCCTCTCTTTTCGTCGCGCGAAGTATAAATCAGTCTGTAGATAAGTTTGCAGGGGAGCAGAGTTCACGCGGTGCGTTCTGACGCGTTTGTTATCGACAAGACGACAGTCGCGACGTTAAAGCATATTGTGCAAGCATGTAAGTGCAATAATCGCCCTCACCTTTCCGCGAGCGTTATATTATACACTGTTTTACCGACGCGTCAGTTTGAAGGAACGTAATAAGCGTAAAACATTCGGGTGATCGGCTGGCGATTGAACGCCGACTAAAATTGCCGTTGCCTCGCCTTTTGGTAGCCGGTTCCGTTTGTTGTATCGATTCGCGTACACGTTCGAGGAGGAAAATTATGTTATATCCAGCCGATAGCGGTTATAAAGCGGCGAACGCCGTGCGACGGGGAGGTTGGTGTAGCCAGGAGGCGAGAGTAAACAGCCGAAGAAAACTTTGTGGGCGGATTAGCATGGTAGGTGTCGGTGGGATATCATAAAACTAGTTTGTGAAGTACAGGGCGCACCCTCGGCGCTCTACACATATATATACCCTAAAGGATTTCATTCTAGTCCTCACTGCAACGGCAGGCGGGCGGGCATTTTTCGAAGGGAACTCTGACAAAGCGGTTTGAAAGGGCGGATTAAGGAAGGGAAAACTTGGCTGTTACTTCGATTTTCTTTAATCTGACTTTGCTCACCATAATTTCGAGGTTTAAACTTATTCAATTAAAATCGAGGAACGGTTCTTATTTTGACAGTTCCTTCGATGCTTCGCTGGTGGGGAAACGACATGAATTATTAAAATTTTCTTTACAATCCTATTAATCAGGAATATCGCTCCGCTTTAAACTCATCAATAAAGACAGAAAACAAAAGTAAGCGCTTTTATTTGAAATCATATATAAACACAATGCTCGTTTCTACTGTCGTTCGTCCGAAAACGACAAATTTGTGTGCCATGGCGAACAAATCTGTCCATCTCTCGTTGAGCAAACCACGTACGAAAACAACACGATGCATGTACGCTCATTTACTTATCCCTATTCGACCGTCAGTGCCGTCGCAGAAGTATGCATGAGTGTGTTACGCGTGCTGAGCACACGGTAAACGCAAATGTACATATTCAGTGTCTTTCCCTCTGTCCCTCCCTCTGTCTCTACCCTTCCCTTCCTCCTCGTTCTCTCCATCTCTCATTTCCACCCTTGGCGCATTGTGCTTCGGTTCTCGATCCCTCTTCCGAGCCCTTACCACAAGCCGCAGCCCACTACACTTTTGCACGAACACGCTCGCGTTCATTATCAACGTACAACGTCGTATAACCATATTTACGTAGCCCCGGTGGTCACCCACACGGACGCAACATGCAATGAGGTTGCAAAGAAACGACTCGCGCACAGAAAACGAAATGCTATTTGTCGGTATACACAAGAAGCGCGCGAAAGGGAGAGGGATAAATGGGGTTGGAGAGAGAAAGAGATAACAAGAGGAGAGGAAGCAACGGGACAGGGAAGAGCCATAAATGCAATTGGAAACTTTTTAGGTGATATATATTCGCGAAACTATCTGTGTGACGTTGTGTAGACACGAAGGAATCAACGCGTGTTTCTTAAAATAATAACATTGGGTCTTTTATGCAAAAGTTCTTATCCCTTGTCGAAGAAACTACAAAACATCGTGTACAATATTGCGCTTTCTTAACGCTTAGCCAATCGAATGGGAAGGTCTCCCATTTTTTCTGCAACAAGGGTGCTACGATTGATTCTATCTACTTTTGTTATTAGTTAGACTTGAACTGGTATTGTTGAACAGTTCGTCAAATATATTTTCTGCTTTTCCAAAGTACAATTTTTGATAAATTCTTAATACGCGATTTAATGTTAAATAATGTTAAAATAATCCTATCCTACGTTTCTTCACTTTTCAAAACATATGGAAATATTCGAAACTTCTACAGTTGTTTCATCTCTCAAGTGAAATTACAAAGCTCTAAGGGCTTCGCAGAGGTCGAATTCATTTGTCTCAACTGCTTTTTAAACGATGTTACCAATCTAAACTAATTAAACTTCAGTTTTCTCTAGGATGTTTCTAAACGCCAGATAGAATATTCTTAACTCACGAACGTAGTATTCGTTTTCTTACTTTTAATTTCCACAAACCGGTTACTTAACGAAACGTCTTTCATCGAGGAATCTTCTCTCGGGTACAGGCTAACCGAATTCACCGAAACCACGAGATCTCCCTGCCCTGCATCCCGACACTGTTGTCGCTATAATTACCACCGATGATTAATCGTTTATTTAAAACGGCAACGCGAAAGCTCGCTTTTTTCCGCGCCTCGAAACTATCGTTCGCCGGACATCTACATAATTTCCTCGTAAATCACGTGACAGGGGAAACAACAGAGTGTACAACAACGTCCCGCCCCTGCGTACGCACGCGAAATTACCCGTTTCTTATCGCGTGACCAATAACGAAGCAACGACGCTGGATGTTAGGAGACCTTCGTAATTTCGCTGGTAATTGGAGCAAATACGGCACTACATTACGGTTGAAAGTCGTTGTTGTGAAGAAAATCGATATACTCTATGTCTTTTGTGCGATAGAAGGAGCGACGGACGCGAAGGAGGCGCGTGTGCAACGATGCATCAAAGAGAGCGGCAACGTAAGACGATATTACGCCGATGCTAGAGGTAGAACAATAGAGCGGGTCTCTAGAATGTTTTTAAATATAAAACCCCGCGTTCGCCATGGGAGGCATCGTCGACACGAGCCATCTTAACGCATAACCAATCGAATGAGCAGATCTTCCATTCTTTTCTCCGCCATTGATTCTATTTGCTTTTGTTATTAGTTAGTCTTGAACTGAAGTTGAATTGATTAAAAATTGTACTTTGGGAGAGCAGTTGATGCACTTGATGAACTGTGAACAATACTAGTTGAAGATTAATTAATAACAAAAGTAAATAGAATCGAAAGCAGAAAAAAGAATGGGGGATCCTCCCATTTGATTGGCTAAGTATTAACCCTTTGAGTTCGAGAGACGATTGTTAATCGCCAAATGAGAGTTTCAGAAATTTCAGACTGTACTTAGTTTGTTTATTAGTCAAAGCCGAGGGTTAAATAGTCGTATACGTGAATTTTAGTACATGACTTAACTAAACTAAACGAAGTTTAATGTAAGCGAATCTTAATAAATATTTTGCGGTTGAAAATCTTTGAAGTTAATATTATTAGACGACTAACGGTCACCTCTCGAGTGCAAAAGGTTAAGTTGCCTTCGCCACCCCCAAAGAGTGCCGCTATCCATAGCCTCCTCAAGTATACCGCGCTCGAATCATCTACCGGGGAGCTCGTAAAAGGGGTCTATATATATCTAACTTGCACCACCAGCCCGGGTGAACACGAACAGCCCCCTGAAAACCTGTAAAACACGCGAACCATCCGGATAATCATTCTTCCTACCGGGAACGATTCGCTCCCGAGCCACGTCTCTCGTCAAAGATAAAAAAGGGAGCTGGTTAATGGGATAGGACGGTCTTATCTCGGAGTGTGTGTTTGAAACGGCCGCGAGATATCGTATTCTCGCACAGTGCGGCGACGACGTTCGCTCAATATTCGTATGGTAATTAGGGTAGCAGAAGGGATTCCTTTGTCGTGTCTTGTTTACATGCATTATCGGTGTGCAAACGTTAGCTGCTTCCTTCGATTACTTTATCCCCGACGACTCAGGCTCAATCGCGTCCATCGACGATATCATTCGCGTTTGTTCTCGTAACGAGGAGAACCGGTGCCCAGAACTTTTCACGTAACATTATATAGATGTAAGTGCGGTTTCCTTTCGCGAATTAATCTAAGCCGTAATAAGGCGAGACCGTTCAAAGGCTTTGCGACGTAAGCACGTACGTAACTACTCGCTTAAAGCGAACAGTTATCTTCTTTTCGACGACGAATTTATTGTTGATTCATATTTTTAGCTTCCTCGCGGAGCACCAATTATGCATGCGTTGCGAGATAGTAAGTTGCAAACGTAAGAAACGCACGTATATAATTAGAATATATAATTCAAGGAGCTTCCCTTTTACCGTAGTAACAGAGCTACGCTTTTCAAATAACTTAGCAGTTCCTTCGCATTCGTCCCCGTGTTCCCTTCAATTTTTACCGCTTTTACCTTGACTAGCTGTTACAGGGAACGGAATGAAATCTGTCTACAAAGGAAATTATGTAGCTGTTTTCCGCTAAACTGCAAGATAATGAAGTTTAAGGACAATTGTACCCCGAGAACTTCTATAACGAGCAGTGCATCGCTGTGCGATGAGAATAAAATAATTATGCCAACACTGTATCGAGTTTCGTTACCTGTAAATACCTAATCAAATGATTAACACGTGTTTTTGTTAAGAAGAAATTGTGTCACGAAGTGTTCAACCCTTAACTAATTCAATTAACCAATTCATCTATCTTTAAAAATACATTTTTCAATTTACCGACTCTATCTGTATAGACGTTTCAAAAATCATTACCCACCCTAAATACCTAATCAAATGATTAACACGTGTTTTTGTTAAGAAGAAATTGTGTCACGAAGTGTTCAACCCTTAACTAATTCAATTAACCAATTCATCTATCTTTAAAAATACATTTTTCAATTTACCGACTCTATCCGTACAGACGTTTCAAAAATCATTTCTCAACTTCGAATCCATTCTCAAAGGCGTACACGACCAAGAAGAATTTTGCAATTTTCAGGCAGTCCAGTGGAGTGGTAGCAAGGCGACCGTTATAAGACTCGTTCCTTATTCTTCCAACTGTCCTTGTCACCGAAAACACCAGCCTTACGAAGGCTCCGGCGACTGTTTTTCATTCCTTTGGCAGAGCTCGGTGTGACAGCACCGGTTGTATTGTGCGCATCTTTTTTCCCCAGCCGTCTCTCTTTCGTGCACACGCGACGGCAAGCGCGAGCTCGCATACACTCACAATACTTTTTCCATCTATCAGCCATCTCATTCTGCCTCTGACCCATCTACCACCCACGCGCCCTTTTCTGTACTCATTTTTACACCGACCTATCCTTTCGTTGTATGAACAGGCAATGCGCGAAGCCGGAAAAGAAAAGAGAAGAAAAAGCAACAAGACGAAACGCTGCCGCCTTCTCGTTTAACTTCTCTCCATTTCGATAATTGAGGAACGTTTGGTAACACGGCTTCGCTTCTGCGATCTCGTGAATTATGGCGGTAATCGTACGGTTCACGAACAGCTCTAACGTTAATCTACCTCCACAGCACGAGCTGTAACGTTAACGAATCTCTGGCAGGTTACGAAATTGTCTAACCATGTACTTTTTATGTCTTATTATTAAATGTACACGCCACACTTAATAATATACGTGATACAGTTGTCAAAGGGTATAGCAACAATGTACCGTAAAGATCTTCGAAGATCAAATTAAACCGAACATTTATACGATAAATTATTTTCCTAACCTTTAACGTAAACAATTAGATTGGTAGAAAACATCTATCGCAACTGATCTATTAATGGTGCACGACTGATATAAACAGTGCAGTCGATAAGAGTGATAGTTTAGGGTCAATCGATTTTAAGCAATTACTCAAGCACTCGTACCTATCCGCATTTCGTTAACAGTGTTCTTCTGTGAGAAAACCAAGGTGGTGTGCTCAATGGCCACTGACGTAAGTTCGACGAAAGTGCCGAGACTGGAATAAAGTAATGCTCGTGATATCGGTGAAAATGTAGGACGAACTAAAACGCACTTGATGCAGAAGGAGTGCGTCATTTCGAGGCGTTAAAATCGAGAGTGAAGTACTGACTTAACGACTCCCTCAGTTCTGCCGTTTTACTTCCTTTCTTTTTTGCTTTAAATCGCATCCTGATGTGTATAAGAAAACTTTGGTTGTTAAACTATATGTATAAGAAATTGAATCAATAAAACTGATGTGTGTGTATATCATTGATTTTTTAAATAATTCTTGTTGCTTTTGTACATAACATTTTTAATGGTCCAATAAAGTGTTTCTGTCGCCATTTTGCAATTCTTTAATCTTGGGAAATATACGTAAATACAAATGTGATTATAAATATTTAATTTTATAGATTATGTAATTTAGTACTGATCAATGATCAGTGAAGCTTTCGTTAAAAGTTACTTACGTCCATCAAAATTGCTATTAATATTGATTAAAAATATTTTTTAATGCTTAAGAATGGATTCGAAACATTTTAATTTAAAAAGGTGATCCCATCACATTAATCTATATTACAAAATTATAACATACATATATGATATAATATGATATTATATATCACTAGTGTGTTCAAAAATGTAACTTAAAAAATATTGATAAAAGATATCTTACAAAACTGATTGCCAATTTCCATCATATTTTTCAACTATATGATAACTAGATCTGATTTATCAACATTCCTCAAAGATTGTATGGTGCTGTCCTCTATTAGCGAGCTATTGAACCCAATATGTTACAGGCAGTTGACATCGTCGTTGCAATCCGTGTGGAGGTAGGTAAGTGTGGTAAAGACTGAACCACTATCTTTGACTTTAAAACCCTGTACCATGATTTACTGCAGTAATAAACATTACCAACCGCTCTTTAAGTTAAATATAATATATCGCATGTTTTGAAATGCTGCAGGTAAGTATGAATGAGCATCAATTAAGATATAATTAGCAAAAAATAAGAAAAAGGGAGGGATGAAAATAGCGAACAGCTGGCACTAACACGATTGATTCGACGTAGTTGGCAACTCGTGTTCAGTTGTTGACGAACTGTCGAAGCGAAAGTACTGGTATCGCCATCTGATGACTGAACAGAATCTGTGTTCGCAAAACGACCGAAACAAGGCGCTCGAGAAGAGGAATTGATCCCGGTGCTTGTGTTGTATGCGCACGCGCGCGTATCTAACTGTAAAATTATTCTCGAGAAGTGAGAAACATTTAGCGGTAACCGTTCATTTTTCGGACATTTCACTCGTCTATTATTCGCAACATGAGATAACCCGTTGCTCCGAATTTCGTAAACGAGATCGCGAGTGAGGGATAAAGAAGACTATCCAACGCGTTCGTTGTGCTTTTGGACAAAGAGATACGCCAGTCGTGAGTCGAAGAAATTCTACGACACGAGGGGTAGTGTTAATATTCAGAGAACAGAAATCGTATTATGTATATGAAAATGGATGTTAGAAAAATCATATACTGTATTGTGACAGAAGGAAAATTGGCATGCTTGAAGGTAAGTTTTGTTAAGATTTTCAATATAGATTTCACCTTGGCGGTATATGTACCTTAGACATATACTGCAATTTGCAATATTGTTGTCCGATAATTAGTAAAGGAATACATTCCTTTAGGTTTTGTAAAAATATCTTATTCCGGATATAATCGTATTTATAAATAACTTGAACTCTGCTATAAGTATACAAATATGTATCAGGATAATTATTGATAAAAATAGTATTTTACTGATGAATATAAAACGTTTTTTGTATTTTGGAATTGACAAGTTGTAGATATTAATAATACGTATAATTCAGATTCCCCTGTATTGCAGTAATATATACAAAATTATGACTTCCGTATCATTACACAATTTTAAACTCTTATAATTTTCTTTTGCCTACAGTAAATTATTAGAATTTGATTTAGAATATTTTCTCTAATCTATTGGATACGGAAATGACAAATCTTCGTTGAAATCGTTCGATGTTAAACTTAACCTCAAAACTCAAACATTTAATGTGTTTTCATAAGATAGATTATCTTTACTCTGCTATGATCTATAAAGTACGTGTTACATTTTTCGTGTTACGTCTGATGTCATTAACCTTTTACGCCTTGACTTATCTGAGCTAGTTAACGCCAGCGAAGCAACAATCACAGTACACTTTTACTTAACTCGTATACTGCAAATATTACATTCGTGATCACAGAATGTGAAAATGAAATATAAATAATAAATAGAAAATTTTGTTTCGCTAAGATATCGATGAAACGTTTAATAACGATACAATTAATAGCTTTTATTCGTCAAACTAATTGAATCACTAGATAGAAAATTATGATTTAGTGTGGTTGCTTATAATAACATACTATATTTTCTAAATATACGAGTATTACTCCGAGTTAATAACCCCCGGTGACTAAATAGCGTTGTTGCAGCATCTAAACGGAGGAAAGAATTTTCTAAAATAAACCGCCAAGCGTGTATTTTCTTGTTTTCATTTTCTTTACGTTTTTGCACGATCGCGCAAGCTTATTAGAAATAGCAGCATGTTGTTATAATGACATCTCGCTTGCGGGTTCAGGCACACACGTAAGTACATACATGTTGTGAAACTTCGAACGCGGTTGGCCTTCTACCAATTCGTGGCGTTCTCATCTTACTCTGCGGCTGGTACCGCGGGACACAAGACACGGTAACGTCGAAGAAGAAAATAATAAGGGATAGGTAGAAAAGTTAGATTCGCCGTCTCTTCCCCTGTGCACTTATTACGGCGAAAGAGGGAGGATTTTCTGCTCCCTTGGCTCACATTTATCTCGAGTAGGAAATAGCCACGACAAACAGCAGTTATATTTAGTAGTTGGGACATCCATAGACGCTAATGGGAAGCCTTCTTGGTTAGGTTTCCGTACGTATGTGCCTTTTAAACGACCACCTATATTTGCTTCCATCGTGTCGTATCGAATATAAGAGCGAAGTAGAGAGCATAGTGTAGCGTGGGGGTAGATCGAGGAAGGAAGGAGTTAACATCGTAATTTATGTGGTCGGTTGATATTGTTAAAAGTCACGAACGGAAAAATGTTTTTTACTTTAACAAAAATATCTGTTCCGTTCCATTAGCGTGATAATCGCGAAAAAAAAAAAAAATAAAAACTATACCTTTTATTTTACACGGATAAGATTTATTTATAAAGCTCGTTGTTTGTTGCAATTATACTTTTTTGTTTTAAATCATTATTTTTGATTATCAGCAGTAATTTGAGAGAGTGGATGATTAAAAACAAATATCGATCAAATTACTGGAATCGTGGATAGTAGCTGGCAAAGGAATTGAAAATCAATCGTTGCAGTAGTGTGCGTATTACGAAATTGATTAGTAATAAAGAGCATGGTAATTTGTGGAAAGCCGCAATTACATGTTTCGAATTTCAGAATGAAAATATTCCGGTAGAGGTCAATGCCGATATATCGATCAGGCTTGAAAATTTAAATGCTGTTCGCCGTATAATTTAGTGAGGCTAATACGGTAGTTAGCGTGACCACATTGTTACAGTAGACCTGTTAACGCGTCGCGTATATTATTCCTGCCTATCTAATGACAAACTCATTCGATCTGGTTTCTAGCCGACGATCAATGGACGCTGAACGATAATGCTTGTTCCTGATATATACGAACGATTCGAATAATATCAGGTTGGATGTTGAAACACTTTTTTATGCTCGCTTTAATACTCTCATCAGGTTTTAATAACCTGTTTCTTTTTATTTATGCGCGTAGTAAAACGTTTCGCAAAAAATTCAAAAGCCCTACGCAAAACAATTTTATTCCTATAAAAACTGAAAATATGCAAATCAGCAATTATAACCCATTATGCGTCCAAATTCTTACACGTCAATTATTCCCTTCTTGTTTCGACTCGGCGCAACTTGTTCTTGACGAAAGATAAACACGATAGAAAAGTAAACACAAGAAAGAGATCGTAAAGCGTGTCTGACTCAATCCATCGAACATTTTGCATCATACATTTTTTAATTAGAGGAAATACATTCAAGAGCTGCTCGTTCAAGTTGCATATAAATTTACCTTCCCCTGTTTTTCATCATTATCGACGGTTCATTGATGTTCTTCGAAGTTAATCATCTGCTCGAACATCTTACGTTCGATCGGAAGTGAAGATGTTGATAAGACAAACGTGTTGACGAGTTACGAACCTCTTTTCGTCGTAAAATCGCGGCCAGCTCGCGCATTGTGTGAAACAACTCTGGCGTACAGGAACGAATTGCGTAAAGGAGGAAAGCCAGTTGGAATACATTACGGTCCTCGTTTATCGGTCTCGATCGTTCACGACGATCGAACCGCGTGGGTCGACGTGGCCACGAAAAAGCCATTGTCAAGCATTTTCAGCTGAGATAATTGTTCGTGTTTGAAACACTAAACTTTGAGCTAAAAATAACTTGGTCGATCGTGTTTCGTTCGATCAACGGTGCAAGTGATATTTTATTAAAAGGAAACGATTCGAAATGGCCAGGATATTGTTCAAAATAATAAAGAAATCATTTAAAATGATAAGGAAACTAGGTTTACGGGACCCGTCAATTTTTCGAGCTCCATAAGCAAAATTTGCCAAAACAATTACTATTATTGTGGAAAAAAGGTTCTCAAGATTATTTATTATTATTAATAATTACTAATTAAATGTTATTTTGATATTTTTGGGATATTTGTTCGGGAGCACCTAGAACCCTAACTCTGATTTTAAAAAAAAATTTTCAAAAACCTTCCCGAGGATATACCTAATAATTTCACAAATTTTCACAGCGATTGGATGTATGGTTTTTGAATCTATCAAGCACAGACAGACATACACGCATTCATTTTTATATATATAGATAATAGAAAATTATAATATGGAACAATAGGATTGGTTGTAACGAGCACAGCTTATTTTCTAATGGATAAAAGCGACGCATAGGATTTTTAAGTCTCACAAAGGAGAAAGAGGGTCATTAGTCGCGACACAATAAATTACAGAGTGACACAAAAGAACGGAGACGAATGACACTATATTTTCATCGTGTGTCTTTGTAACCCTGACAGATACTAATTCCGGTTACCGTTACACCTGACCTAAGTCAACCTTATCCCAGCTCACTTTTAGCTCTTTCAAAAAATTCGTGAAAGCAGGCTACATCAGCCTAAGCCACAATCCCGTTGCTCGCAATCCGTCGAAGGGTTTCAGAGCAACGATTAGAAATATAAACTTAGCGATACGAACAATTTTATTTTATTACAAACGTAGTTCTTAACCCTTTGCACTCGTACGTCTCAGCGTATACGACATCACAAGTTTTACCGTGGAATTTTCATTTTTTGTTTTAATTATACTCATGAAACGTTACAACTAAGTATGCTAATAACGTATTGGAAAAGTTTTGTTTTGATCGAATAAAAAAATAAATTCCGAGTTGGCGATAATTCATGGTCATATTAAATTCGAGTGCAAAGGGTTAACACTATTCCTACCGACACTTCACGTGTACTTATTCCTACCACGACATCCCCACGTAAGACAGACTACAAATTTTTCTCAGAAAATAAACAATGAATATTGAAAAATGTATTATACGTGTATTTGAGGAAAAGTCTAAAGTTTAAACGCGATTCAATTATGTTGTGTATATGAAATTCTAATCGAAATTTTAAAAACGGTCCTTTGACCGGTCGTGGTAGGAATAGTGTTAAGAGTGACTTTATCTCGTGGGAAGTTTCTATGAAAAATTCGAAGCTATTTTAGTTTGTTGACGGGGGACGAGCAGCCGAAATAAATTTGGACAGGGACTGTTTCATTGTTTTGGGTTCGGTTCCAATATTTAATCACAATACGTGCCCGCTCGCGTGTGGGCGATTGAACGTGTATATCTCACGGTGCTATTTAGAAACTGAGCAGATGCGGCTGTCATTTAATTCCGTGCAATCAAACCGCATCGTCGATCACATCGCAATGGAGCGCTTTGCGCGCGAACTGAACGCGTTTCTCGGCATATTGCCGCGTTCAAAATACTATGCAAAATTACTTTCGCGTTATAACACTATTTTTTCTTCGCGAACACCAAATTTCCCGACTTCCGGTTATTTCTGACTGGCCAGAACTTTAATGGGATAATCGATGAAACTCGACGAGGCGAATTACCGTGAAAAATGAAGAATACGTGATAAGATCGATGAGGTCAGAATTTCTGATTTTCGCGACGCGTTTCCTGAATACGTTTCTTCGAATCCGCGCTTTTCCTTGTAAAATCCGCGAGCAACGCGAAATTCCCGCCAATTAACGGCTGCGTGTTTTCGATTAAAAATCGTCAGATTAAACTGTTCGATATCGAATCAAATCTCTTGTATTAACACTATTCCTAATGACACTTCGCGTATACCTATTCCTATCGCGACATTCCCACGTAAGACAGACTACAAATTTTTTTCAAAAAATGAACAATGAAAAAAGAAGTGAATATTGAAAAATGTATTATACGTGTGTTCGAGGAAAAGTCTAAAATTTAAAGGCGGTTCGATTACATTGTATCTATGAAATTTTAATCGAAATTTTAAAAACGGTCATTCGACCGGTTGTGGTGGGAATAGTGTTAATTTGCGTGTGAGATAGAAGCTGTATGCTTTTGAAAAAATGTTTAACGAGAGGGAAAGAATTTTTATTTGGGTTCTTTACGCGAGATTGTGGCAGATATTTTAAAGCGCCATTTCTAGAAATCCAGAGAAGTAAACGCTTCAATTTCATTGGTAGTTTCAGCTTCAAAAACTTTGTAACACCAAGCTTTCGCATCTCTAGCGAGCTCATTTTTATTAAATTACCGTTACAGCTTCTTTTTGAATAAGCTGATAATAGAAGATTGTAAACAACGAATTATTTAACGAAATCAGACACCGTTTCAATTAAAACTGATATATTCTTCGTGTTTACTGATAAAGCCTACATTCTCGAAATAAGGATTCTCAACATTTCGCTGTTCCGATATCCAGTATAACGCAAACAAGAACTTATAAAAGCGTACACACCATGATCGAATTTTAAATGGCAACCTCCGAATTTAGAAATCGGAAACCGACCTCCTGGTCATTTGGCACCCCTTATTCCTGTTCATTACTAAAACCATTATTTCATTATTTAATCCATTGTTTGAGGAGAAGTCTAAAATTTAAAGGCGGTTCGATTACGTTGTATACGTGAAATTCTAATCGAAACTTTAAAAACGGTCATTCGACCGGTCGTGGTAGGAATAGTGTTATTTGCGTTTACTTTTTATCGATAGAAAATGTGTTTGAACGGATATAGATGGTTTAAGCGATATTCTATTTAAGAAACGTTGCCGTGTTTTAAAATAGTGTTTCGTAGGTGGAAGGAACCTTTGACTTTTCTCTTTGCGAACTATCGATAAAACGAGTCACCCTGTATCTTCTTCACATTTATTATTGTACGAATTAAAATTTTATTGCTGAAACATTCTGTGGTTTTCGATGCATCGTTACTACATTCCAAATTTAGTTATTATGATTTTATTTAATTTGTCTATTATTCATTTTTCAAACAAATTTTTCAGTGTTAACCCTTTGCGCTCGTATGCCTCAGCGTACGTGACATCACAAGTTTTACAGTGGAATTTTCATTTTTTTTTTAATTATACTCATGAAACGTTACAGCTAAGTATGCTAATAATACATTGTAAAAGTTTCGTTTTGATCGAATAAAAAAATAAATTCCGAGTTGGCGATAATTCATGGTCATATTATTTAATTATTTAATTCATATTAAATTCGAGTGCAAAGGGTTAAAGAAAATATGAACTTTTATCGTAGTGGAAAAAAAAAAATAAGGGAGACATGAGTTAGAAAATTTGTTGAACGTGAAAGCATATAACATGATCGAGTGGAAAAGAATTTGAGAACAAGAGTCACCGTGTTCAATTTGGCCTGACTCATCATCGATGGGTCATCGTGTATACCAGATTTGTGAAAGGCGAACCTTTTTCTGCCGTGACAATAAAAAGAACTCACCAGAAACACTATCACGTAGGAATACTCGGTAACGTTATTTACATATAACCGGGGAACGTTTAATATAAATCCTTCGAACGAAACGTAACAACGAACGTAATCCTCGTTCCATTCTGTGAACAACAAACAATGCAGATTTTCTGGTTTTTCCTGCGTTTTTCCTGCGTTTTTTCCTGCGTTCTTCTTTCTCCTTGAAAATCGACCGTGGCCAATAATCGCGTTATCACGCCACGTGTTCCCTTAACATTACTGAAAGCGTCGGTCGTGTTACTTGTTCTTAGACTATTCAGATACAGATCGATATACATCCGCGTCGTATATCAACGATTTTGATCGAAACTTCGAGCTGCCCCTGTCGGAATATTCTAACAAACAATATCAATTTAATTTCGTTGCAGGAAATCTATATCGAGAGATTGAGATCTAGAAATCTGATTTAAAAGCGAAGTGCTTAATGCGCGTGTAAAAATGTAAACAGAAAAGTTAAGTATTATCTACAGTGGCTCGAAAAAGTATTCGTACACTGTATTATAAGAAAATTCACCTAATCCTGAAATTCTGATTTCAATGAAATTTTTTTTTTAGCGGCAAAATATCTTTTAAGCGGGCTGATAACGAACATCAAAGTTTCAATGATTGTTCATGCTTTGAATACAAGCTTTTCTGGGGTCGTTTTTTATGACAGGGCGATAGGGTATTAAAAATTAAACATTTTCTATTCGAAAGGTTTTGCTTCATCAAGTATCGTTACAAAATTGTCTATAAAAAATGAGAGAAAGCTCAGAAATTTCAATACTTGTTTTACCCCTTTAAAATGGTATTTAAATAAAAAGAAGAGATTAATTCATACGTATACTATTACGATCTACAAACCCACAAAGTTTTATTAAACATTTCTATCAGACTCAGAATTGCAAGGTTAAACGAATTTATTTGTGACACAGTGTACGAATACTTTTTGGAGCCACTGTAAATAAAATACACTAGCATGAATAATATTACGTATCGAACAGAAATATTTAACTGCAATGACATTTTCCTAGTCACTAAATGTTACACTGAGGTCTGTCATCTCGAACCTGATTTTTCACATGTTTGGGACATGCACAAAATTTTGAAGAAATTCGGTGGAACACCCTCTGGCGTGTAGTTTAAGGCTGTAAAATTCGAATACTCCAGAAAAGTTAAGGAACTTTCATATTTGCCATTATTTTACCATACGATGGTAAAAAAACGACTCGCCTAGGATCACGGAAGATTCGATATGTCGTTGTAGGGTTAAGAATTAAAATACAAATAATTCTTTTTTTTTTTCTTGTCCACAATCTTCCTGAACGATTTTCTCGATGTCATCTATGAACTCTAATATTACCATTATGCATACCGAACTCATGCGTTTCACGCCGGTTTGATACGTGAGAAATTACGTAAGTTCAATTCTTACGATTCAAGGCTGACACCAATTTGTTCCGAGCTCAGGGTCTCGATTTCACGGAGACCTCTTGACCGACCGTTGCTACGACGACACTTACCGTCTGTGAAACCGCAATCAGAACGGGAAACGCAGAATCCGGCTCATTTTACCGCGAATAAGATATTCAGGGGTATCCTGTTCGGATCGCGCGCGAAAAAAATATGTGAGCGACCATGTTGCTGCGGATGTCGCTAAAAATATGCAGGTAACATGTTTGTCTCTTGTAAGTTCGCAACACCGATTGTGATCGTGAATAATAGAAAGAAAGATGTACCAGGAAAGGTGGAATAAAAATTAAGATCTACACCGAAACTTTTTTTTTTATAATATTATTTGATTAATCTAATATTTAGTATATTTTATCACGTTCGTCGCCCAGCGTGATTCGGCTGAGTTTCTTGCTGTGCCTAAATTCGATTGCATAGAAAATTGGGGTCAAAAATATAAAAAACAATAAAAATTTTAATTTTTAATTTTTATTTTATGTATTATATATTATAATTCAATGCTTATTCTATTGAATTCCTTTCAAAATTCCAGTTTAAAATCCTATTTAATTTTAAGAAAAAGAGCGTCACCCAAATATGTTAACTATCTATTTTTATTCGTTTATAAGATAGTATCATTTCATGGACGTCGTTAAAAATCAGATTATCATTTTAAGATATATAAATATTAGATTAATTTAAATTTTTGAATATGTTTTAAAACTTTAAACACGTTCGAACGAAGTTTTCTGTAATCCGCACTCCAGTTATGATTTTCACGTTACACATATTTGCATATTGATTGTTTACCTGTATTTTTGTTTCAAATGAGAAAATCGTACGATCTGACTAGTTGAAATCCGTACGTAAAAACTGTTTTGTCGCGAAATAGGTTAAGATCGTGACAGCAAAACAGTTATTCAACGAGTTCCTGTTGCAAGGTTTTGTTTTCTACGTGTTCAGCGCCGCTTTCCAAACATATTTCATGCAGACGCGCGAATCACCTCGGAGGCGATCATCGGGACGGTGTGAAATCTAGGTTAGAATCGAGCACATGTGCGACACCTAAACGTTCCAATTACCGAAATAACCTTTGAGTTACGGCGCAAAAATTCGTTTTCTTCCTCGATGTACCGTGTTTCGCGCTTTTTGCTACGTCGTACCGTTCTCTCGAAGGATATCTCGTTATCTTTGAATCGATGACTCAACAATGAAACGTATTTAAATTTACAATCCACCATTGACTCCTTTTTCACCTGCATTTTTTACGTTATTTACTGCGAATTTTTAATTAACTTACCGATTGAGGTTAAATTATTTTTGTAAAATGGATTAAGTAATATTGTTTTGCCTGCAAAAACGAAATTACAAATTTGTCCATTATGAAAGTTGTTAGTCTTTCTTTTTTAATGCACAGTTTTCTCCTGTTTTCATATTTTATCACAACTCATTGGATTATCTGAACGTATGATTCTTATCTAAACGGATGGACACTGATAATAATCTATAAATAATCGTTTGCGTGAAATTATTGCCTATTCCGTAATTACTATAATTTATAAATTTAATTAATTTTTTTAATTTTTAAATTTATAAATTTAAAAGATATAATTTATAAATTTTTCTTAACCCCTTGACGTACTTTGACGAGTCTGACTCGTCATAACAATATTACAACCAAACATGAGTGTCACGAGTCAGACTTGTGGAATTAAATGCGGGTCAAACGTGAAAATCACGAGTTTGACACGTAGAATGTAAATTGGGCCAAATATACTAAAAATAGTTTGATGGAGGAGGTAACAATTGAAATATTTGATTTTTTTCTACCGGTTGGGCCCGGATTTCATCGAGTTAAATGGTATGGCAAGGGGTTAAATGGACAACTTCCATGCAGAAAACATGAGTTTATACAGAAGTGTATCATTTTGTTTCGCGGAGATAATAGCTAAAAGATATTTTTAAAAGTGAAGTCGTTCGTTGAAGTACGTTTAAAAATGATCGATAATAAAGTCAATGTTTGTTTCTATTTATTGATCAGCAGAGCGTAGAATATAGAACGAGCTTTATAAACAGGGTATATTTATAGTCAATACATAGAAGTGTTTACTTTCAATTCAGTCACACGAAACCGAATTCGTGTATTCGATAATAGTCATTGACAACATTTTCATTTAGAGTTAACGAAAGATTAATTAGAATTTATTTATTTATTTTTATTTATTAGAATTTATTTCAAAATTGTAATTGTCTAAATTTTTCTAATAAGTAGAACATCAGACGATTATTAATACAATTCTGAAAGTGATAATTCTGTACGAGAGATAAATCTTGCCTTCGTGTATGATGTCAACCACTTCTCTGGAAGGCAGTTCAAGATCGATAAGGTTGTTATCCATGTCTGAGCTCCATGTTTCTTGTTTCCTTATATTGCATAAACAAGTCTAACCGAACTATAACCTCCATGGCTCAGTTGTTCGAGTAATAATCAACACAATGGAAGGTTCCACACTGTACCTTGACATTGAAACGAATAGTTCGCCCTTCGTATGGCATCTTTTTTCTACATTTTTTCTTTTACGGAAGTACAGATATCTTTTTCCGATAAGAGAAGTAATAATGCAATAGAAATAAAAAGAATATTTTCTATTTCTGTTGTAATTAATAATTATTATTTTATCTATAATAAATTATATATTTATTAATACTTCTCTTAGGAAAGTATAGACATGTTTTTCCGATAAAAGGAGTAATAATGCAATAGAAATAAAAAGAATATTTTCTATTTCTATTCTAACTAATAATTATTATTTTATCTATAATAAATTATATATTTATTAATACTTCTCTTAGGAAAGTATAGACATGTTTTTCCGATAAAAGGAGTAATAATGCAATAGAAATAAAAAGAATATTTTCTATTTCTATTCTAACTAATAATTATTATTTTATCTATAATAAATTATATATTTATTAATACTTCTCTTAGGAAAGTATAGACATGTTTTTCCGATAAAAGGAGTAATAATGCAATAGAAATAAAAAGAATATTTTCTATTTCTATTGTAATTAATAATTATTATTTTATCTATAATAAATTATATATTTATTAATATTCAAGGGACGAACCCTTTATTAGGGATGTACAATTGAATACATTCTATTGTAACAATTACAAGAGAAGATTAAAATAGAATTTTATGATACCGACTGTACTTGTGTTTTATTGTATTCAAAACCGTTGGAACCAGTTACTCAACCCAGTCCACGGTTTAAATCTGTATTTAGTCAACCTAGACAAGGCTTAAATGTTTCTTTATACCTTCAATGTACAATCAACTTTTCGTCGTCCCCTTTTTATTGCTATTGGCCAAGTCGGTGCGGTTGGCTGACTAAGGAGGTTATTGTCTTCCGAAATTCTTAAAGAACTCTATCAGGATTCTCGGAAGCCCTCTTGAACGAACAAGTGTCGTAACTTTGGCTGCACGTTTTGGATTACAGAGTTGAAAGGCAATTTTGCAACAATATCTTCTCTTTAGAATATTTTATAGATATTCCCTTCCTTTTCTTTTCCTTTTTTCTTTATTCATTAACATATTTGATGCCAAGTGAGTCAGGATTATTAGATTCCTAACAAAAATATTCCTTGTCATATCTTCAAAAAGGAAGTTATGTTAATTTTTGATATCTCTACAAATTTTCAGAATTTTAATCATGTTTCTATGATCGACTATAAATTGAATTTAAAATTATGCAAAAATATACAGTTTTTTCTACATAACACGTGACAATATTTTATAATATTAATTAATAATTTTAATATTACGCTACTTTTCTCTGTTTATTCCAATTTCTCGCATCCACTTATCTCTCCCAACACAACGAAACGATGTATACGGAAATTGAGACAAAAGATATGTATCCTCTTCAAAGAAAAAGTGTTATTCGTAATTTACAACACTAGCGAACGCAAACAGTTACTTAAAATAGCATTAAATTGTACGCGATCCCCACGTTGAATACTGATCAGTATTCCCCCGGGAGTTGTTTGAATTTTCTTCAAGCGTTGGGAACAAGAATAACACGAGGGGAAGATTTAAGAATTCAGCAAAGAAAAACCAAAGGATAACCGAGAAATCGGATGACGTGGAAGGAATAACAAAGAGAGGATGATTCATTCGAATGCGTTAAACTGCATATTATTCTTCGGATAAGAGAATTGTTTATAAACAGTTGAAAAGTGTGTAAATAAAATACGTTACAGGACACTAAATTCTTCTTCTTTCTTCAAACTCTCGCAACTCATTCAGAACGAGTAATGGTTTCAACGTTTTGGCTGGTAGTGTACATTAACCCTTTGCATTCCGTTGTCCGTTCTCAGGGGGACATTAGAATTTATTAGAAGTTTTCTGCTAAAATGGCACAAGATATCAAGTCAAAATATGGTACAGTTACCAAGATATATAAAAAAAAAAAATAGTGATTTTGAGGAACCGAGAATACGTCCATCCAATACGTCCGAGATGACGCAGAGTGCCAAGGGTTAAATTTTAAGTATATGCCCAAAAATATCTTCTAAGCTCGAAATAACACTCACCAATCTAACAATCAAATAGTTACTGTACTTTCAACGTATAGCCATCATAATCTAGCTCATTCTCACAAGATAGTGACAACAAACTGATCAACAACCTTACACAGACGTATCTCACACGCATTATTAAAGAGTTATTTATCTTCAATGACGTAGAAAAAAAATCAAGTCGATCTCGTCGTTTAACATTCCTGTATTTTACGATTCATTAATCGAATACCGATACAATATCCGTTCCACTTCATCCATGATTTCGCATAAATTAAAAAGAAAAAGAGGATTTCTCATTTATTTATGGATTTTAAATTCTTCAAGTTGTTTAACATTTACGTGCACCCCCTATTCGTACACATAGTATTCGTCCTGGCCATTTTATATTTTCACTTTAGCGCCTTTACTTCCTTCTGCTTTGACCCCCCCCCCCCTCTCACCTTGCACGTAATTAATTCGTCTGTACCGTGTAAAGCAAGGGAAACTGGTGATAAAGAAAAGAGGAGGACGGAAGAGTGACCCAAGGAACGTGCGAGTTAACTCGCGTGGTACGTTCTAATATTACTTGACCGACGAAGTGCAGCTATGAGTCAGGGGCATAAGCGAGCGCAGAAAAGACGCGGAAGAAAGAGCAAAAGATGATGGAAGCTCACCTTTCGCAATGCCTTTTAATAAGTTCCGAGGTATTCTTAATTATATTTAACAAAAGGGTTAAAAGGACAGTGTAACACTCGATAAGAATATTAGTCTCAGGCAATCTGAATCACGGGCTCTATGGAAGGGCTAATTATGCGAGAAGTGACTTTACAGGGGAAAACACTTCGCTTCTCGAAATGAGTTTTACCTTCAGGCCTTGCTTTCCAGGCCTGGAACACGTGATTTATCGACTAAAATTTATGGCAGGGATTCGATCGGTTACGAGATTATAAACGAAGAACGGAGGATTTCGAGGCTGTGGGTATTTTCCTATCATCTAACCCGTTAGAATTGTTTTCCGATCGATGAAGCAATTTTTAATGTACGTTTCAAAGCTGGTTCTCATTAACGACAGTTCATTTGCTAACGTGTGGTGACCTGATACGAGGGGTCGATGACATTATGTTGTTCAAATTCGAATTTTATTCATTAAAAAAAAAAAAGTGCATTAAATTTGTGATAAAGTCGATGCTCGTCCGATCAATTGCTGGATTTTTGCAAAATATTAACACGTTCGTCGCCACCTCACTCGTATTTGGGTGACGCTCTTTTTCTTAAAGTTAAATAGGGTTTTTAACACGTTGAACGCCCAGCGTAAATCGGTGGAGTTTCTCCCAAGACCTAAACCCGAGACTCGGAGTGTAAACAGCGCAATGTTATATTTACTTTATAATTTATTGTTACTTTATATCGTATATACTGATCATAATTGTGTTACAAATAAAATTAGTATAAATTACCTCCAAAATCTTGTTTCAATTAGAAAAGTGTCAACCGTTTACAAGAAACATAGCCGTCACCCAGATATGGGTGACGTGGCGTTCAACGTGTTAATTGGAATTTTAAAAGGAATTCAATGAAATAAGTATTGAAGTATAATATATATAAATATGGAATACATAAAATGAGAATAAAAAGTTAAAATTTTTATTGTTTTTATAATTTTTTACCCCAGTTTTCTATGCAATCGGACTTAGGTCCAGCGAGAAACTCAGCCGAATCACGCTGGCCGACGAACGTGTTAAACGATGTATACAACGCGTAAGAAATATTGGTCATCGCTGATAAGCGATGAATCAAAGACGATTAATAGATGCTCCCGTTTATGTTGCAAAAATAACTTTTTCAGATAACACTAATTTGCTTGATTCGAACGGTCACCAGATTGTTTCGAACAACTTATACGAAATATTTGCGAACTGACCATACCCAAATCGCATATTCATTCGAACGACGAGAGAAGGTTGATTTTCGATCCGAACGAAACAGATTTATGCAGACGTGTCCAATGCATATTAATCGACTGATACGAGAACCGAAAAACCGTCAGCACTGAAAATCGATCGAATCAGTCGCTGCTTATCGCGTTACGATTTCCCCTCGCTATAAGTTAACACTATTCTTACTAACGCTTCACGTATACCTATTCCTACCGCGACATTTTCACGTGAGACAGACTACAAATTTTTTTCTAGACTAGACTAACGAAATGTTCGTTTAAAAATAAACTGTTCGTGAGATATTTCGCCTAAATTTCTTTCCATCGAAAGATTACGGTCCATGTTTGCGTATACAAAGAAGATTGTATTATTTAGAATGGAGTTCTCCATGAATATCAAGTAACAACTAACTGATGAAATATATAAGAATATATCGTCACGATCATGTGTAACAAGCACGACTGAATTTATTAATAAATAGTCAATTAATTTTTTGATGCAATTTGTTCCTGTGAAAATGAATGAAAAAAAGGCACTATTTCTGTCAGGATATAATAAAAACTGTAATTATGCCACAACATCCTCAGACTGATTCATCCGTCGAAAAGTATTTATCTTATAGCTATTTATCCGTGACTAATAAAGCTTATTCTCACCTGCAAGAAGAATCGTGTTATACACCAACTCAAGGACATTTTTCTCTTGATTATGTATACATCAGTGTGTAATGAGAAAACAAATAAGAACTTCACTTCATTGTGAATACGATTATTCAAATCCGAAAGAGTAAACAGCAGATAAGGTGTTTTTACCTTATGATGTGCGAAACGCGAGTCGTTCATATTTTTATTGTTTATTATGTATATAGATTGATACTAAACAAAGTAAAATTACGATTATATTATTATACCTCTTGTAACTCTGAAACGTTGCGGATTGGAGAATGCTTTTCCAATTTCCAATGAAATTGAATAACGAACTTAAGTAACCTTAAGTGTATTGTATTTAAAAATCATCATTGTCATACCATATATAAACAACAGTGATCTTATAATTAGACACAGTTATTTCCTGTTTCATGTATTACATAAAATGATTAATAGTACTTGCTGTGATGTGTATCTTGTCCAACAGATCATTCTTACTCAATCAACAGTTGAACCCGCATCGACATTCCTACCACTGCTTGTCATTTTTCTCGTAATACTTTCCATGACAGTCCACGTAACGATTTTGTTGGAAACTAAATGCAATTTCATATAACGTCGTGTTACGTGCCGTGATGCCAGACTGAGGACGGGAATTCTCGAGAACACCTTACGTGTCAGCAAATCGTTCCCTTTCCCCTTCCAGTGATAATTCAAAAATCTCATTTTTTGAGGTTAAATTATTTTAAGTGATAATCCCAATAAAACTCCAACGTATCTTATCTGACGAACTGTTTCCGCCGATAAATGTTCATTATTTGCAAACATCTTACATACGTATATCATATATCAAGATATTAATTCTTGTTCATTAAGTCCGCCATCAAACTTAATCCGGTTCTTTAGAAGCGTTCCGAAATTACCCGGCAGTGCCTCGTGCGGGGAACTCGCTTCCGCTATTATGTCAACCACTATCATTTTATGTAACCTCTTGTATATGACGTTTTCCGCATCGACGATTTTGCATCCATAGGAACTGATACGTAATATTGAACCGCATATGATACCTGTTGCACCTCCGCGCAACATATTATACAACAATACATTATAATCGGTCGCGTAATTAGTCGTTTTTCTTGAACATCGATGTGACGCATTATAGGGTGTATGGGGTTTGAAAAGTGGTTCCCTCTTTCGACGGACACATGACATAGAATGGTGGCTGTTAATCGAAGCATCTGTTAACGTTGCCTTTATGGTCACTAATGGCATCAATTACGACACATGATAAATAAGTGGTTTTTGTTCGTTCAGGTTTCTTTCCGTCTTAAATTATCTAATCGACCGTTATAACCAATTGTTACTGGTTGTTGGAGAGCTACACATTTATGATATAAACATTCTATTGTCAAAGTACGCTTCTATAGCTCGTGCGCTTTATGATGGTAACGTTGACGCAACATAGGTGGAGGTACATTCACGTGTTATCAATCTCGAACAGATATCATGTTACTTAAATAATTGAATTTAAGAACTCTTTGTATTCAATGTAATTCTGTAGATATTATTTGAGTAATTATCTTTACATTTGGAATAAATTTAATTAGGGTATCTGTTCGGTATCTGTTTCTGATATCTGTGTTAAAGTACTATCGCTAGTACTTTATACATATATAAACAGATGTTTGAAATAAAATGTCTTATAAAATTAAAAAGAAAGGATTTTTTAGAGAAGTCATTGTAAATATCATTCTTTTTTATTCCATCGAACAAAAATAAAAAATGGTAATTTACAAGCTTCACTACCTCATATCAGATAACACGTATTAATATCGTATTATATTATTGAACGCGTAAACGCTATTGTAAGATTTGTTCAATTCGTCATATTAATCATTATGTATTTATCAAACATATAAAGCATTATCGATCATTCGTCCATTAAAAAAAAAATGTTGAAGAATTGAAAATACTTCTCAGAGGATATCGAGAAAAAGAGGTTCTTTAAAGATGGTAATTCCAGATCTTACGTTAGAACACATAATCCTTACGTGTGCTTTCTTCGTGTTATATTGCGCAATATTATTGGTCATTTCTTTGGGAAAATCAGTAATCGTTCGAATATTCGGAAAAATTGAATGTCCGAGCACCCTGGGTCAGTCAAAATTTCAGTCAGTTCGGAAAATTAAATATCTTCATTTCAACGGACTTGGTATAGCGTTAAAGCCGATATAACAGAACGGTCGAGCTGATAAGTGTTCCCCATAACTTGCGCACACGCTATCCTGTTACATAATAACCGGTAAGAGTTGATCAGGAAGAACAATTAGAAAGTGTACACGAAGGTGTTCTGGCGCATAAGCGAACTTATGCGATCGTCCAGGTTGTTGCATAAATATCGGTGCGCAGAGCCACTTTCTCGTGCTTTGTGCATACGTGTCTGTCGTGTTGTACGTAGTTCTGAGTTGACCACCTCTTTCCAATCCCGCATCTGGTAAAGAAGGTTCCTCTGTTCCTCTTTCACTGCGCGACTGTCTTTCTCCTACTCTCTTTTCACTTTAGTTCACTAGAATCTTGTGAGCGCATACCGTTGGGAAGTCCCAACGAATAGTGTCGAGTCGAGCATAATACAGACAAGTTTCGTGATTTTTTCTTTGCAAGGTTATCGCAAATTTTTCTACTCATCAATATTGTGTGAAGTCAACCAGTAGTTGACTCAGTTGGTCGACTTGTCGATTACCGATCGAACCCTCGCGTAGTTCCAGTTTCGCACGTGACGACGAAAGTTTTGGCCATAAATGCTTCGTTGTCGAGTTAAACTATCACACGTTGAGTTTCGGTGCGCCACGCGCAGTGAAAATGCTTCCTCATTTGGATTTAGACAATGAAGAAGTGCTGTTGTTGCGTTTCCAAGTCATCAATATCGTTGCACATTGAAGGAATATCGCGCAAGTGTGTTTATTGCTACATATAAGTAGATGCGGAATGAAATTTACTTCTATTCGTTTTATTAGTTTTTACTCGCAATCAGTGTATTGTAATTATTTAAAAATTGTAATCACGTAGAAGTTAAATCATTTTCTGTATCAGTAAGGATAATTCGTGAATTAATGTATGGTTTCTAGTTTTGATTGCAACGTACAATAAAATGGTTTCGATTATTTAAAAATAATCGAATCTCCATGCAAAATGAACCAACGATAATATAATTTTGCTTACCCGGCAAAAACTCGAATCATAGTTCACGAGTCACGTGATTTTCAAATCGATGCGATTCGTGTCACCTGAGTATAATCACGTTGGTAATTATTGTGCATCTCAAAAAGTTTGATCAAGAGGAAAACAAACGTGTTAATTACGTCTGGAAAAGAGGATATCGAAAAAATGGAGTACGAGGTGAACGATGAAGATCATTTTACGCGGGTGAGTTTCATAATCCATTTCGTTCATTATAATGAATTATTTATTCGATAACAGTACATGTACACATTTCTTATGGGCAGTTTCTTACTTTGTTGAAATCGTTCACACGATTCGAAGTCATTAAACGTATCGATAAGAAATTACCGACCAGTCGAGCGTGAACGTGAAAAACAATAATTCTTACTTGTATACTATTTATAATAGTATTCGTTCGTATTATTGTAAATCTTAACAACTAAAACCTTCTATAAAAAAAATTCCATTTTTTCTTTGACTTGAATGATGTTTGGAGTGGTTTCAGTAATGTTTGTCATCGTTACTATGTTATTTGCTAAATTAGTATGCAAGGATGAGGTGACTATAGCGATGAATTATGGTTAAAACATTGACTCGCGCATTCTAAAAATTTCACACACTTTTTTGCAAACAATATAACAGCATAAGATTGCTGGGAAGTAAGATTCTTTTTCATGGAATAAAAAATAATTTTTAAAAGGAACTGAATGTCTTATTTATGGAATGATGGGAAGTGATTCTATACAAGAAAATTTTAATTTTGAAAATAGAATCTTTTTGGTGAAAATTTTTTACTATAAAAACGTGTGTACAGCAAATTATCTACAGCTATGCTTTCAAATTTTTCTACATTTACACACACATTCTTTAACATTACCTGACTACTTTTTCCGGGTATTACGAGGTGAAATAAGTATTATCAAGCGATTATGCTTACATATAATTTACTTTCGCGTGGCTAACGATAGTACGGTATTGAAAAGGAAAATAAGTATACGTGTATCATGTTCAAGGAAAGGTAGGGTGCACTTAAAAATTTTATTCTGTGTTCTTCGTGAAATCCTTAAATAACAATGGATTAAATACAGTCCCGTGACTTTGACGACCAATAGTATTATTTATCGGAAACAGTCCTATAAGTGATATGAATGCAGTTCTTCACGTTTATATATACAAAGTATTTTTATATTTCATTAATACAAATGTAAGTAGGTAGTATAATAACTTCTTATCAGTTAAAATGTTACTATGAATTACAATAGTAGCAATGTAGTTTTATTAATATACACGATTTTTATAAATGATACATTATAAATAATTGTTATGATTAAATAATATTTAATTTACTTTATAAAAATTTTAATTGACTGATCAAAGAGAACCCTATATATTTCTGTTATGGAATAGATAAGACCTTTATACTTTTCAACAATTGAATACATAATGAATTATCCAGTACTTATACCTGTTGACGTTGAACACGGGTCTTGAAATAGAATTCCTCGTTCGCGTTTTAAGGCGCATTCGCATTCAAGCGATGTGCGTCCTCAGCGTTCGTTGCCTGGCAGAAAAATAAATTCTGGATCCGCGCCCGCGCTCTCCTGCTCCTGCTTCCATGAATTTATTTTTCGCCGTTTCTGAATAGACCGTATGTACATGCGATACATGTTTATTTATGGCACGTCCCGCGTTCAGGAAGAGCAAAATACGTTCTCTGCGATTTCATGCCACTCGGCGAGATCGCTCGTTAATTATTATGCTAATAGATCGAAGCAGCTGTTTCGAGGTTAACGCACTTGATAAACAGTGGCGTGTCGACAATTAATCATGTTTATAAGACAGTTGGTTATTAATAGAGCCGGGATAAAATTATTTCGCGTGAACGATCTTTCGCGGAATTTTAATTGAATATTAACGTTCGGTTACTATGTTCATTTGTAAAAAGGATAAGGATTTAAGTAAAGCGAAGTGTTTTTTAATTATTATCAATCGGAGAGAACTGTGTTTCTTAGCGAAGAAAATAAAAGAAAAGAAAGTTCCATAACTTTATATATAGGAAATACCACATGATATAATACCCATCGTAAAGGTAAACGAAATAGAAATAGCGATAAAATATAATTAGAAAGCGAATAGTAAACTAATTACCATAACAGAAATACCGAAATGGAATTGCATAAATATGATAAATAAAGTAATGAATATAAATTGCAAAATCGAATACAGTAAAATAAAATGGATAGAACGGAATCTGTACATGGCAAACACAAAATTAAATAAGACAAAATGGAATAAAACAGAATGATTATACGATGTTGAATTGGCTAAGATCCAATATGATAGTATACTGCAAAGTAGATCAAAGTAAAACACGCTAGTACTCGCGAGACATGAGATAATCGATATTTAAATGCTCGGAAAATATGCGTTAACCCGTGTTTAAACAATCGCAAAACGTGTAATAATGCTTAAACAGATATGCGATATCAAACTAATAACTACTGTTCACTTACCTTGACCACTACTAGATACACGTGAACACAAGCATGCACTGATGATCACATGTTGACACACGCGTAGATATTTGCGAACACGCGCGCGAATACACTACTACTACACGCTCGAGGAGTCAAATTTATTCGGTAACAATTTGACAGGCCGGCACGCACGGAAGGACGGTCGAATAACAACTGAGCGCTCTGCGACACTTTACCATACCAAACAAAAGTCTAAACGAAGATTTTGGCAAACAGTCCCTGTATTAAAATGTAAAATTCTTTTACTTGACTTTATAAATATTTATTTATTGAATTAAAATATTGTATATGCATTGAGGTACTATTTTTATCGTTTAACTGTTTTTTAAATATGTGAATATACGATAATATGATACGTAATTTTAATTTCCCAAGAAAAAATAAAGTTGTTAAAATTATAATTGCTCTGAAATTCGAAATTAGAATATAGAGCAAATATATTCGTTCCAGTCGTTTCCATTCAAACAAATTTATTTTCGTAACGTCTTTCTAAACGTGGGCTTAATAGCGCCGTTTATGTCTTAATGATCGATGGAACTCATTCACTACATACATAACTACAAAATACCGAAAAGTTTCCACCTTGCAATAGGTGACAATCTTAGAAGTTAAAAAATACGCGATGAATTCCGTGACGAACACACGTTTTGTATTATTATGGGCTAGTGTTTCGAACTGAATGTTCATAAAGAAAAGAACGTCTTCGTAAAATAGCTCTTTCAATCGATTGCTTAATTCATTGTCAAGAAATATTGTTTGTAATTTATGTCAAGAACGTTGTGTCGAATTTTAATGTATGCAGGTTCATATATTTCGAGTACAAGAAAGTTTACATTAAGTATTTATTTTAATAAAAATTCTGATCGATCTCTGGTATCGAAATAAATTTCGATGTTGATTTACTTCCTTTCCAATAAAGTGGGAATTCGTGCCAACCAGATCGACATGTTTTAAGGTAACGTTACTGTAACGTTATAAATTATAATGCAACACACGTAAATCATCGTTCGAAAGAATACCGCCTTTGGGTCAACGTTCGTGGAAACAAGATTATGCTCGTACCTCGTGATATAAAGCATCAGTAGTTCCGTGTACAACGTAATGGTTATGTGTATAGGCTGGATTATTAAATCACTTCGATATACACTGTTCACTGTTCCATAAAATATTTAACGACAGTACATAGTCGCATAGTTTCGAACCTTTTTATGATTTTTTATTTGTTAGAAAACGGACGACGTTATTTAAAAAAATATATATTATTTACGACCACGCTACATCCTCCTAACCTATAAACAAAGTAACGATAAATCTGTAACTCACTGTCAGTTTTCAAGCACGTGTAAAATCGTAAACGAGAGATCATAAAGTTCGGTTATCGTGCGAGCGTTGTTGAAATTAATATCGCGATTAACCGATGGGGTAAAATGGAATGTCTCACCATTTTTAGCGCAGGAAACGTGTCGCGTGCGTAGCGTACTTAAAACCTTTAATGGAGGATGGTGCGCCAGAATAATAACGTGAAATTGAATACATGACGCGCATAAAGAGCACGCGGGAACTTGAAATAGGAGAAAAGCAGAATCCGCGTTGTGATCAAATAAAAATCAGATAAGGGACTTAATGGGCTGTTACTGTTTGTTCAAGGTGATATTTTGATGACAAGAGCAATAGGATCCTGTAATAAACACAAAAAATAACAATATATGCAAATCTATATTTTTAATAAGCTCTTTATGCAACTATACTTTCAGCTTGAACGATTTTACATTATTATTTTAATAAATACTATCTTTTAAGAGTTGTTATATAATTATATTATTTATTGTGTGGTAAAATATTTAAGGATTAATTAGAAATAATGAAATAGTTTTATTTTTTCAATAAAACCCGATTTCTATTCCCAGAAGTGATCATCATACACAACATCACGCAATTTATTTTATTTTAATAACATACAGTTTGTTGCACAAATGAATCCAAACATTATTACTGTATTTCTATGTAGTAATGCCATCATTATGACAATAGAGAACGAGACGATTCGTTTTTCTCTTTACTGTTATCCACAATGCTGCATCTATTAAATACAGTAGAGCCTCCCACATATGAACTAATCAGGTGCCAAAAGTGTTTCGATAAAAGAATTTTCAAATAATAAAATCGTTCCTTTTTCTTATAAAGAATTAACAGTTTGTTTAAACGTTTGTGTATTCTGTTCACTAATAAATTTCATAATTTTTTTAAATAAACCACTGTTATCAAGTGATATTCTGTTTGGATAATAGAATATCCGGATACGATACGGAGGTTCTACTATATCTCTAAAAGTCATTCGATGGCATCTTTATTAACACAAGACCAATTATTTGGTTCACCGTTAACCGAAGTTTGTGTTCGATCTTCTTACGAGAGAAACCGTTTCGGTGTCTTTCGTTCCCGTTACCTACATTTCTCTGCTGGAGCAGGCCCAAAAGAAAGGAAAAAAAAAACGAAGCGGGCGGACCTACGAAAAAAAATATCGGTCAGTCGAATAACGGAATGTGCTGTCTGTTTTACGCACGTCGTGAACGCGCGAAGTTGTAAAAGAAGAGTTACCGTGGGGTGGGGAGGGGGGAATGGCGACGGAGAGACATAGACTTAGCGAAAAGGGGTGGGGAGAAAGTAACAAACGGTCGTGTGAAAAAATAGAGAAAAACGAACAGGTTGATCTTGCCTCCTTTATGCATATTCCTTTTCCTTCCTATCGGGACACTACAATATTTTTTCCTCCACTGTTCCCGGTAGTGGACCCAATGTCACCGACGATTATTCGTTTAACGGGACTTGTACGTCGGTGGAGGTGGTGAACGATGATTTCTCTGCACGCCGAACACCAGTTAAGGGTTTTGGTCTTCGCTCAGTCGAAGACCACATTGTTACCCGTGAACACTGGGTTCGTCTCTGTTTTACACGTGAACACGTTCGGGCATTCGTTGCGTCAAGAGTGTCGATTAATTTAATAATGTTAAATTAATTAGACAATCGTCTACATGTTTTACACATAGATCGGCGTTATTTTGGTGTAATCGTTGAAGTGCACGAAAGAAATTCCAAAGGGGTAATTCTTTATTTTGTGGTGAATTTACGCAGAATGTGACGCAAGCATTCTGTCTCCTGACGATACTTCTTCGTAAACTTGTTCTCGTTAGAGCCCTGCAACCACCACGTGGTCCGAGCACAGGCAGTGCCTGACGTTTGTGAACTCTGTACGAACGTTTGTCTTCGGGAACAATACTTGTTTGACCACTCGTAGTCGATATTTGTTTTTTTCTGCCACATATTTCCTGCTTCAAATTACAAAGCGTGCTGGTACATATATAGTGCAATAATTCACATTTCCACGTATAGTCCGTTTTAATGAAAGTAAATAAAAATTGATAACAGTCGCAATAACTATTCTGAATAAATTTTTAGATTGGGTGTATTTTACTATAATTAATGTTAATTGTTAATAAATTCCGTTACGTATTCATTTTATTGAGTTTATTGAGTGAAGATTTACACCGAAAATTTTCCGATCGTTAGCATCACTGGTTCAGGGATTGAAAACTTAAATAAGTTTGAATTCAAATAGGTTGTTTGCTTGATAAGAAATTTGAGGGTGAAGGATCGGCGTGTAAGGAGGAAATTGACATAAATCGAGATTTAACGAAACGATAGCACACGAACGAGCTGGTAGGAGAGGAGGGGAGGTAACACGAGGCGAACAAAAGCGTGTGCGAGTACGTAAAAGAGAACAGCGAAGTTTTGGGAAGAGACGAGCCTCGTCGAGTGCTGTGTGACTACATAAAGAGAAGAGCCGACGCATTTTACATATTTATTATTCGCTGAAGAAAGGATCTGTTTGTAGTAGAGGCGTATTCGCGGTAATTCGTTAAGCGTAGCCGTCGGTTTGAAATTTACGTGTAGTTCAGTGAATTATTGAAGTGGCGCCAGTGTCGCTGCGGATTCTTAAAAAACGTACGTTCCTTGGTTTATGGACGAACTTTTTTTAAACCGTTCAACACGGGGTCCATACTATCAAGTGTAAGTTAGTTAACAGAAAAGTGAAATGTATGATTTCAGAATAATGTTTCACTGCAAAAAAAAATGAACGATTTTGAGTTTCTATCGATTTTATTAAGAACAGAATAAAAGCATACGTGCAGTTAAAAAATTTGCAGCGTTATGTAAAAATATTCGTTATGCGGGGTAATTCAGTAAGACAAATTAAATTTAATCCAGTTAGCAGAGTGGTGCAGTAATTGATCTCTTTTAAGAGAATTAACTACTTAAGTGTGTGACTTGAAAAATTTTAAGCTACGGTCACGTTCAACTATTAAACAGAACAATAAAGATAATTACATTTGTTGCAGAATTTTTGTAAAATATTGAATCTTTTTTTAATGAAATATGTAATGTGTTTGTGGCAGCGTTTACTGGAACACAAGGAAAAAGAAGAGGTAGCGAAATTGGTTGGCACAACAAGCCATGGTACAACACCGTTAGTTATAGCCTGCCGAAACGGACATTACGACGTAGCTGAATATCTCATCGAAAAATGTGGGGCGAACGTCAATCAGACTGGTTTAGGTAAAAGATCAGGGTCATTTCCGTTTAATCCATCGTCGAATTTTTCACGCGAGTCAGCATCTTCCGTATTGCAAACATTGCAATCGTGATGGAACCAAGGATTTCCTCAAATGTATTTTTGTAAGCTCATAAATCTTGAATATCAACGGATTAACATTGCTTTAATCCATCATCATAATAGTCCAAGCTAAGTGAACGTAGAACGAAGATGCAAGCTGGAACTCATAGAAAATAATCGTTACCGTAATACCAAACGATGAGTTGCGAGAATGTTCTAAACTCAGTCAATTGGAATATTTTGTTTGACAAATTGCAGTGACCTAGAAATTTTGATAAACAATAATTTTGAAATGCAAAAGTTATGTTAATTATTTTTCATAATTTGTATTGTATATTTTTGAATTCGCGCGTTTAATTTGTAAACTTTGAAATTCGAAAGTCACCGAAGTATAATCAATTTGTAACTATGGATTGGCATTGTGTGTATCACATTCTAATTTAGATAACACCTTTGTTATTACATTACTAGAATTATTTTTCTTTGCGATCTCAGAATAGTATCAATTTTAGCTGTAACCTTTTACAGTCATAAATTCGAAGAAGAGTTTTCATTTATTTATAATTATGTTAATTATTACATTAGTGATGTTCGATGGCGAGAGGATCGAATGCGCGCCACCTTTGTGGTGCGCAGCAGCTGCCGGACACTTGGCTTTGGTCAAGCTGCTGGTTAAAAACGGTGCTAAGGTGAATGCAACCACTAAAACACATTCTACGCCCTTACGAGCAGCTTGTTTCGACGGCCACTTCGATATTGTTAGATTTTTGGTGAATCATGGTGCAGGTATAAATCATTTAGATAAATTTTAAAGGAAAACTGGTATAATTATCATTGCCATTAAAACAGTTGCACTATTCTACAAAATAGAATGTGGTAATGTTCAATATTTTAATCGTATACGAAACGAAACTGTGTTATTTACTGAACAATGTTGATACAAAAATTTTTAGTATATTTTTATATAATTTGAATAATACATTACATAAATGCATGCATATACGATATGCACTTTGCGAAATGATAAACTTACTTTTATTGTTTCACACGGAAAAGCAGTTCACGATTAACGCGTTGTTTACTTGCAGGTATTGAGATGGCAAACCGTCATGGTCATACGAGCCTGATGATCGCATGTTACAAAGGTCACGTTAAAATTGCCAAGTTCCTACTTGCCCTGAAAGCAAACGTTAATCGTAAATCCATAAAGGGTAACACAGCACTTCATGATTGCGCCGAAAGTGGATCCCTCGAAGTTGTGAAGCTACTCATCGAGCACGGCGCCCGAATAGATGTGGACTCTTACGGAATGTCACCTCTCCTTGCGGCAGCAATAACAGGTTAAAGCAGAATGTTCCACGCGCAACCGTGAGGGTTCCCTTAAGACGATTACAATTAATCCTTAATTGAGTGTTCCACTACATAAACAGGGAAACACTCTGATGGAAAGTAATTTATCATAGAATCATCTTAACTTTACAGGCCAGAAGCACATCGTCGAATACTTTATCAATATGCCGAATTTAGTGAGTCGAAAGGAGCGTATCGACGCGCTGGAATTACTGGGTGCCACTTATGTGGATAAAAAAAGGGATATGGTAGGGGCACTTGAATGTTGGAAACAGGCAATGGACGAGAGGTTTGTAAAAAATGTTAATATCTCTGACGCCATTAATATTTTTATTGTACTAAATACCAATGAGTTGATTATACCTGTTAGATTGAAATTGTGATAAATTTTGTACAGAATAGTAGGATATTTCGAGTGACGTTAAAACGTCTTGATTCTCAATCTTGTAATATTAAATATTTTATTGAACGATGAACTTGTTCATAGGATTAATGAAATATTTGTTCATAATACATTTCAGACATCGACGTGATCCAGTGATACCGAAACCTCCACCAGCACCTGGTGTAGCTGCTTATGATTTTGCAGTAGAAATAACAGATCCCGATCAATTGGACGGATTATTAAATGATCCGGATAAAATGCGAATGCAAGCACTTGTTATTAGAGAACGAATATTAGGACCTGCTCATCCTGACACTAGTTATTACATCCGCTACAGAGGAGCAGTGTATGCGGATGGTGGGATGTTCAATCGTTGTATAGAACTGTGGAATTATGCCTTAGATATACAGCAGAGTATGCTGGAACCGCTCGATCCAATGACTCAGAATTCACTCTCCAGCTTTACCGAGCTCTTTAATTTTATGATAGATAGACAAATAAGTACAGGACGAAAAATACCGTGGGAAGAACTTCTTGGAGTGTTTAAAAAGGCTGTAAGTTCTAAAGAAGAGTTGTACAAACAATTCCATTATTTCATTATCAGATAGTAAAATATATTTGTGTGTTGCTTTAGGTGTTGGAAGTAAAACGAGGAAAACAAATGCCGAACGAAACATCGTTCTGTGGTTTAAATAGAGCCCTCGTAACTACTTTGTATCTAGCAAGTTTTTTGACGCATGAAATGCCAGAAGAAGGTACTACAGAATATAATGCACTACACCAAGCGCTTTATGAATTAGTTCGAATAAACGCCAAAGACGATAACGTAAGTTAATGTAGAGCGATAATTTAAAGGATCAAAATATATTTATAGGTACGAGAACGATAAGTCAATTCTTTTTGTTTTTTCTACAGGGTCGAGATGTGCTGCAATTAGCTTTTAGCGAAAGAAATACTGTACTCAAAACAGGTCCGAAATCTTTGAAACACAGGTTTCCTTCGCCACAGTTAATAAAAGCTCTTATAAGAGTTGGCGCTGATGTAACGGCAAAAGACAATAATGGAAGTACGGTGTTGCACCTTGCAGCTATGTACTATCAATCGCCTAATCTTATTCCTATTCTTCTCGATGCTGGCGCTCATATCGATGAGGTTAATAACCTGGGTACTACGTTTGAAACGTTGGTACGATATAAACGCCCATACGATTCGGTGTATCCTAAAAACTACATAACACTCACCTGTCTAGCAGCCAGAGTAGTCAGAAAAATATACGATATTGAGATAGTTCCGAAACATCTTCAAGCCTTCGTTCAAATGCATTAGTGGTATTAGCGCGTAATGCAGTGCGGACGATAAGAAGCTATCGTTTAAGATGCCACCAGAGATATTTATTTGTTACCTAAACGACAAAAAGAATCGATAATTAAGTTTTATACCATTTTTGAAAGTGCAAAATTAATATTAGGTCGTGTTTTCGAATAAGAAAGTAAGAAGCCTACCCTCGAAACGATTGTTTGCCATTATTATATTATAATGCGATGAAATGTACTGTGCGAAGCTTAAAAGTTGTTAGTAGAAAATACAAAAGTAAGAAAGATACTTTATTCGCTTTGTACAACTGTTTGCGCTCACGCGGTGCTACCATATCCATTATACAATAAAAATGTTTTTTTGCCTTTATAACAGTATAAGAGGTAGGACTATATGGAAGAAATTATAATAGTCAATTCCATATTTTGTTAATTGATTTTTCAACTCTGTACAAATACATTGTCATTGATATCTTATTAGGTCTCAGTTCTAGATATTTCAAAATCATTGAAATTAACTCAGTATGAGACTATTTTGATGACTCAGCTATTATTCGATGCTAGTAAAAAAATATTAAAAATAATATAAATTAATAATAATTCCAGTTGAATATAAAAAAAAATCTTTAATACCAGCGTTGACCGTTACAAAACACTCAACATATAAAATTTATTAACTGGCATCGATTCCGATGGCTTATAAATACAAATTAATGTGATTTTATTATTGTATACTTGTGGCTGACAGCCTTTCCCTTATACATAAACCCTATTGTAAGCCATAATATACATTATGTTAAAATATTTAATTACCATATTGCACATAATATTAAATTGAAAAAGATATGTAATCGTAGACAAAATTATTCTTATTGTTGTATAAAGTAATAAAAACAGGGATAAGATTCTGTAGTACATCTTGTTCGGGGTAGAATAACTTAACTTTCACAATATGTGCACTATCATTTATTATAGAAGATGAAAAATAAGCAAAATAAAATACATATGAAAAGTATTACGTCCGATGCGTATAGATCAAGATAGATCTTTTTTTGTGTGTGTAGACCACATTGCATTTCCTCGAAAAAAAACGTGCAGTCGTCTGACCGCTAGCCATTCAAATCGTCACATCTTTTGATATAGCATGAAATAGCTTAAAAATAGATTATATGCTTTTATATTAAAAAGCAAAAAATTGATGTTATAATTAAAAATTCGTCAATATTATTTACTTTAAGTAGTACAAACACGTGTTTTGTTTTTGTTAAGTATCGCTAGAATATTGTACGAATTTATTATTTAAAATGATTTGTTAATTGATAAATTTGGAGTTACATATATATTATATTACTCTATACGATTTAAGCTTACCTTTATTTAAAATGTGATAAACATACATATAGATTTGAGTATTATACAAAATTATATATACTTAAGAATTATATACGCGAGGTGTTCTAGTAAGGTGCTTTTTTTAAGAATAAACAAATAATTGCACTTGACACTAAATAACACGACCATAATAATTTTCTCACAATGCGTGTAAAGTTTATAATTTTATCGCGAACTTGACGTAACTTAAGAGTTTTGTACTTTTTAAATATATTTTGTTTTAAAAATTCACACACGTTTCTCAGTTCACACAAACACTATGATTCTTACAAAAAAAGTATCTTACATTTAAGGTCACCCAATTTAACTGTTTTATAACGTGAAGACTGTGGAAATACAGGCGTGATTAATCATAAAATGTGATGTTCATTTATTTCTATTTAATAACAATGGATTTTCATCCCATAAAACTTACCATTAGATTACCTTTTGGTCGGATGAGATAGTTTTCCTGGAAGAACAACACATTCATAAAAATCTGATTAAAAATTCTAGAACTTACCAATCCTTCCTGTAAGACCTAGCCGCAATATAAAAATTATCAATGTGCTCAAAGTATATTTAGCTTAGTCCTGCACACTGAGAATCGTATTTTTAGACGTAGCATTCGACCAGTTGCAACAATGAAACAATATGAAAGAGGAGATACTGTTAAACCTATTTTCCCATATTTGTCGAAACACATAATATCCTTCTTCCAAAGTTTCTCATGGAACAACAAAACACAACCGATCAATCACTTACGATGGAAATAATGCAACAAACCATTGCACGCGATCTCATGCGTTATAAGTCCCTATCTGACATCGATGACATTATAAGAAAAAAAAAGACCATGTCTTTTAATTGTTAAGAAACAAGTTTTACAACCACACAATAGAGATCGACGATGGTTATTAAAAAATTCCATACGCATAGTGATTTGAACACGTATTAAATATTTCATTGGTGATTACAGTAAAGACCCGGAGCATAAAAATATTTACCACCACTTACCATCAAAATTATGATCAATTATAAAAGTATTTGCTTCTTATATTTCATAAATGCACTTAGAAAATAGAATTCTACGATCATTTAGTCTAAATGCAATTATCTATATAGAAGATACACTACTATCGATGCTACGATAAAACAAGTATCAACCATGATTTTAAAGATGAAATGCAATATTACCATCCACAGTTTTCTCCAAAACCTGTTAGACCACTATTTCAGTCAATAATAAAACCGTTAATAATATTCGGAAGAAGAATACCAAATATAATTTGATAATTTTAACAATGCATTCTAATAGTTGATGAAGGAACAAATGTTTGATAACAAAGTTCAAGCAAATTATTCCTTCTTGAAACATTCATCATAGAGGAATAGAAAACCACAATCACCTGAAAAAATATCTCACCTGCAATGTAAACAAATGTTCACACCTCACAGAGTGTAAAACTCACAGATCTCAAAAATAAGCAGGGACTTCTAATATCTAAAGATACAATTATAAAATTTTTAAACAGACATTTGTTTAAAGTGCAATACATTCGAAAAAATCTCGCTGTGTAAATGTATTGCGCGCATAAAGGTAGCAGAAACGATATCCTCTATGCCAATGCATATCAACAGTTTAAACCTGCTTAAAATATACACAACAACACAGAAATAAAACACAACGACCAGCATATTTTTTGTAGTCAAAACGGATTTGGATTTTATTCAATCACTGTCATGATGTCGTGGTTATACAAGAGTTATACAATGCGCAGAATGTTCCTCGAGATCTACATGGCGAGAGGAAATATGTTTACCAAAGAATATACTTATAAAATTAGCTGGAAAACTTCTGTTTGTTTTTTTAAACACCGAAAAATATTAAAAATTATTCGTTCTTTAGACAAATGCTTTGTATTTTTTGGTAAACATATTATTGATGCACAATATGTAAGACAAATTCTACCAAATTTAGGGTATAAAAAATCATCTAATGTTCGTTCACTGAACTCTCGAAACGAGTGAACTAGAAGGGACCTTCCTAATGACAGCTAAAATTTTGTATGCTCTACTATACTTCAATCTCCAAGTTTCTAAAACGATATGACGCGCCGAGTTAAAGATCAGATCGCAGAACTACAATGAAAACAATACAGTCCCCTGTTGAGCCATGATGTATCTTACTATGTATCAGATACAAGAATAGAGTGCGACCGATACCACAGACAAATCGACACACGTCCATGATCTGCGTAGGATTGTGCATGAAAGTATCTATCATACATGGATAAACATTAGCTCATAAAATCCGTAACAGCTATATCGCGTTAGTATTTATGCTTGAAAGATTAATCTATCCCTGATCGATAGACCACTCCGCGAACGACCAAAGCGTCATTTCAACCGGAATGTGGGAAAATTGATCTCTCGTTGTGAAATCTAAGAAATAAACTTACAAGCTACGTTTGATAATTACTGTAAATAGCATAAACCTACATACTGAAAAACCTACAGATTACGTTGAACATTATGAACCTAAATCTAACAACTAAACTATGTGTCGATCACTCGAAAAAATTGATTTAGGAGTGAACAATTAGTAGACTTCCACTGTAAAAAGGAACGATAATCTGGTAAATGAATTTCGAATGAAATAGTTGTAGCAAGGAAGGGTGATCATCGGCAGCCAATGAGTGTTTCAACGTTGAAGTAGGCATAAAACACGACTGTTGATCTTCCAACGACAGATACTTCTCACCCACTGTCCTAAGTTCTGCCACACAACTAGGATGAATTTCAAGTATTGTCATCAGGAGTGGAACAATCCTGCAGACGACATACGAACACCCCGTCTCCTCTCGCTGCATCAATAAGTTATGGTTAAGCGTCAAACTCTGGAGAGGTTCTTTATTAATGTTACCTTGAGTGTATTTTCCAACCTTTAGTAAAGGCGAACATCGATCGTTCTTCCATCGATACGTGACCGATTCATCATAGCTATATATATTTTATTAAGGAAAATCTTTCAAATGTTATGTATTCAAAATATACACTTGTGCAATCCACTTTTGAACATATTAAAATTATCAAAATTACTAGTTTACACTTCGAAAGGATACACACAGCGCGTTCAGCATCCCATTCAGATGCAAATCGTACCATGCCCATGTCGGTGCCCCGCATTTCAGCAAATTTCACCTCTCCAACATCTTGGAATTTATCTCGTAACATTTGCCATGTTGTGTTTGGTGGAAGCTGTCATAATATATTTTTATGTTTGTAAATATACACATGCAAAATTAGATGTGAAAATTTTTTTGTACAAATTAAGAGAACTGTACATACATTTCCTATAAGAATAGTATCAGACATTGGTCGCGAACCATTTGTATTTTGCCTGTTTCCACCTCCCCCTTGACCTTGATTTCCAGCAAAACCACCTCCGCCCGGAACACGATCGTTGTCCCCTCTATTGAATCCACCGTCAAAATCTCTGCCGCCTCCGAAGTTAGAACCTCCAAAAGCATTGTTTCCACCGAAGCCTACATCATTGTCCATTTTAGATAAGCCTCGTGGTGCAAACGAATTGTTGCTTTGTCCACCAGCTAAAGAGGCTTGTAAATTAGACAAACCTCCAACTCCTCCTCCGAAATTATTTAAGTTAGAAGCCAATTCATTCGTTAATGATGAATTCAGCAAAGAACTAGTGGTCAGGTTAGCACTCAAACCTCCAGCAAGACTTGCTTGAAGAGCTGCTGCATTTGTATTTGTTAAAGCAGATGCTGAAAGTACATGAGTGCTTTCTTTATCTCCTTTTTAAATTTGTTTTGTTTCATATATCACGTTTGCAATAATACTTACCTAATTGTGCTGGTACAACATTGTTCAATCCCGCTCCAAAAGCTCCAGCAGCCAACACAGGAGCAGAAATAGGATTCACAACAGGTGGATTATTTGCTTGTACATTAGGAATGTTTCTAGCTACATCCATTAATCTATTACCACCAGCTCCAAGTCCCATTCCAATTCCTTTTAAACCTATTTTACAGTTAACATTTAATTTTATTTCTTTACTTAGAAATAATATCTATTACAATAAAATAAAGATATACCTTCTGGTAATTTTGGTGGGATGTCCGGTTCATTTGCTCTATCAAGTCTAACAGTCATACGTCTGTCATAAAGTTGTTGATTGTGAAGCATCGATATAGCTTGTACAGATTCTACTGGATGATCATATTCTACAACTCCAAATCCTCTAGATTTTCCATCTTTATCTTTTCCTAACTCAACATGTAGCACTTTACCAGCTAATTTAAATACTTCTAATAATTTTTTTTCATCCACTTTATAGTCAAGCTAAACATATAAAATGAAACAGTGAATGGAATTTTATTTTATTATTTAATTTGAACCTTTAATAATAGTTTATATTATAAAATACACTTACATTTGCCACAAACACTCTAGTAACTAAAGGTCCATTAATACCTAAGGATTCTAAAAACTGAGTACTTAGACCATAGGTGTTTCCAAATTTACTATCACCACCACCACCTCCACCACCGCCGCCACCACCACCACCGCCACCGCCACCACCACCAGTAGGAACATTCATATTTTGACGTCCTCCTCCTTGTGGTCTTGGTGGGTCTCTAAATCTATCATCACGAACTCTTTCATTATTACGGGCTGTTGCTAGTCGACCATATTTGTCACGTTCAACATCAAAGTCCTAAAAAAATAAATACTGTAGATTGTACTCTTAATATATAAAGGTATTAATAATCAAAGTTGTAAGGGAGCTGAAAAAACAACAATATACTAACTACCTCTTTGACGACCAGCTTTCTGCCTTTTATATCATACCGATGCATTTTTTCCACAGCAATTTTTACCGAGTCTGAATCTTCAAACTCAACAATGCCACAACCTCTTGGTTTATCATTTTCATCAGTAAAAAGTTCTACATGAGCAACCTTTCCAACTTCAGTTCGGAATAAATCCTTAAGATCTTGCCAACGAAAATCATAGGGAATGTTTGATACATAGATTCTACGATCTGAAGCTTTCCGACCACGTTCGTTTCGTTCCCTACTACGATCACGGCTCGTAGAATTTATACGATTTTGTCTTTCTGATCTTCTATTACGATCGCGTTCTCTACTTCTGTCCCTTTCATCATTATTCTGCACTTGACCCCTAATATTAAAAAGATTACGTTGGAGTAACGCATGCGAAAAGAAACACGTTTTATCGTAGTTCAATAATACTTTAATTGACTCCGCTTTATTTTTCTGAATTTATAATTGATACAAATTTTTATTAAAGCTGCATAATTAAAAAATACTTGTTAGAAAAATTGTGCTCTCCATGTACTGAGAACATATCAGCGTCGGTTTACGTTAATTGTATATATATAACTCCATGCCGACAATAAATTTACGATCAATTATTATAAATATTAATGTTATACTTACTCTTCTTGTTTCATCATCATTGAAACTTTTTCACCGATCAAATCAAACTGTTTAAAGAAGTTATACTAAAGTTCGCAATTAAAAAGAGTAAAAGACACGGACATGCAAACATACGCGATCGCGAAGCGTCTTATAAAATGGCCGTTTGAGGAAGTGCAAAATCGTACCGGAAACTACTGTATTCAAAAAAAGGGTTTCCGATTGAAAGATACAAGTAAACAGATGAAAAAGATTTATTTATAATGTTTCAATAATTATTACATTGCTACTGCGTTACGTTTTAATTATAAATCGTAATCCTTGTGTTTATAAAATATATATTCAAAAATTGTTAAACCATTGAACATAACCTGATTTTAAATTTTCAAACTGAAACTATTGGTTTTGAAAAAATTAGATTTTAATTTGTGACCAATCAAAATTCTCGTAGTAAAATTCAATGTTTAGATCCTTTCTAAATATTTGAAAAGTATTTATTTTTCAGAAATTGTATATCATCAATCTATTGTTGTAGAAACAATTAATGAACAATTTAAAAGACAATATCAATTATAAAATAAAATTTGATAAATTGAATAAATCAAAATCTCAATGTATGTGGAGCCACCCGTCATGTTCTATACATTGTGTCGTCCGCTATGTTCCATTTCGGAATAGCAGAAGACATTATCTTAAAGGAACCAATCACAAGTGTGATTCGTTCATCTTCTCGTTTTTAGTGTTGCTTCTGACGTGCGCAACTTCCTCGAGTGGTAGAGGTTTATGTTTTTACAATAAAATTTACAAAGAGAATGGCATTGCAGTGGATACGAAATACAGTAAGTAACACGTGTCGATCAAGAAATCCTAGGAACAAGTAGTGTTCGAAGTGTAATTTTTCCTTTTCCTAAATGATAAGGTTAGAATTATTCAGATTGGTTATATCTTCTGTTGGAGATGTAATATCTTGGCAATCTCCTTATATCATTTATAACTTCTGTTCTTCGATTTAATATCACACCAGTCTCAATATCACCTCTGTACCATGAATTTTTGTAAAATATAATGCAATTTCTTGCTTATTTTCATTAATAACTATTAATTATAGTGATATTGGATTAACAGGTTCCGAAAATCGGTAATGTCCGTTTTTACGGGAGTAAAATTCACAAATGCACACTTATTCCTGGGGATGGTATTGGACCTGAAATTTCTGCTGCTGTCCAACAAATTTTTGAAGCTGCCAAGGTAAAGTGGTTCATATATAATTTTATAATTTAATAATTTTCACTATGCACGATATTTTTCTGTAATATGCATGCTCAATTAGTTGAGTGAAATTGTACTGATAATGTGTATTCATCTTGACATTTCTGTTACACTTTGCACAGTTATCATATTTTGAATTTTTATTTTAATTTATGGATTATTTTGGTTTGAACCTTACAAGGTGACCCTATATGTCCTACTACTAACCTTAAGGAGTTTATTTTAATCTTACTCTTATACAGGTTGATCCAATTGTAGGCTAATTCAGTCTGCTCTTATTGTAGTTAAGGTATGTTTTTAATTTGTATATTTTTTATAACATGTAATGTATACTATGTAAAATTCCATTAAATGCATGAGATTATTGATTTGTCTTTATCTATGTGTAATAATAATGTATAAAGTAGTTTTAATGTTACAAAATAGCAGTGAACAGTTTTTTAGAATAAATGAAGAAATTTTAAGAGTATCACTCATATGTCATGTATTGCATAACAGTATTACTCAACTCTTAGTATTTACATGTATGATAATGGTTGCCTATGTATTTTGTTTCTTCATGTGATATCATTAATAAAAGAGGATGTATTTATTTTTCAATAAGATTTTATCAAAATGTTTTTAATTCCTTGATTTATATTTGTAATATTAAATTAAATACCAGGTGCCAATTGATTGGGAATCTGTTGATGTAACACCAGTAAAAGGTCCAGATGGAAAATTTGGTATTCCCCAAGCTGCTATTGATTCAGTTAATAGGAATAAAATTGGTTTAAAAGGGCCATTGATGACACCCATTGGAAAAGGACATAGATCTTTAAATCTTGCACTTAGAAAGTAAGTCAGCATTTGCCTTTGTATAATTAAGTGTTATTAAATGCGTTTTCTTTAAACAGTTATGCATATTTCAATTTTGGTACAGTTGCATTGAATTATCTGAGTTACATAATCATAAATGTCTTTTTAAATATATAATTATTTGCATTAGTTAGGACTATGTTGTATAAGGATTTGAAAGTATGTAAAAATTTATATATTCTTGTGATAATCACCAATTTTTCTTTTCAGAGAGTTTAATTTGTATGCTAATGTTCGACCATGTCGTTCCTTAGAAGGTTATAAGACATTGTATGATAATGTTGATGTTGTCACCATTAGAGAAAATACAGAGGGAGAATATTCTGGTATAGAGCATGAAATTGTAGAAGGAGTCGTACAGTCAATTAAATTAATTACAGAGGAAGCATCCAGCCGGGTAGCAGAATTCGCTTTTCAGTATGCTGAAGATAATAATAGGAAAAAGGTTAGAATGAATTAAAAAAATTTCTGAATAAGTATAATTTACTTATTCGAAAGTAAGCTTCATTTAATTTACAGGTGACTGCTGTACACAAAGCAAATATAATGAGAATGTCAGATGGTTTGTTCTTAAGGTGCTGTAGAGAAGCTGCACAAAAATTTCCATCTATTAAATTTGAAGAAAGATATTTGGATACAGTGTGTTTAAATATGGTTCAAGATCCAAGTCAATATGATGTACTTGTAATGCCTAACTTATATGGTGATATTTTATCTGACATGTGCGCTGGACTTGTAGGAGGACTTGGTCTTACACCAAGTGGAAACATTGGCTTAAATGGTGCACTATTTGAGTCTGTATGTATTAAACAATTTATAATGTTCTTTTTTTTTTTTTAATGAGATAGTACGCGATTTGGTAATAATTTTATCTTAAAATAGGTGCATGGAACTGCCCCAGACATAGCAGGTCAAGATAAGGCAAATCCTACAGCATTATTACTTTCAGCTGTAATGATGCTTAAATACATGGGATTAAATGAATGCGGGAAAATTATTGAAAATGCTGCTTATGAAACTATTAAAGAAGGCAAATATTTAACAGGAGATCTTGGTGGAACAGCAAAATGTAGTGAATACACTAATGAAATTTGCAAAAAGGTTGCAGCATTAGCAAATTAGATAAATTAAAATTTATTGAGTATAAACTGCCAAATACTCGTAGAAATAATACATGTGAGGTAAAATGCTGTTTTTGAACATCTTTGTAATTGCTTTATTTTTTTTAATTCAGAATATATATACAATTTGATCGAGTGAATTACAAATTTACATCTTTACGCTCATTTAAATAATTTTTTCCGAGTACTTGATCTGGTTTATTATAGATCTAAATGTTATTCAATTTTGTGAATTTCTTAATGTGTAATAGCATTTAATATGATTTTATCGTAATCAAGCACATGTAAGTTAATCGCGTGTATTGACTGAATATACGTATATGTATGTTTATCATACTTCTTTATTATAAAAGAAGAATTATAATAGGATCTGTAAAAAAGTAGGCATATAAATTAATTTAGAAACATTGTATAATACTTTTAAATGAAGTTGTTAAAGAGATGTGCCTTGAAGAAGAGTTTCAAGAAGCAACATTATGCAGTATTACACATAAATAAAATGTAATAAATTCTACATGTTGTTTGTTATTTCACCTATCGTTCATTCGTGCATGTCATTAAAAATACTTAAAAATAATTGAATGGACAAACAAATTTTTATAACATATCGTACTGTAATTGATATCTTATCTATTGACAATACGAATTAAAAATGAAAAAAATTTATATTCATCTATAAATAAAAATATGTGTGAATATAAACGTGGTAAATATAAGGACTAAGAAATTATGTTAATTTCTGCTTATGTCTTTCTTAGAAGGAAGTACTAGACGATAATAATCGTAAGAAAACGATCTTTGTGGCATCAACTCTGCACAGTTTTACCCCTTGCGGTATTATGTTGTAGCGCTCCTCCCCGACTACTTTATAACGTTCCCCTTCTTCTACTCTTTTCTCCATAGCACAGTATGCTTCCGAGGAAAACTCTCAAGTATGAGAAAAGTTGTCGGCTATATTTCAACCAGCGAAGGAAGAGAAAAGGGATGGAGGGAAAGATCCGGTGTCATCTTCGCTGCTCGTTAATACTTTCTGTGATTTATCGAGATTCCCCGAGTGAGTAATGACTGACTTCTTGTAAATTTTTGATATTAGATTCTCTGTTCAGCAATGATATATAGAACTACGAAATTTTTTTCATAGACGATCCGGCAAGCGGATCTTTTATCGCCACTTAAAAAATTTATTTTAATTAAACAAACTGAAATATACTACAATTCTCAATAGATTTCACGTCTTCGATGATTTACCTTTAAATATCATTCTTACGTTTTTTTTATCTGCAATCTATTTATTATTATTATATTTTTAACGATTTTACCGATAACGCTGTACAATTCTAGTGCACGCATAACTTCCACGCGATACCGATGCAACGATCTATCAAAATAATAACGAAATCGATTAAATAAAATCGTCCGCTAATTAAATCACTATTCTGGTCTTAACATTCGTAGCCTTCGAGTCGATCTACCTCGCAGTTGAAATATTAACGAAACTAAGTCAAACCGATTCGGAACCGTAGAAGAAGGAACCACTATATAATCCTCTCCCACGTTAATTTCCTTCACGTATCGAAATCGCGATCCGCTTGGAACGACCAAAACACCGTCCCCTAAGCAGCCGTTTAACGGCGCAACGTTTCTAAAGCGGGATTAACGAGCGCGTCGACGATCTAAGCGGGATCGTCGTGGCTCGGGCGGCGGGTGCAGAACGCGCGAGGTGCATCACCGGTTTGCGGCGGTGGGCTGGTTACACAAAAGGTGGAACACACTCGAGGGCGAAGCGCGGAAAGCGGGGCATGCATATTCAGCGCGGAGGCGCGGACATAGTCATAGGAATAATAAAAATTCGAGGGTTGAAATTATTTAGATTTATGCCCGCTCTCTTGTCCCGGTGCCGGCGGTGACGAGAAGCGATTCGATTCCGGGGAACAAATTTCATGCATTATTCAGGACTCGCCGCAATGCACCCCAGTCAATGGAACCGATCCTTTGGAAAAAGTCGTTTTTAATCTCTCGTCGCGTTCCAATAATGCACATGCACACCCCTTTCGCCCGCTACCCTCCCTCCCTCCCTCCCGCCCTGCCCTGCCGTCCTCCACTCTCGTTCGACCGTGCGCACCTCTTCCCTGTTCCGCTTTCACCCCTTTACGAGTGGAAACCGTGTTTTCTGCCTTTAATGCGAGCGCCGGTTCGAACGCGAACAATAAATCGGGGATCTATTGGTATCTGCCCCGTGAATGCGCGGCGCCTCTTTCCGAGCTTAGAGTTCCGCGATTTATTTTCCGCCTCGGTGTTCATAATCGCCGGTACCGATCGTTTCAGGGTGTTCGCCGAACCCGGAATGCAAAAGCTGCTGACAGAGCAGTTAGAAATTTCCCCGCTTTAATATTCGCCCCCTTTCTACTCTTTCACGTTCTTCATCCTCGCGCTACACTGTATATGTTAATGTCGCGCGCAAGTGTTGCGCGAGACGTTTCAGCCGGGGCTTATCCGTTCTTATCGACGGGGAACGATTTTTATTAACTGTTAGCGGAAGATTTAGCGAACTCGAGGCGAGATAACGATATCTTAGAATAATTTTAGACCGATCTTTGGATTCTTTCGCGCACTCTTCCACACCTGTTCCCGCAGACCTGAGACATAGCCATTCAAAATTATTGATCCTGGCCCGGTAAACGGACACCCGCCTCCTCATAATTGGACGCTTCGAAACAGATTTATTACCGTCGACGGAAAGTGTTCGATGGGCATCGAAACGAAACTCGTGATCGATATTACGCATGTTTCGACGCTTGGATCCGTACTCGATCGCTCGCTAAGTAACGAAACACAACGGGTACTTACTTCCTTCGATTTTTCACCGCAACCCGACTTCCCGTCCAAAAAGCGTGCATCCGTTCTTCCGTCCAGGCGAAACAGCCTTTCGTTTCGCAGAATGGACCAACGCGAAATTGTTAGCCGCTTCTTTGTTCGTTAACAGGTTGCGCTCCTTAATTAATCATTCCGTGGAACGGCCTGTAATCGCCTTACGATGGATTAATGGATCTGCCAACTGTCACCGGGAAAGTTCTGTTTCATTATTTTCGTCGTCGACCGAACCACGTCGAACGTGCAGTCCTCTTGGAGCTCGTTGTGCCCTCAGAGCGTAGTCGAAACGATGAAGAGCTGTCGAATTTTCGCGTTCGTCCTGGCGATCCTCGTGATCGCCGTCAACGGACGGGTTTACTATTTGCCGAGTTACGACGAGCCTCGATACGCTGGCTTAACTTACCCCATCCCGAACGAGCAATCTTCCCGGGACTTGGACCTGAGCTTCTCCGCGGGGGACCCGAACGAATACGAGAGCAAGATACATCCTGTTAAAAAGGTGAGTTGGTTCGTCAGCCGAAACAAATCGTCACTTCGATCGATGCCCGGGTTAGTCGGTGTCTTTACGATGTTTGTTCGGTAGAAGTGGATGGATACCACTCATACATTGGTTTTTATGCGAACTCGAACTTATGCAAACGCAACCGAAGCAATGGGACTTACATAAAAATTTGTTTCACTCTCCAAATATCGTAACGTGCGCTTCTTTTGAGAAATTCGGGACATTTTCGCATAACGTGTGCATTCTACCCTGTTTCGCGCACTCCACTGTTTCATAAATGCATAAAAATACGCAGTCTACGTGTGAGTTGTACATTTTTAGAATTTACTTCAATTTTACTGCGGAATCGCTTAACACTATTCCTAAGGACACTTTACGGATACCTATTCCTATCGCGACATTCCCACGTAAGACAGACTACAAATTTTACTCAGAAACTAAACAATGAAAAAAGAAGCGAATATTGAAAAATGTATTATATGTTTATTTGAGGAAATGTCTAAAATTTAAAAGCGGTTCGATTATGTTGTATATGTGAAATTCTAATCGAAATTTTAAAAACGGTCATTCGACCGGTCGTGGTAGGAATAGTGTTAAGTTCTTATATTTATCAATCTTCTCAACTTCTTGTTTCGTGAAGATGGATCAATTTGGCAAATGGGCAGCTCGTGTATGCAAAGCACCTAGCATACTTAATAACTTAAATATCTTTCATTCTATCGTTTATGATAAAATTAATGTTATATCATTATTTGTCTGACGTTTTTCACAAAAAAAAAGAAGTTTTTTACGATATCTTTGATTATTCCACCATAAGGAATTGAAAAAATTGATAGGCATCTGGCTTTATTTGCTGGAGGAAACAAATTTAAAAAAAAATTGCTCTTTTGTAACAACTAGTAACTCGGTCATCGATAATAATTGCAAATTAAAGCCGCATGAACCCCGCGATGGTTAATCCGATTAATTGGAAAATTTCCCCAGAACAAATATCAACGGCTGTTCCCGCTTTCCAGTAATACCATAAATGTCGCATTATTGTCCGAATTAGGTGTACACGGTTGTCGCGCCGGAAAAGCCGTTCATCGAAGTGAACAAAGAGGAGCTACCGATCACGCGCTACAAATTAGTTGAAGCACCTGTTAAGAGAGCTGGATCGGATGATGTCATCGTGGTCCCGGAGTTGAACCGCAAAACGGTGAAAATCGATGGGAACAAGGGTGAAGTGATCTTGGAGCTTCGCGTTATCGCTAATCACGACAGCTCTTGAACAATTTGCCGAACGTACGAGTGGAAACGGTGAGATAAACCTAGTAAGACGCTTAAAATGAACAAATTATTGTAAAAAGAAAACGGCTGGGTCTTTTGCAAAGCATAATTTGCCTGACTGTTCATAAAATTCGCTTCAACATTAGGATTAGATAAATTGAAATGATGTTCTTCCTTTCGTTTCAACATCAGGATTAGATACAGCGGTTCCAAAAAGTATTCGTACACTGTATCGCAAGTAAATTCATTTAACTTTAATATTCTGATTTCAATTAATGTTTTTAATCAAACTTTATGGGTATGCAGGGTGTAATAGTGTATGTATGGATTGATTTCTTGTTTTATAACTAAATATCATTTTAAGGAAGCGAAATCAACGTTAAAGCTTCAGTGTTTTTTTTCTCATTTTTTTAACGTAACTTTGTATTGATGCGAGATAAAGCAAAACCTTTCAGATAAAAAGATCTTAGTTTTTAATGCTCTATCACTATGCCATGAAAAAAGATCACAAAGGAACCCGTGTTTAGAATATGAAAAATCGCAGAAGCTTTAGGGGTCGTTTTCACCCACTCTATAAGATTTACTGTCGATGAAAAAATTGCTCCATTGAGGATCCATTATGCTCTATATACATACTAAGTCTCATTGAAATCAGAATTTTAGGATTAGATAAATCTAATACTTTTTGGATCCACTGTAAATTGAAATAATGTTCTTCCTTTCGATTTCATACGTATACTGTCAACCTATGATTTATAATTTTTGAACAGATACTCCAACGCTTATCTTGAGTGCTCGAACTACACTAAAACTACTAAAACACTGTACTAACGAATATAGATCTTAATGTAATACTTCAGAAACCCTTAAAATTATGATACCTCGTTGTATTAATTTAATCAGTTGCATCAATCGCAAAGAAAATGTTATCGGAAGCAAACTGTAACAAAATAAATTAGATCCACAGAAAAAAGAACTTCACCTAAAAATCAACAGACTGTTGTCAGCATTACTAAAAGTGCCCGAACATTAACATTTCTAAAACACAGACCGTTGACGGGGACGCATATTGGAAACGCATCTTCATCGTCTAATCGTGCGCAAACACGCGAGCGAACTTTTCCATCCGGCCTTTGCAAATGAGTCCGGCAGATCGATATCTCCCGTCAGATTTGCCCTCGTCCCTAAAAGCCACGTATCTCTTGTCATTCCGCGCGTACATATCGGGGACTCTCGGTTCCCCTAATTGTGCTCTGTCAACGGCCGCGTCAAAGAGGGCCGTGTCGACGACGCCCCAGACAGAGAGACGAAACCGGGAAACAGTATCACGATCGACGAAAGGAGAGACCCACGGGCCACAGGTTTATTAGTCAAATAACGACCACGGATCGATGTGGTGGGGGAGAGGAGCGCGACCATATCCGGCTGAGCACGATATACGTTTCGCGTGCGTGCTTCTTGAGGGTACCCTTGATTATAACGAGTGCCGTGGTGCATTCAGAAACGCGAAGATGCTGCAGACCTCGTCGTCACCCCCGTTTTCACTTCCGTTTCATACCGAAAGATTCAGCTCGAACGCGACGCACACTCGTTTCGCGGTACGCGTATCTTTAAGTTCTCGCGCCGGATGCAGCTCGCGATCGCGAGTTCAAGCAGAGAGTGCAAAGAAGACGGGTTTCTTTGAAAATTTTCATCCACCGTTTGTTTTACGTTTAACACTAGATTGCCGGAGTGAGTCAATTTAATTCAGTTGTGATTTTGTCAAGTTCAAGTATTGTGTGAAAGGAATAGAAGTAAGGGCATTTGTGCTAAATTTAATACAAAAATCTGCGAAAAATGTATTTTAAAAACAGCATATATATGTAAAAATTGTTTTGAACAAACTTTCTTAAAAATAAAGTTTTATTTTTTTTTTTAAACTTCAATTTTCATGTTTTAGTCAAATTAACTCATTTCAGGCAAAATAGGTATATACCCAACATCCGGCAATATAGCGTTGAAGTAAAACGAGCTTGTTATTCTAATTCTTATCTCGTAATTAAGTGTTTCATAAGTTTGGTGTTTATTATTGAGTATCCCGATTTTATCACAGTCTGTCTTGAGTTTTTTTTCAGTGTTTCATAATTTTCGGCTTTAATCTGTTGAGATTTCATGATCGAATACTTGTCTCCGTGACTGTATATAACATTATTTTCAATCTTGCGTTTATCTTTCGATTTTAAGATACTTTTTCTTGCAGCTTTGACTAGTTTTCACATGGACATAGGATGCATCGAAGGATAAAAACAGTATCGTTCGCGTTGACTGAAACGCATTACTTTTATTACGTTCAATATACAGTTCGAATGATTTCTATTAATACATATAGATACAATAGAACGCTACTATAGTATGTACAACGCATATCACATACAGTCGAATTCGTTTCCGGTCCACGTAGGATCTCTAAGCTCTTTTTGGCCTCGTCGCTAAAAAAAAGTTGACCCTTTCAACGCGGGTCTCCGGTTTCAGATAGGAAAAGTCTTTAAAGAACGACAGACACAACGGTACTTAAAGATTGCTGAATCGAGGACTCAGCGTGTCTGGAAAGTGTGTGGCTAAGTTGAGATATCAAAATGTCGTAACTTGCACGCTATTCGGTTGCGTATCGAGCGTGGATCGATAGCAAATTCGTGTGTACTATTTACGCAAGAGATAGCACCAATGAGGGTTCGAGGTTGCTAGTTTTTTCAAGTGTCGTCTCTAAGCGTGCAAAATCGTTTCTAATGAACGTTCACGTTGAACGAAAATGTAGAAAGAAGACGGAGAACGAAGGACAAGGATACCTTCGAAAAATAGCAAGATAACAAGATCGTTTTGTTGGCAATTACCACTTTTTGACACCATATATAAGAGGAATATTAACACGTCGTCAACGGAACGAGTTACACTTAGCTATCTAAAAATATTTAAAATGAAAAGTAAAGAATTATAAGCTGTGAACGTTTGTAGCCAAGTGTTTGAAATAGAGTAGAGGCACTCATATCCAAATTAATAGGGAGACAAAAGTGGCCTAATGATAAAATTTTCGAATACCAGACGAATAATAACTTTCGAGTAATAATCTTCTTTACGAAATTGACATTTCTGTCAATGTACAAAGATTCCATATCTTTTTGGCCTCTAAGTCGTATAAATTTTTTAAATTAATTAGGTACGTGTAAAATTATTCAGGTATTCGAATAATAGGGCCTCAAACACGGAAGTCTCTACACTATTATAAAATTTCTCATGATGAAAGATCAGTTCACTCGAAGTGTCGACGACATGTTAATTTCGATTGTTTTGAAGAAGTTTAGTTGTTTGCTTTTTTAAGTTCCTATATGAACGATGCAATCGAGTGAAAACCAACCGAGATCGTAAGTGTCGGAGAGCTACATCTATTTATACAGGCAAGAACCAAAGGGAATCGTTCGATTTTCACGAGTTATTCGGTTACTTGCGAAGTCTGCTCGTTCGAGGAGTCTCCTTTCGGCTCTTTCACATAATCCACCACCAGCTCCAGCCCTATCAACGCCCGAAGATCCTTCCTCTCCTCTTCCGGATTCGTGGACGCGGTGGCGAGGTCTTCCGGTTTCGGGGATCTTTCGCCTGCGTTTTTAAATAACATTTTCAATTAATCAATGATACCTTCTTTTTTATTTTGTTACGAAAACAAAAATGATAATTAAATGGTTCTACTAGGGCTTTTCAAGTTCTAGTGAATTTTAATGCTCTTTCGTGCTCTTTAAAAGACAATTAATTGTCTTGCTCTCGTTACTACTAAATGTCATTGTAACAGTAGAACTACCAAAGTGATCAAACCGACCAACTTATAATTTACTACGGAAACTTCACGTTTTCAGAAATTCGAATCCAAGATCTCCTGTAAGAAGTAGATTTCTTTTCCTCGTATCAAATAATTTCCAAGATAATTCTCAATTTTATTTCTCCGATGCAACCAAGTATACTTTAACCGTCGGTAGTTCTAGTATTAAAGCTCAGAGTCTATTTAAAGTTCTTGAAATCTACTTGCGTTCCAAACGTGAAACAAAAGATACCCAAATAATCTTCTACTCATCGCGCACCGTTGATCACACTAGCACACTATGAGACAACACAAGGGGTGCCCTCCAGAGATCCTCTAACAAAACTGATATTAATTGCAACAAAAACATTTGATCATGCAACGACACGTTTGAAACATTATCACCCACTATTCTCAACGTCCTTCGAACTGTCCTCGCTCTCGCCGGAAGCCGACGTTTCGCTTCCGGACGCTTTCCGTGTCTGGCCGATCTCCCTGTACGTCCTGGTCAGGTGTCTGAGGATATAATTGGTGCCACGTAGATTCTCCTCGCTGCTCTTCGACGTGCTGGCCTCGTCCCTCGTCAAATTCAACGGCCTATTGCTGTTATACTCCTTCGACTGCGGCACGCTGAACGCCGAGCAGTGCTTCCCTTTGAACGGCAGCTGCCTCTCGCTCAGCTTCCGGTCCCAAATGTGGCCGGACACGCGAAGGTCGATGAAGAAGTGCAACGGATCGATGCCGGGGTACGATTGAGGCATCGGATAGGGCGGGTACCAAAGAGGGCCGGGGAGGAATTCCGGGTTGGTCACGTTTCCGGGCAGACCGAAACCCTTCACGCCCGGAAGCATGTCGCAGCCCCTTCCGGGGAGGCCGGGCAGAAAATTCCTCGAGAAGTCGAGCTTCTTCTGGTCGGACAACAGGGGCGGCAACTCTTGTCCGGCGATGGAGCTCTTCGTGCGATCGTCGTAGGGGCTTCTGTCGTTGTAATTGCAATTCTTGCGGTCGCTCGAGTGGCACTCCTCGGGCTTGACCTTCTGCAGCTCGCTGGGGAACATGTTTTCCGGCGGCTGGGCCTGGTCGAAGTGGCGGGGCCGCTCGTCGAAGAAGCTTTTGCTCTGTTTGCTGAAATCTGACTTGTTCTCGTCCGCCGGTTTCAGTATGTCCGTCCCGAAGGCGGGTTTCTGCTCGAAGTTGCCCACTTTGCTCTCGGGATCGTAGCCGTCGCTCTGCTTACTTCTGTTCTCCAGCCGCGTTTCCAGCTGCTGCGGCTGCTGCTGCGTGTGGAAGTACTTGTCCTGTTGCTGTTGTTGCTGTTGCTGCTGCTGCTGCTGCTGTTGCGAGTGATGATGGTGATGATGATGATGGTGCTGCCTCTCCTTCGTGGTTAACTCCAGGGGACGATCCCGTGCCTCCCGCCAGGACCTTTTGCGACGCCTAGGTGCGCTGGTCGGGTTGCTCGCGGATGAAACTTCGGATTTCGCTTGCACGAACGAACGCAGCATCTCGCTGAAGAAGAAGCTGTGCGGTGTCAACGGCACGTTGTACAGGTATGGAGGAGTCGCTGCTAGCAAACGGGAGACCAGATCGCCGCCGGAGAGCGAGGCTGGACTCTTCAAAGTAGATGGATCACCCGTGGTCGTCGTCATGTTGCTGGTTTTCAGGGTTGCTCACTAGGTAGATAATTGTGAAGCGTTAGAAGCAAAAATAAAGTAATAAGCAATTGTAGTCTACATGTAGATGATTCGTTAGAATTTCCTCTCGAAAAAGTTTGCAAATCTTGTAATACAATTTGAACGATTAAATTTGCATTAGCGAGCATTCTTGCTAAGCAGGTAAATCTCGAAAGTTTTTGCAAGTATACGTTGACAGCGTATCAATTTTCAGAATGTCTCCTAATATTCTTAAACTTGATTACTCGTGGATTACTCATTGTCCTCCTCGGGATTCGCCGCTGGTTCCTTGTAATACTCGAATGCACGAAAGACGGTTGTAGGTATGTACGAATCGTTGGAGCGGAGTCGAGCTACTATTGTCTCCTGAAATTAATTGAATATCCGCCGCTGTTAAGTCTAAGACCAGGCAGCCAACGCCTATAACTGGCTGAGGGGTGAGTAATGCCGGGTTTGCGCCGTGTCATCCATTAAGGATTACTAATTTCTGTCAAGTGCATGTTCGGCTTCTCGTGAACGTCTTACGAGGAATCCGCGAGAAATCGTTAATGAGAATCTACGATCGCAGACATTTCAATTAAACTTCATGCCACGCTCGTATGAACAACCGCGGCGGGAACAATTAGTAATTAGTAAGGGAGCGTTCCCGAGATCCGACGGATCTTCGTGATTGATATTATTTTAATTTCTTCGATCAATTCGAATGGTAATCAGCTCGATTGTCTGTTAGCATACGCGACTGTTTTACACACGATTAAAAACATAAAAAAGCCCATGTAATTTTATAATGGAAATATTTTACTAAATGAAAATTAAGTCCTCGTAAAGGATATTTTATTAGAACGAAACATAAAGATCGATAACTTTTTTAAGCGTATGATATAGATGCGATTAAATTAATACATACATATTTATGTTTAACTCGATATTTATCGTCAATATTTGTATAATTATTTGGCAAACAACTGATTAAAAATCCTCTTTATTTACTCTGGTAAGTATCTTCTGAAATGTGCCACTAGATGAACGCGTTGATAACACATAATGTTCACATTTCCCTCTCGAATCAAATAACTTTTGTAACACTTGCGATCCAATTTTATGCGTCTATTATCATATACCGTTAATTCTCATAGAATTGTCTTTAAATTTAGATAATAGTAAGGTGCCTAAAATCTATGCTTCTAAGCTCTCTCAGTAAAATAAAGAAACCGTAATCAAACACCCGAGTTTATCATCCCATAAATATTTCTTCCTTTCCTCTTCCTCACGTCATCCTTTGCCGAGTATCCAGCACAATATTACGGGTACAGAAACACGCGAATTTCTTCGCTATCACACGCTTCCGTACGCAAAAGCAAGGCACCGTTTCCTCGAAAAGAGGGAGCTCCCGAGACAGACAGTTCCCATTGTCTCCCGTCCGGTATTCTCGAGTTGCCATCGTTCCGACGAAAACCTTTTCTCCGCGAACGAAGGAATCGGAGGGCGAGTTTTCGCGAAACGTTTCAGGTGTTCGGACAAACGAAGCGATGGGCGCTCCCCTTAATGTGCGAGTGACGAGGCATCGAGAGGAAAAACTTTGCGAGAGTGTCCATGGGATCCTCCTGGCGAGATTCTTCCGTCGATGGAAAGAGAGGAGAACGGTAACGGGGCGTGGAAATCAGAATGGTGGTCTGTATCCGTGTCCGCGCACCGAGGAGGGATTGGGTATTGTTTCGGTCCATTGTTTCCCAAACAAACGGCGTCCACGTTGTTTCGTCAGAAGATATTATGTTCAGCCAGACAGGCAGGACGAACAGGAAATGGACCGCTGTCAGTTTTACTCTTCGTGATAAATACTGGCTCTCGTCGTTGGCGCTCGCCACGGCACGTCCATAATTCCTGCTGTCTCTGCACGCTGCTGTACATCGAACGGTGCAAGTCTTTTGATTTCTTTCGAAGGGAGCACTAAACCCTACGTAATAAAAATCGACCCGATTCTTGTGCATATTCTGATGGACGTTACGAATAATATTTGCTGATTGTGAAGTATAAAGAATGAAGTCCTCCTTTTAATGGGAGTAATAGGAAATTTAGTATTAGAAATAGATTTTCGATTGCTCGAAAGGAAGTTTCTAGTAAATGTGACAGAAGAAAAGAGATTTCCTTCGAAAAAGAATTCTTCTTTAACACGTTCGTCGCCACGTCACCCAAATATGGGTGACGCTCTTTTTCTTAAAGTTAAATAGAATTTTAAAAGGAATTTAATGGAATAAGCATTGAAGTATAATATATATAAATATAAAATACATACAATAAAAATAAAAAGTTAAAATTTTTGCTGTTTTTATATCTTTTTACCTCAGTTTTCTATGCAATCCCGATTTAGGCTCAGCAAGAAACTCAGCCGAATCACGCTGGGCGACGAACGTGTTAATAAAAATTCTCTTTCGTTATTGGTTTATATTTATGAAGGTAGCCGAAAGATAAGAAGATTGACGATGGCCACGATGCGCGAGAGATGCAAAAGCATCGCGAAAGGTACACGGATACGCGAAACTCTTTCTGAAGAATCCCCAGGGACGCGAAACGATTTTTTTTCCCCGGCGATGGCTCCAGCAGAAGACAATAGCGACGCGTTTCCATTGCTTGCACCGCGGGCTTCTCCTCAAACAGGAAATTTTAAAGCCCGCCGCTTCATGAAATTCAGCGGCCGAGCTGTTTCAACCAAGCCTGAATTACACCGGCCACGGAGGAGATCTTAAATTTCTGGAACATTAATCGCGAGATCGTTGCGGCCATTTTATTCAATCCTTTCTTCGTCTGTTTGTTCTTTTATTCCCGCCCCTCCCCGTTCTCACTTTCCACCTTTTTTTTCCGTTCTTTTCTTTATCTTCCGGTAACGTTGTAAAAATTCACACGAAGCGAAAGAGAGAGAGAGAGAGAGAGAGAGAGAAGCTGCAGCGGAATTTACATCCATCCCTCCCCCCTTTATACTTTATGGAAACGTTACAGCGTCTTCTCGGTCCCTTGTATTTAAATCGCATTACCCCGGGCAAAATAATTCAACGTGCCGCTGCGCTCCCGAGGATACGTCAATTATGCAAAAAGTGAGAATTTCCATCGCGCGGTCGGCTCTTTATTCTATTACCGGCGCGATATAAAGAAGCCACGCGAAAAGTCTCCGCGAGTATTTACTTGAGATTCTCCGGGACGAAACAATTTATTCCCCGCTGAGTTCTCCCCTAAAAGTCAATGGTAACACATTTTCACCGAGCAACCCTCGTAATATTCCATTTAAGTGTCCTTTAAAAATTGCAATATACATTTTTCCCTCTCCACGGTCCTCCCCTCTGTAGTCAACCTTCAACTTCCATCTGCTGTATCACCTCTTTAAGAAATGACACCGTATATCGCGTCGTATTTTCTTTTATGCACTGCTTTAATACAGATTTAATGTCTCGGTGTGCAGTATGCAAACAATTTAGGAAGCTCAAAAATTACTATCTCGTATAAATATCAGTACAAGATTAAACGATTAACAAGAATACGCATATCTCTCTTTGAATTCACTTTTTTACGGGTTACATTATTAGGTTTCAAGTGTACCGTTCGTAGAATTCGCTCTATAAGCTAATTAACTATCCCTCTACTCTTTTCTTACTTGCCAACGATGTTCATGTATCTTTTACCAGTTATACTTTACATCTTTCACTGCATCTTACCTTATTTTCTTCCTTCATTTGTGTATTCTTTCCTTCCCTTTTTTCCTGCATTTATTATCATATCTTGTCAAAACGAAGAAATAAATATTAAAAGTCTCCAAAGTATCCACCAGGTGATGAAACAATTTTTTCCCTTGACAAACCACCCCTCGGAACGATCGTAAGACAATGAGCAGCAGCCGTCTTAATCTCCACAATTTTACGGGTTAAATTATCATTTCCACGGAAACGAATCGTCGGGGATGATCGCAACGTCGCTTGACGACGACGACGACGACGTTTTCCATCGCCTCCTCGCGACGTAGTTTCAGTTTCACGCGGCGGGGGAAGGCCCGGTTTACGATTCATAAGACAACTCGGTGGATTGAATTAAGCGGGCGGTGCGGCAGCTGCCAGTCCGTTCCTGGTTCCGTCCGCGCACCCACCGCGAATCTGCATAATCCCGTTCACGTCGACGATTCTAATTGGCGGATTGTTTCAATCTCTGTCGCCGCGAATATTTGCATTGCTGCTCCTCTCGTTTCGCCCAACCCTCCCACTCTCATCCCCCTCTCTCTTTCTCTCTTTCCGTTCGTCAACGTACGTTCGTCTCTGTCCCTAATCCATTCCCACCCCTTGCCCACCCTTTACTTGGAACGATTTTCCTTCCACCCCCCACCCCCGCACATCTTAATTTCTCGTTTTCTTTCTTCCTTGTGTACTTTGCCCGCTTGTGTGCTCTCTGTCTTGCCCCCACCTCTGATTTGGTTTAACCCTTTCCGTAGTAATCTATCGAGTACCTCGCCTTGCTCTTTTTGTAACTGCATTTTATTCGTATCTTCACGTAAATCCTATGTTTCGTTTATTCCCCTTTTCTCTTCCTCTCTATTGCGCTATTCTTAAGTATGCTTTCTTTAACTTTCTTACTTTTACCGCTTTCCTTCCATTCCTCTCTCATTCATTTGCATCTCATCTTACTTCTACTACACTCTCCTATTGTTTCACTTTTTTTATATCTTATAACATAATCATCTTATAGAAACCCATTCTGTTCATCATTAAATGGTACATTTGCTATAATCAACGTATCGTTTCGTTCGCAGTTGATTAAGTACCGTTGACTTGCTTTATTCGCGGAATTAAACGGATAAAAGAGATAAAAAAGACTAGTGTTATCTAACTAGATAAGAGAGATCGCGCGAAAATGAAGGTGATAAAGGGACGTATGCTTAAACGGGAGGTGAGTATATCCACGAAGAACACCCCTTCACTCACCCTGAGGGCAGTAGCGAATTAATTTCTGACCTCGACAGGTATTTCCCCCCGATTCGTCTTTACACCCCCGCCTTTATACGTCCTCGTTTTCTCTTCAAGTAACGGCGATCCCTTTACCGTCCACATAAACATTTTTATTGCGACCAGACCCCCGGCGTGGAACGATCTCGCTTTACATAGAGAGAGAAAAAAAATGTCAGTCGCAGCAGAACTCGGTTTTTTTACGGTTGAACTCTCTGCGTAATTCGAACGTCTCTCTACCTTTTCCTATATGTGTGAGTGTGTATATACATGCGGGGATGTGTAGTCGAAAAAATAGCGTGCATGCAACGAAAGACGCGAAGCATAGGGAACAGGATAGATCCGATAAATAAAGCTGGAGAGCCGATAGAAACGAACTCTTTCGTTAGCGCTAAAGATTAGACACGACGGCGTATCATGGTTTAAAGGAACGGTCGGGGGATTTGAATGCTTTCGAGGGTGTACAAATTGCTGTGCAATCGATAACCGTGAAAGATTATGGAAGAAAGGGAGGATTAATTGGTTCGATGAGATAGCGGTCGGGATCCTTCTGGCGAAAAATTGTGCGTCAAGGAAGACAGAAGCGTTCGCGTTAAATTATTTAGTGGACGGGAAATTTGTGCTGTTGAAATATCACAAATTTCAACGTAATTCAAGCTTATGTAAGTGAAACTTGAAAGGTGTTAAGCGTTTAATTGTGGTATTAGGCTGAAAATTCTAATGATTTGATCTGCAGGTAACGGCAGTAACGATAAAAGGCAATTTATTTCGCAAAAGTATCGTTACAATAATTTTTAAATGATATCATGAAAAGGATGCTTTAATTAAATTACACAATTTTCGTTATCGTTGTCATATTTCATCAATTGTTTTTTTGTGTAAATCAACAGCAATCATCAAATTATAAATTTCACTGAAAAATTTGTTTCATTTTCAATCGCGTTTCGTCATCTTTATTTAAGCGAACAGAAATACGATAAACGGGTAATCAGTATTGTCGCGCAGAGGAAAACATGCGGTTCAAAACAAAGTGCTCCGACCAATCTAGGATTGCAAGATGAATTATTACAGTATACGCGATACTCGCTGCATGCTCACGTTACATGTTAATTTTCAATTAATCCTCCATATCCACCAATATTCTTTCTACTTACTCTATTGTTAACGAACCATAAATTAGTTCCCTTTCTCTTTGATCCTTTTCAATGTTATTTCTATGCAACTGGTGTTCCATAAAGCAAGCAAAGAAAAAGAATATTTATTTCGCAACATATTTGCATTTCACAGATCGATGTTTAATATAAATTATATGTACTCATTGAACGTTACGAATCAACTTTTTACAAATCCTATCACTTCATTCTATTACACCACGGTCTTTATGCGGCGGATCAAATTCCTCCACGTGTATTTTTTTGTATCGTTCAATAAAAACTTCGAATAAGTTCTCAAACCGACAACCATCCAACGATCACGAGCAGCAAACTACTTCAGTTAACACCGTTTCCCGAAACACCAGTTTTCATGCATCATGTAGAAACTTGAAAGACTTTGGCACCAGATCCGTATGTACCTGGTTCTCGCGCGCCATCGAGTAGACGAAGAACTCGAGGACCTCGGGTCCACCAAGTAACGAACAGTACAAACGAAATCAACGACCGAAATGAGAAGTGAAAAACGAAAGAAACAACGAAAAATCCACGAAACGGTAGAAAAACAATCGTTAGAGGCACAAATTACACCGTGATGCGACACAAAGGAAATCGCAACCGAGCGTTCGACTCACCTGCACACGCGGCGACAGGTTGCGGTCCCAGGGTACGGTCCTCCTCTTCCGGTGATCCACGGGCAGCGATCTACGGATCCTTGCAGGCGACAGCGGCGTCGCGTGCTGCTCGTGCCAGCAAATGAGATAATAATCGGAGGACTCAGTCACTCGTCGTCGGGCACCCGTGGCAGGCAGCGGTGGCAGGGTGGTTGTTCGGCGGCGGTGCTGAAAGTGGGGGTTGTATTCCATCCCTGGCGACCGTCGACGACGAGGAGTGCGGCCACGAGAACGACGAGGAGGGAACGCGGGGTCTGCGTTAGGGGGCGAGAGGGCGAGCAAGCGTAAGAGAGACGGAGGGAGAGAGGGTGATACAGAGGGGGAGAGAAAGAGAAATCAGAGGGGACGAACGGCAGTAGTAGGAGGAGGGCTGTGTGGAGGCAGAGGGTGGTGGTTTTTGAGATGATCCGGCCAATCTGCGCATCATTTCCCCGATGCACCCCGCGTCGCGGCAAACCGGCGCGGATTCCGCGCCACCGCAAGCACCGTAGAAGCCCTGTTGAATGCCACATTTTGAGGCGAGGATGGAAAGAAAGAGAAGGCCAGACCCGTGCGCGGGTGGCGGACGAGGACGGCGGGCGACGGGCAAGGAAAAAGAACGGAAAGGAGAGCAAGAGGGCGGCACTAAAACGGGGTGAGAGAAAGGGAGACGAAGAGAGGACGGAGAGGAGTACAAGCGTAGCCTGCCGCGGGGATGAAAAAAAGTGGAAAACAGATATAGGCAAAAGAGAATCTTTCTCCTGTGCCGTGCTCCTTCCGTCCTTTGCTAGCCTGTCCCTTCGCCTCTACCCCCGGCCGCGTTTTACGAACGTATCGAGGATGTGTTTACACTGCCGGAGAAGAGAATCTCGGCTCGTGTACGACTCGAATATCGATCTTTAATGCGCGTCGGAATTGAAATATGCATACCTTTGTGAGTTTATCTTAAGACGGGACTGCGGCGGATATGCTGCCGCTGGAATTGCACGGGAAGGCTCAGGGGTGAGGGTGCAGAGGACCTGCTGGAACGCGGAGTATCGAATAACCAACAACCACCCCTTTCGATTTCGGGGAAAACTTTTGTGTAGCAATTTTTAACCAGGTCGCCAATTAATCAGGACCTATTTCATGCACGGAGTAACATCAATTTTTGGTGGATGATTTTTCAGAAAATGAGTCGGTACGATTTCAACGTTAAAAGTGAATTTATTGATACAATACTGTGAACGATGTTTTATAATATTTTATCCAGGAAATAAGTTATCGCCATTTTAACGTTAAGAACGAATTTATTGGTATGATATTGTGTACAATATTTTATAATAAATATCATTTTACCTGTTGAATAGCTTTCTGTTGTTTTGTTTTTTTTATTCGATTCAATTTGAGAAATAATTCCAATGAAATTTCACATAATTCAATGAGAATCGTAGCTGATAGCGGTCTATTTAGTGTTTCATTACGCCATCACATGATCATTCTGTCCAAAAGATACGCAAGGAAAGGCTGGATAGCTTTCTTGCTGGGAAATGTACAGTAACCACCAGCGAACAAATTTCCTTCGACAAACCGAATTCCGTGAGCAGATAAATGGCGATGGGTTCCGCGTGCGATGGGTTCGATTCAGAATTTAAAGGATTCCGAGGGATCCCTCACTGCCTCGAACGCAACGAGCGCGTTTTGTTAAGCCGTGAACAGAGGGACACAGGGTATGTAGCTTTTAATACATCAGGGTTCCATCCACTCGTGCATAGATACGCACTGCGCGTATTTAATTCTTCGCGTTAGCTCTATGAACTCGAGCATCATCGAAAGAGTTAAGCAAATTATTTCAAAATGAAGTACTTTATCCCGTTACATTTAAAATTATTCCACGTTTCCTTTGAAAACGTGAGATAATGATATACAATTCTTTTTTAAGTTGTTTTTGAGTAATACTTGTCGAGGAAAATTATTTTATAGCTTAAATTTGAAAATTGATTACGATAATATTTTCAATTGTTTATAAATGATAATTGTTTATGCCAGACTAGTTACTATTCAGTATTTAATAAGGATTTTCGTATAGCGAACGGATTGTCTTTAGTAACAGGGTCCAGCACATGTAGAAGTTCACATCAGACCCTGAAACGGTGCTAATTGGCCTGTTGCGAGGGGTAATGTGCGAAAGCACTCGTAGCACTCCTCACACCGCCCTAAGCCAGACTTGCTTCCGGTTGTGCTTCGATGTACCCGAAGGGAAAAGATTAAGCCTCCTTAATTCTTTGCATTACGTTTAAAATATTTACTTTTTCTCTTTTATCGCGACCGTTAAATACTGAAATTTATGTTGCTCTAACGAATAAATGGTAATTTTATTGCAGTGAAATAAATTTTCATTCTTAGAAAAAGTATTTATTACCCGATCCTTTCGGCAAGATATAAACGTAATATACGACCCCGATGTACCGGTGTAAGCTTCAGATATTTTATTTTGTTGTCGTTGAAACGAATTGTTCGCGGTAAAAATATAAAACTCTTCTTTTTCACACAAAGAAGCGCACTCTTTGCGATCGACGAGAAATAAGGTCAACCTACATGAACCGCAAGTCATACAATGGCTTGGGTCAAGGCATAACGATTCTAAATGGATGCTTGGAATTCCCAGAAGACGATGATCCTTCGATATTCCAGAGAAAATGTTTCACCTCGTCGGCAATCGCAGCGGTTAAACCCTTAACTTGGTCGTACAACGTTTCACCCTTTTACATCGACTCTTCATCTTATAGCAATCCGCGTGAACTTTTCCATCTGAATTTTCGCCAAATAAATTGCATCCCACGTTCTGACGTCAATTCACGATCAACGAATCGCGTTAAAGCTGTTTCCCGATAAAGCGTGCGTAACACACCCCCTTAAAAGGGGATGCTGTTAATGCTCAACGACGCCCGGTCGAGCGAGATCCGAAGAGAATCGGGAGCGGGATTAAAGTATAACGATTTCAAATCGATGATCTCCAATTTGAGGAAGGGAGAGGGGCGAGGGAGGTGAAGGCCAGCCTGGCGTCCAGAAGGGTGCTTCGCCTCGCGGGCAAGTACCCCAAATTTAAATCGTCGCTTCCACGACGACACCAGCGAATCTCCTCTGGGCGATGGCGAGAGAATCCGAAGAGGCAGGGTGAAAAGAGGGAGCAGGAGGGAGGGCTCGGGGGAAACAATTTACCCGAAATTCGCCTCGTCGCGTTTGGCGACTGGATACACTCTTATTTGTCCCCTCGGCAATCTGTCGACTCCGAACGCTCAACCCCTTCTCCTCGCTTCCTCTTGGTCCTCCACTGCCTTTCCAGCAACCCCTTCAACCTCGATCCCCACCAACCCCATTCTTCTCTCTTTCCTACCTCTTCTCCCGAAGCGCGAAACCGCGAAGCCTCACGGGAATTTTAAACACCGGTGATTCGTCAGTGTTCTTCAGCGTTGCCTCTGTCCTCTTCTCTTCCACAAGCGCATAAACATACGATATACTCTCCGTGTCTCTTCTACTTCCCCCCCCCACCTGCTTCTTTTTTTCCCTTGGCTTCCATTTCTTCCTTTTGTGTTCCTTTCCGCTGTTCCTTCTGTCCATCGGCTTTTCTTTCGTTTTCCAAGCATCACGGGTACTCCCTTTTCCTTCGCTTCAACGTTTCTCGTGGCGATAACGCAGGAACGTTCGAAAGCTGCGCAGCTTTTCCTCCTCGACACGCGAAAATCGCGGCCGGAGCCGGCAGAGCGACGTTGATGTTGTCTTTAGAGGAGGGGACCGCCTCTACGTTAACGCGCCCCTCTGACAGGGTCTAAGGGTGCTTCAGCGGGGTACTTACGCACTGGTAATCTTATAACGAACGTGGCCTGTGAATTAATCCGTTTGTTAGGATCGGCCGTGGGGTTCCGGAATTGTGACTGACACATCGACGTCGATCGATATCAAAACCGTGAATTTTTAATTTTTGACCCCTACTACACTTTCGTTTATTCGATGATAAAATTTAAAGCCGCAAGTGTCAACGCGTTGATTCATTTTTACCGTTAACTAGTTTAGTAGATGACTGGAAATTCGAGACATTTTACAGATTCAGTGTGTCAAAATTAATTGGTAGATCGCGACTGATTCTCTATTTGACTTTCCCTTTTGTTTGAATTTGTCCATTGGAACCAATGCAATATCATCAGTTTATTTCGATAATTAATTGTAATTATTCGTAATCGTAATATGATGGAAATTTCTCCGAAACTATAGTTTCTAATGGTATCCATAAAATATCTGCAAAGCGAATCCCTTTCTCAAATTCCTCAAGAGATTTTCTTCGGTCCGCCGATAAATACAAAATGTTTCCCTTAATTAATCCTTCACCTTTTCCCAAACAACTTCAAAGATCAACGAGACATCCTTTTCATCCCCCATCAATGCATGACTCCGTGTTTCGAATTCAGAGTCCTAGCTAACCGAACCCGAACGCGAGTGCAGATTGTGTCACGTCGCCGAAGGCCGAAAAGAAACAGAAGAAAAGAGAAAAAGTAGAAGAGAAGGAGGCGAACGGAGGGGGTAAGAAGAGCATCGGCGGGAACAACGGGGGTGGCGGCCGGTTAAATCCGAAACACGGCCGACGTTCCATCAAATCGAAATTCATCTAACGGGAGAAGGGCATAAATACAGCCGCGTTGTTGCGCATCTGCTTTCGCGAAAGAACGGAACGGTTAGGAAAAGGGCGAGAGATGAGGAATCACTCGAATCGGCGGGAGCTCACGGCGGGGCGTGTAATATTCCCGGGAAGTAAAGCTCCCGAGAATTTCAAGACCCCTCCCCCACCGTCAACCCCCTGTGTCCGTCTCCCTGTGGCCCCTCTACAATCCCCCCCCCCGATCCCCGTTCCTCCGCCTCCCACCACCCCGTGTGAACGTATCCTCCTGCTCGCAGCAGGCAGTAGCAGCCACCCCACCGGCTCTACGAGAAGGGATGCAAATAACTGGTGATAACAACAGATAGCTCTGCCGGTACGGCTGACTCTATATCTGTGACGGTGTACCACTACACGGTGGCGGTTTAGGTTTCGGGGGCGAAGGGAGATCGAGGAAAAGAGCGACCGGGTGGCAAGAGGGGGACACACGGGGTGGCCGAGGGTGGTCGGCGTAGAGAGGCGCAACGTGCAACAGAGACCGACAGAGCGAGGGTCGAGGGACAGAGAGGGACGGAGAGATGGGATGGAAGATGAAGAGAGTACACACAGAGGGTGGCCGTCGGTGGGAGTGAAGAGGCTGGCAGAAATCGTAGAGCAGCGAGAGTCAGAGAAGAGATGGCTTCGGTTGAGAAGGGTAGGGGGTGTAAGAGGTGACGGTGGAGGTGGAGAAGGAGGAGGGGTGACAACAGAAACCGGGTGGAAGGTAGAGAAATGGGGAGGGTGGGTCTCTCTGCTGGAGGTGGAGAAGGGTGCAAAGAGTAGACACAGCGAGAAAGAGAGAGAGAGAGAGAGAGAGAAAACGAGAAAGAGAGAAGAGTAGAGAGAAAGGGCTGAAACGAGTCGGCTCACCGGAGAAACGAGGAAGCGGCAGAAAGATAGCGACGAAGATAGAGACACGAAGCGAAGGGGGTAAGGGTGAGGATGGAAAAGAGAAGAACGACCGTACACCGGTCCGAGGAAAGCGACGATACCGGAGGGTGGCACGAGGGGAACAGTCGAAGGGTTTGCAGAGGGGTGCGGGAGGGCGAAGGAGAGGAGGAAGCGGAGGGACGTCACTCGCTGTCGCATCGAGCGCGAGCGATGAGTGGCGCGCGCTCGCTCGTCTTTTGTTTGCGATACGATGCGACTGCCAGCCTGGTGACAGCGGTGACGGGCGGCGGGGTGGTTCGCGGAGGAAAGGGATCACGGCGAGAGGGCGGATCGGGGGCGACGGAGGCGGCAGCCTCTGAGAGCGAGAGGGAGAGAGAGCCGAGGGAGAGTGGTGTGCGCGACCACGAGGATGAGCGAGAGGGCCCGGGGGTGGTGGAGATGGTAGGAGGACTGAGCTGGGTACCGGGTGAGAATCACAGAGCTACGCTACACTTAACGCGACCCATGCGTACATATGTTACATGGATGAGCGTACGTATATGAGCGCCGATACGCGCGCGTAAATTTCTGCTGCCGGCTGGCTCGTTGTATTGGGGCCTTGTTGTCAGCAGGTTGCCGGATGCACATCCACCTACGGATCTCTCTGCTCTTCTCCGCTCCGCACTTCTGCTCTACTCCGCTTTGCTTTGCCCGCGAGTAACGCACCGAAGTTGCACACGTGTACGTGTATCGTGCACGTGTATGCATGCATACGTGCGTGCATGCGTGTATATCAATATGCTAGAGTGTATCGAGGCTAGCTACACTCTCGTCCGACGTGCACGACGTTTTGGGGATAATCATCTCTACTGTCGTGCGCGTACTATTGGATCAGACTTGGGTGAACGTTGCGGGGTCGTAAGAACGAGGCAAACGGTAACGAGAGAAGAAGACGGATGTACGGATGAAAGGGGGGCGTTGAGCAATTTCAGATTTGCTTCCGACACGAGTTGGTATTTCGTTTAGCGAGTTATCGAATGTACTACGCGGATTCCGTGCTAACGCCAATTAAAAGGTTATCGATATTTCTTTGGCGAAGGAATTTTAGTATTGGATACATTACTGCCGACGGGTGCAATTTTCTGTTTAATGAACCAGGTTTGAAAAACTCACCAAATTGATCGGGGATCAACAGAAACTCGTACCTATACGATCAAATAAGTGATACGTATAAATATGAAAATTTATTTAAGTCATGTAATGATTTAAATACTCTTATATTCTTATACCATGAATTTCTATTAAAATTATAGAGTTAACGCTACCAACAATTTGTAATCCTTATTTTATATTACCAGTTATTACTAACATTTATAATTCTTATTTATTTTACTATTAACTATTATTAACGTTATTAACTTCCTTCCTTGAAATCCTTGCGAATAATTAATTAAACAAACCTTCAATAATAAAATCTTCAACACAAAATTATTAGAAACAAAGAAATACTCGTTCTACAAGCAAAAGTAGTGTTCGAAATGATGAACTGCGTCAACCGCAGTAGTACTGTCTGTCTGTTCATTACAGGTAACTTCTACTGATCCCGAGCGCAATCCGCCAGCCCGTAGCTTTTACCCTTACTAGTCAGACATCCTTTCTACTCAAATACACGCATTCTCATCGCGTAATAAAGTTTCAACTAATGAGTCCTATAACGTAGGCACACGAGGAAGCCTATCAAGCTGATTATTACGTAGAATCGTAATTACATTCGTTTTGGTCTTGTAGCAATCATCAATGATTGAACGAATGTATGGATGCACGCAAATGCTTCGCTTATCAGAGGCTTATCGTCAAACATTGTTGTTTGCTCGCAGAACAAGAGACACGACGCATCTCTATTTATCTTTTCAGCATTTCAGATACTCTCTATTAATTCCCATTTCCCGTAAACAATAATCGTGCTCTACTTCGTGGACACGCGTGGAAGCTGTCGCGTTTTCCGTGAATTTTCCGTGTTAAACGTTGTCTTTCTTCGTCGCTGCCGGTCTAGCTACATTTTCGCCGTCGCGCAACGAGCGAGCCGCGACGGTGACTCATGTTAACAAACATGAGATAAAGTTTCCGTTGCGTAAACAAGACCTTAACTCATCTGTCTAGCGTCGCACGCGTAGGAGATGGTCAAAGTACAAAGCGTTTAACGCTATCTCTTTTCCTTCACGATTACACGTTTTGACACGAACTTTTAACTTCCTTCCTTCTGGCTTTTTCCACGGGAAATCCTCAAGGGTAACCCCGGAAGGAGTCAAACGCCTCAAACAAGTGAAACGTTCCCGTAAAATTGTCTGACCCCAGGAAAGCGTTGAAACGGGAATGCGATTAACACATTCGTCGCCACGTCACCCATATTTGGGTGACGCTCTTCTCGTTAAAGTTAAATAGGATTTTAAATTGGAATTTTAAAAGAAATTTAATGGAATAAGTATTGTAGTATAATATATATATAAATATAAAATACATAAAATTAAAATAAAAAGTTAAAACTTTTGTTGTTTTTATATGTTTTTACCCCAGTTTTCTATGTAATCGGATTTGGGCCCAGCGAGAAACTCAGCCGATACACGCTGGGCGACGAACATGTTAAACGACTTAGGGCTGGCGTTTCGAAGTTGATCGACGGAGAGGGCTTTGCGCCCTTAATTGCTCGCCGTTCTCGCGGCAAGGGAACGGAACATTTTTGTCTCGCGACAGCGAGCGAGCAACGTCGCGGAAGCGCGACCGATGTTTTATTGTGACAAGGCTGAAGTGCGAGGTGTTCGCCGTGCGCGCGAGGAAAATATGCAAGCCGCGGGCTTTAAAGTGCACCGATGCACCGCGCCGGAGAATTTCCGCGGAAATAGAACGCGCGCGGTCTCTCATAGAAGTAGACGCGCCAACCCGCGACAACGTATTATTACGTGAACATTCGATACCAAAGAATGCCGTGCGGCAACCCGCCGCGACTGCTTTATCGAACCGTTCTCTATCTTAAGCGTGTAAACGCAAATTTTTTTCCCTTTGATGGGGGTGAAATTGTCAGGTTACGGTGGCTGGTTGGGTTAGATCGAAACTGCTTGCACGTTAAATAAAGTTATCTTGTTAATTGTCATGTCGAGGTCGGTACGGAATCATGAAAAAGATCCAAATAAGAAGAATTTTAAGCAAATTATTCTATTGACCGATTGGCACAAAAAGACAGAAACAAATTTTAGAAAAAATTTTAGCTTTTATAATCGCTGGTATAATGCACTAGAATGCTTGTTGAATGGCTGAAAATAATTTATTTCAAAATTATGCTCAAGACGTATCTGTCATTTTGGAATTTTGTATATTGCGGGTGTAGAATTTTAATAATCACGTTAATAATATGGAAAGTCGGAGCAGGAAGAATAGTCGTTTAAAAAGTAAGATTTTGCATCGTTTTTTTTCCTTTGGTTTCGCAGACACCCTTGTATTTGCCTGGTGCGTGTATCTAGTTGTTTCAAAATGCGCATACAAAGCAATCGAACCGTTTGCCTGGAAGAATATCGGTAGGGAAATGGGAAAACCGTGGCCGAAAATAACGGTTCCGTGGCACGAAGAGGAGGCGAAGTAAGTTCGAGATGACAGAGTGGGGTCAGAGGATAACTCGGGTCCCGACCGGAGCTGCTTTTGACACGAATACGTTTATGCGATCACTTGGCCTCTCGTTTCTCACGTTAAGGCTCTGTCCACACCGGCGTGGATCGCTTATCACTGTTTTATTTCAGGGCGGTATCTCCCGCGCGCAGACCAACGGAAAAGAATTTTCAACCGCTGATGTTTCAAAAAGAGACACTCCAGCTGGATCGTGGAGTTTCCTCTTTTTTCTTCCCCCCTCTCCCTCTTACCCTCCTCTTCCCGTCCCTCGTCTTCGCCCGAGCTTGCCGGAATACGTCTGAATCTATAATGCTTTTGATATCAAGCTTTAGTCGTTCGGTATAATCGTGTCGCTCCGCGGTGAAGCAAGTTGAAAAAAGAAAGGGAAGAAGGTACGGAGAAAGAGGGAAAATGAAATCCGCTGATGGCAGAGCTCGCGTTTTTAAGTGATTCGCGTCTGTAAACGCGGCGTCGCCGTGACACGGGCGCCGCGAAACATCGCGAACCTATTAGCGCGTGAAATGGAGCAACTTGAAAGAAACGAATTCTGTCCTCATCGAGTAATCTACGTAATCGCAGACACGTTTCAAAGTGTCCGATTTAATCCGAGGCGTTGGAATTTTCCTCCGCCCGCTAACGCGTAATTAATTCGCGAGAGGCGTCAATTAAAATCGCGACGCTGATTTCGCGAACGCGCGCTCTTTGTGCTATCTTCGTGCTTCCTTTTCATTGTTTAGGATTTCGAGTGCCAAACACGTTTATGGTGTAATCTTTACCTCGGGGGAAAAATTAATCGTTGATAATTTTAGTTTCTCGAACGAAGATAACTTTTTATTATTCCTCGTCGAATAGAAAATATTTGTATCGAACGAAAGACGTCGAATAGATGAGAATTTCTTCTCGACCAATGTTTATTATATTAACACCGTCCGTATGTATCGATTCCAGTGTTTAAAATCGACGACTTCGATACAGGCACACAGCGTACTTCCGTGTAATTGCGAATGACGTAGAACAGCGACGACAGGAGCAGGGATTTGGCTTTAATATCGGTGCAAATTAAAAATAAAACGCAAGAGGGTGGCATTGTAGCATCGCCTGCGACTTCGAGGGATATGAAAAGTGCGACGTACAACATTTTTGTCGTATAATTGCGACAAAGGTATATGTATACCTGTATAGGGTGGGCCGCGCAAAATTTTGCCAGGAATATTTTCCATAACTACCGAAAACATAGACGAAACGTATAAGTGGTATCCCTGAATTAATTTCATCCGTATCTGCCTCATCGTTCGAAACAAAAAATAATGTTTCAAATTTTCAAACAAACACAGTCTGCAACACTTTACACAGACCACCCTGTACACGCGTCAGAGTAAATTAACGTTTCCGCGTGTTTCGTTTCATCAACGTCGAGCTACGAAAGAAACCGATGCAAATGGGTTAAGGACGAGACATTCTCCGCGACGTCCTGCGGTTCACGCGCTTGTTTTTTCGCTGGAAACCCACGTATCCACGAGCCAGCACCCCGATCCGGTGACTTCCGGTGACACGATGACGAGCATAACTCCCGGGCCACGCGATGCATTAAACGCGGGGACAATTAAATGGTCTGTTCGTCGGTTCCCGCTGGTAACTTATCCCCGAAGTTTCCGAACTTGGTCGTGCAAACAACTTTAATTAAATATCTACCAGCGAGGCGTGCGTGTGCGTGTGCGTCGATGAACCACGGACGATGGAAGAGAGAAAGCCGGGGCCAGAGGAAGAGGGACGGCGAACGAACGAACGAATGAATGAATGGAAAATGACTGAGAGCCAGGGAAAAAGGAAGAGAAAAGGATGGTAAGGAGGGAGAAGGGGAGGGGTGAGAAAAAGGAAGACCCGTGGAGAAGAAGAGGCGGAAAAAGCGAGAGAGTTAAACGCGAACACTAGCGATATAATACCCGGGTTGATTGTCTTCGCGAGACTCGGTATCGCGCTCGATCGGCTGCAATGTATGCACAAATGAAAATGAATAATGGACAGGGCAGATAATCATACCGCATTCGATGTACACGACCATCCCCCGGCCACGCCATTTTCTAATTGTGTCCATCATCGTATTGGCATGCCGCGGTTTTCGTTAATTACAACGAATCGCGAGTCGCGGTGGTCGCGCGTGTGTTAGGGTAAATACGGGGCCGATCATTTTTTATACGCGAACTCGGATTATAGACACGGAGTAACCGAGGGATCGCTGATATTGGAAACGCGTTTAAATGGAATTACATTTAGAGAATTTCTTAATCTATTCTAAATCTAGCTCAATTTCTATTGTAGTTTCTGCTTAAAAGATAAGAAAGGAAAAGATGATACAAATTTTTTCAATTTTTAATATACAAAATATAACGATTGTTATGATTTGTGACTCGTTTTGTTGTTCGAGGGTTAATCAATAAATAACATTCTTAAGCAAATATTCAAATAGTTGCGTACCATACCTTTAGTTTGTCATTCTTACATGATTCTCGTTAAAAAGAAAAAGATCGTTCTGATCAACGTTCACCGTGCTTTCAGCACGCAGAGGGTCGGTCGAAAACGAAAAATCTCCTTTTAGGAGAATCACTGACGGTTCAGGGAACCGCGATCCGATCGAAGAGCCGCCATTGATACGGGAACGAGTATCGACTTTGACCGTCCACCGACTCTCACCTTTGCCGGTGCGTTCCTTTTAATCTATCCGCGCGGCGCACCGTTCCTCTGCCTCCAGGGGCCCTAGAAACAGAGGAAGAGCGAAATAGAGGAGAAAAAGGGGATGAAAAACAAAAAGATCCGTGCAGAATCGCGAGCGTCGAGTACGTGGAACGCATTACACGATCATCGCGTACGGAAAGCCCAGATCAATTACATAATGGCGCGACTGAAACGGATGCTCTTCAACCACCGCCCCGAGCCCCCTTAGCCCCGTCCCGCCCCAAAGCGTCCCCCCGCGTTCCTGGCGCAGCCCCTTTCGCAAAGTGACTATAGAACAAAGGGTTGAGCCTCTTCTCTGCGGGCGCAGTAATTATTATGCTCTTTGACGATCCCTCTGTCTGTCAACGGTAACGCCAGCGGAATCGATACCTCTAAAACTTTAATCGTTTCACGTATGAGTGACATGCTTTCGCGTTAAGCCGCATGTAAAAATATTTCGCGACCACGGTCCACCCCGACCTCCTCCATCGAGGGGGGGTTTACGTACAGGGTGAGTCGATCTCGAAGGTGTCAAGGAGGGTGGAGCGATTTGTGTCGATGATTTTCCTTTCGTGGGGATCGACAGATCGCGAGGGGGACGGGCTTTGATCGACAAAAACGGAGAGAAGTTACGCTTCGAGGTGGTCGTAAGGTGGTCGATTTGATCTAATGTGTTACGTTTAGTTGATGCGAGTTAGGGTCGGGGTCAAGGGTCGTTTTGGAGGTGACACTGTTTACGAGAACGCGCTTGTGCCAAATTTAAGTGTTTATAATTATTAAACTAAGGATACTGTTACAAAAATTAAATTGCCATCAAAACCTATTCGAATGGAATCAGACACGAAAGTTAAACTGAGTAACGTGCTGCTGCGAAAACTGATAAAAGCTTGAAAAAGCTCAGATCACATGCTTACGATTAGTTGAAAAGCAGCTGAAGCACCCTATACTCCATAACTGTCACCGATGAAACGCCAGATCGGTTATAAAATTGCCGGCCGAGCCCATCGCGGTAAACTAAGCATCGACAAACAGATAAGCACGCGGAACTACTTGCACTCCGAATACACACCGATATCAGATAAGGGTAGGCGACACAGAAGGTAAATGCAGGATCACGGTGTTCTCGGGTGTTGGATACCTCCTTGGATCGGTAGTGAAAAATGATAGGGGCGCGATCGAGCCCGGCGTCTCTGGGACCTCATTATACCCCCGTTGGAAAGACGAGATCGTCTTCGCGAAACTTCTTTTACGCCCGCGAAGGAAGGAACGAGGAGCCCCTCCTCGTTTCGCGATACAGAAACGCTTTCCTCGTTAGTCTTAATTTTCTGCCGCGGAACCGACATAGGCGACGACACTTCATATCGCGGACGACAGTACATCCGTGGGAGCGTTAATGACACCGTGGATACACGGGATGAATGAGATCGTAATAACGAGTGCCAACCGTTGTTCGCAACGGACCCCCCTTAATTTTCCTGCCTAATGTTTGGATTAATTTTCCGTTCGTCTTTTTGCGCGCGCCCCGCGCATTTACTTTTGTTAATGTAAAACAAAGAATGTAGGCCGCTGTCTCCTGCACACGGATACGGGATTCCTTTTTGCAGCTTTCCACCAGCGACAGATTCACCGTCTGTGCATTATAATATGCTCTGTGTACCGGGGAACCGGGATTATTGGAATAATCGAGTACCCGGTTAACGTGCTTTTGTTTTTCCGCTCTGTTTATTATCCGAATTATCCAGACACTTTTAACTATCCAGATTATTCCTTTGCTATTCGAAACGTACGAATTGCCCGGATAATATAATGATTCGGACCGTTTGCCTGTTCCTAACTTGTACCATTGAACAGGACAAAAGATTGTGATATGTGTGATTTTCTTTCTCGTTGGAATATTCCTTAGATTCGATGATCTTGGAAGATAACTTACTTTTTACCTCATTCACCCTTCCCCTCGTTGTCGCATTTAATAATCTTCGCATTGTTAAATTACTCGGGTTTGTTACAATTTTAAAGACGCTAATTAACCCTATTAGTGGCGAACGACGATATATCGTTGCGTATGCCATGGCGCCTAACTATTTGCATCGCGAGAGAGCTCTATCTCAAAATAAATTTATAAAACGTTATAAATGTTTCAATTTTTTCTTTTATTCCGTAATATGCTTCTTGTTGAATTTTGTAAATACCATTCTTACTTCCGTTTTTATGAGCTTTTTCCCAAACCTTAGCAAATTAGTTAAATTTGTTCGGCACTAAAAGGGTTAACAAAGGCAAAAAACCAAAGGCATTCGTACGCTTCTATTTTCTGGAACGTTTCGATAAACTTAAATTTGCACAACAGCAATAAACACGTTGTACCATGAAACAACTCTGAACCGATTACATCCAGAAAGTTTCGCGTCCACGATGGATCGTGAAATATTTTTACGAGACGCGTCATTACCGCCACGCAAATTATGAACTCTATTAGTCCGACAGACCTTTGTCCAGAACGTATCTAATGGTACGGGGGCAAAAAAAGGACCGAGGGAAATGTCTGACTTTTCAAACGCGTTTCTGATGGCAGATATCGCGTATCACTACACACGTACACGCGCAGTATGTATACAGGCGTACACCAGAGATGCCGGCTGCTCTTGGCCCGAGCAAAATCTCAGCCCGCAGGAATGACAATAGACTGTCAGATAATGAATCCCCACTGTCACCCTCTTTACCATCCCACGTCCTAAAACCCTCTCTCTCTCCGCCTGTGCCCTCTCCTCCCCCGGCTGTCTCTTTCACCGTAACCGTTTCCCTTCTCTCTCGGCAGCGACGGACTCGAAACCATCAACTTTTACTCGTCGGGGAACAAAGTTTTCCACGGCACCGATGCTGCGGAAAATTGAACCGATCGGTGCTACGCGCACCGTGCTAATTATTCGTTATTATACACCACCGGCCAAAAGTTTGGAATCATCAAGAGGTATTAAGAAACGTTTGAATTTAGAAGAAAAGAAGTTTAGCACGGTGGTTTCATCTCAGAAAATAGTCTACCACGATAAAGGAAACTGTTGTTAAAATTAACAATATTAAGTTCAAACGAACAATAAATTGTCGCAAGAGATTCTATAAGGCTGCAATTCTGAAAGTGATTCTGAATTTTTGACCGGTAGTGTAAACTGAATTTCGAATAAGCTCTTGTGAATCGTGAAAAATAAAAATTGTGCAATGTTAACACAGTTCTGGTATTATAATTCTGTAATATATAATTTTATTTATAGGATAGAATGTTTTTCTTTGAGTCACTTAATATTTGTTTCGATTCTTGTATTTAATACGACAAAGATAGATTTGGGTGATAATAGTTGTATTTCTGCATAAATTAATAAGAAAGACGCGACTTACTTTATCATCTAGGTTCCAGTTGTACCTTTCGCTAGCCGTACCCCTTGTACTTTCCACCCTATGCTCTTACAGCAAACAGGACTATGACCGAGTAGGCGAGGCGTCCACTTAGCGCTAATGCCCCTTTTATTGGTCAAGATTCCAGTCAAAAGCTGAATATAGATGCTTGGGTTCCGTTCCGCCAAGTCTGTTTCCCCTAAAAATTAAACGAACCATCGGATACAGCTGCTTAAAAAATATTAAATTCAATCTTCCGGCTTACGATACTGTTACACGTTTTATTAACACTGTACTAGAAAGACCGGTCAAAATGACCAATTCGTAATTTTTCATGAAAACTTTGTAAATTTATTGTGATACCTACACCTTTGAAAATTTATTGTGATACCTACTGTAATCATTACAGTTTGTTTCCCTTGTATTAGGTATTTTTTAAATATGATTTTCAATTTCATTTCTTCGTTACAAATAAGTATACCCTAATCCGTCGGTAGTTATAGTGTTAACACTTGGCCAACCGAATGGGGGGGATCTCCCATTTCTTCCTCCCAATTTATTAAAAGTTGTACTTTGGAAAAGCAGAAAATGCATTTGGTGAACTGTGAACAACAGTAGTTCAAGACCAACTAATATCAAAAACAAATAGAATGTATGGCTGTGCTTTGTTAAGGAAAAATTGGGGATCTCCCCATTTTGTCGGCTAAGTGTTAATTGTACCGTGTTGTAGAACCGTCTTTCAATACTTTCGATTGCACGTTTAATGCATGATCAGCGCTTAATTCCCTGTTACGTTTTACTTGCTGGAAAGGTACAAAATTCGGTCGTTTATCCGCTTACAGCTAAGTCGATAGCTCTTCTTTAATCAAAAGTGTAATGCATACTTAAATTTACCGTGGTACATACAAATCCTCCCTCGCATTTCCTTTCTTCCCTTTCTTTTTTTCCCTGATGCGAACTCGGAAACGAATGGAGCGAAGCCGAAAAAAAGAACCGGAACGCGAGGCTAACATATCGAACTGAATGTTGAAGCCAGCGGGAGAGCGGGTCGAAAAAAAATTTTGCCTGGAATAACTCGAGGCAGAAAAAGTGAACAAAAAAATTTCCATAAAAATGCACCCGTACGTATAATCCGGATGAAGCTTAGCATCGTGCGAATGGCTATGTCACCGATGGATACGGTGAAAAAAAAAAGAACAGAATTGGTTCGTAAAAATGACGGCAATCTAAAGATACACAAAGACGTAGGAAGGAAATATCAAAATATCTTGGATATCGTAGAATACTTCTTTTATAATATACAAATTTGTATCATTTTTATTATTGTTTAATACGAAAAGAAAAAGCTAAAATACATCGAAGTAAATTCATTCTTTCATTATAAAATACTGAACTTATGAACTGATGAATGTAACTCACTCCAAACCGTTGTTGTTACCCATCTACATTAACTGGGTTTCGATTTGGGTTAAAACCCTTGCTACAACATGAATTTAACAAATATTTGTGAACAGATATTACGCATAAATTTCTAATATTCCTACACTTAAATTAATGAAGTTATTGAATGATTTTGTGAAAAAAATATATTTATTTCGTTATTTACTTTGATACATTCACGATAGCAGTTTATATATAAATATGACTTATATTTAGGACCTGAAATTGTTTCTTTTCGTGTACATAATTCTATTTCAGTCTCATAGAAGAAAAAAGTTAATCATTATTTTTTTAAACATCTCGCGTCTACAAATGCTTGCATTGAATAAAATATTACTTTTAAAATGTACAATAGGTTTTTGAAAAATACCTTAATTCCAGGAATTAAAGAAATTATTAACATCAACAAGAATGCTGTAGAATATATTTATTACAAAATACTTCAGGTAATATTCACTCACTGGTATACGTCCGCACAAATTTGGAAGATAATGATACTGCTTACATTGTGAAGTTTCAATATTGGAAGTAGTTTTGTAAGTTTACCGTTTAAGCTTAACTGTAAAATCAAAATTCAACTATTACTATGCAAGAAAGTTTGAAAGAAAGGAAAATATTCTTACGCTCTATGATAAAAAATGAGATTTTAATCATAAATAAAAATATAGTTTAGAAAAATATGAACATGGCTATATTTTTATTAAATGATTTCTATGTATCTAAAAAATATTTACTTAAAAAATTGTTTTATGTGCTTAAAAGTGAAATATGTGATACATTTTCATGAGATCTTAAGTTTTAACGATTACATATCAGTCTTGAGACTGTTAACTGATTAGCCATTAGCAGTAAATTAAGCTTTGTAGATCACAATGGTTTAGTATTTTATATTCAACAAAAATTGTCTGTAGTTTAGGCATTTTCACTAGAAGGTCTCTTCTTATTCTAAAAAATAAATTTATTTTGTCACTACATAATTGTATGTAACAAGTTACATTATGTTTAATGCTATTCTGTAGAAAAGCTTACACTTTGTTTGGATGGCTTTATATCTGTACTGGAAATACGGGTTTTGGATCTTTCTCGTTCTAATTGCGCATGTAAAGATGCTACTTCTGATGTCAATTCATCTCTTATTTCTTGTAATTTTGCTACTTCTGCTAATACTGATGCTTTATCTTTCACTAAACAAAAAAAAAAAAGAAAGAAAATAATTATGTTCGTAATGATACAAAATTAGTACCAATAAAAATCCATTAGCTTACTTTCTCCATGAGATAATATTTGATAAAGCTTTTTATTTCTTTCCTTAACTTGGATTAATTCTTCTTTTAAGCTTTCTACCTGACTTCTTAACTGATTAATAATTTCATCGCGTTTCTCTACTTCTACCCTTAACTGAGCTGAAGTAATCTCATCATCAATTTTATTTAGTCTTGTTTTCAACATATCCTTTTCTTTTTCCTTTGTAATTTCTTCTTTTGTTTCCTTTTCAACTCTTTCAAAAAATTCTGTATCTAATTCTATAAAATAATTAATTAGATTTATTATCTTTAACATACAGATATTGCAAAAATGTTAAAGTATGAACTTATACTACCTTTTGATTTAACATCACTACATTCAGTAGGTAATACTGTATTTTGAGTAATAGTAGTAGTAGTAGTAGTAGTGATGGTGGTGGTAGTAGTAGTATTATTAGTAGTAGTAGTATTTGATCCCATATTGTTGAATTCCTCCAATGACATAGTAGCCTTTTTTGACTTTTTCCCTGATTTCTTATTTGACTCTGGCTCTTTTTCTGGCCTAGCTGCACTTACTAGTTGCTCTTCATAAGCCAGTTTTGACAGCAAGATGGCTTGATGTAATTCTTGCTCAAACGTTTCCTCGATAGCCTTAAGGAAATCACAAGTGGACGTGATAACACACAACACTTATAAATATGTCACTACTGAAACAAAACCTTTGCTTTAAAAATTGATTTGTGAAACTAAACTACGGTTTTCACACATATTAGTCAAGCCTCTGCTGTTCAGATAAACACTGATTTTATTATATTTATGACAAAATTTTATAAAGCTAGTGGCAAAAAAAACAATATGTTACAAATAATTTATATAAATAATTTATAAGTAAATTATACACTACCATTGTATCCTTTTGTTTCCACTGTTCCCATTGTTGATTTTCATTGTTATTACTACTATTACTTGTTTTTTTCTTTTTGCCCTATAAATTGAGAAAAGTACAAATAAAGTAAAAAATGTTAATAATTTCTGTCCATTATAATTTGATCTATATTTTGTAATAAAAAAAATATGTATAAATATTATAAAACTGTTTACTTTTTACATTTTAAAATATGTTGAAGTTTACTATAATTATTAAAAATAAAATTAACGTTTGATTTTAACTCAAAATACATGAAGCTCTTGCCAAAATATTCGCAAATACTGTGATTATTACCAGCTAATCAAAAATAAAAAAACAATAAGCCTACATACATCATACCTTATTTTGTTTTTTCTTGTCATCCTTTTTTGGCGGCTGTTGTTGTTTCGATTTGTCGTTTTTAGATTTTTGGTTCGTCTTACCCGCGGTAACATTCTTCTGGCTTTTCTTCGGCTTACAGTCATCATCATCAACGCTGAGAACTGCAAACCTCGATGGCATGGCGGTCACCATTTCTGTGAACTGTGAATATACGTATTGATAACAAAACTACAGAACTTCCGGTATCATTCATAATTATAGAACTTCTAACATTTGGCACGTTTTACGTTATTAAATTATGTATCATATAAAAAATTTTATAACCTAACGTAAATCACTTACGTATCTATATCTATCACAATATAAACGGATGTATAACGAAAAATGAAGAACGTCGTTAAGCTACGACATAAACCGGAAACGAATAGTAAACGCTATTACAAATCTGCAGCGCCTCTATCGGAAAATATTATCAAAATTACACATACCCGCCTGGCGACACAGTATGACCAACTGTTGAAACAAAAAATAAAAGAACTTTATGTTCTAAAAATTAATTTTAAAGTGTTTAATATGTATTCGAATTTTTTTATATTTCATAATAAAATTATATTAGTTTTCACTAATACTGCAACGTAATCGTATCAATAATCGAAAAAAGCAATCAAATTTTATTAAATACAATTTAATGTTCAAGTAATCGAATATTTTATGTATTTCAATTAAAAGTTTTCTTATTTTCATTTATAGTATTATATATGAGAAAGAAAGTTATTTTTTTACTTTAATAGTATGTTAACGTATTATATAGTACCTTTTTGTATTAGTATCTTTTACATTTTTGTTCTATTTATATAAGGCATGTGTATATCTACAATGTTTACTTAAACTTATAAGTTACGTACAAATTATTAACTATCGAAAACTTAAGTATATTGATTCTTATACATATATACTTATAGTGTATCATAGCTATTTAATATAAAAGAAATAAAACTATACACAAGTATTACGTTTATAACATTGTATTTTTCAATTGTATTTATTTACTTCACATTAGATTTAATGTTATATATCTTATGAGCATGAATAAATTATTTAACATCTTGCAGTATTATATATATTTATAGCATTTCAGTTTATGCATATATGTATGTATACGTATAACTGATTGTAAATTAAAAGTTTAAGCATAAAATATTATAGATACACAATATTATCAATTCACACCAGTGAAACATTTTAAAACGATAAGCCGCGAGAAATATACGTATGTCTGCGTAGCACTTAATTCTTATAATTTTCAATTTTGCATAATTTTTATTCATATACAGTATAGTGTTTTAAAGTCAAAAATATTTGTTTGTTATTATGATTTTTATATATTTAGGCAAAAATATAAATTATTTATACAATTATAAAATTGTTGAATTGTAAAAATAAAATATTCACCTCTTTAGACAGAAAACATGATATAGTTGGCAATATTGCTGAATCGAGAATCTCGACCAACGAGAGAGAAGGAAGTATCTATCTACGTATCCATCCATCCACCGTACAGAGCCCCGTTGCACGTCGGGAAATTGAACATGTACGTACGTCGTAGGAGCGACGTAGAGCGTTGAATGTGTCGATTACATTCGGGGTTGGCTTGCACTTTTCGCGGTTGTATGTGCGCGCAACAACGTCGCGTGGTCGGTTATCAAGGTGTTTGCAAAGCCTTCTAGTGTATAGTGACTGAGTGATAAGAGGTTGAGGTGAAAAGAGAAACTTCTTTTCTTGGGACGCTCGCCAATTTCGGAGGTGTAGGACTATTGCGGCGTCGTTCTAACAAACAGTCGGGCAAACTGTAAAGTTCACGCTGTGCATCTGTGTGTGGAATATCCAATCACGGAATTCGCGGGCTAAAATGCCCGACGTGGCTCCTGTGGACAACGTCGGCATCAAGACCTGGGTTACCGAAGCGGTGCATGACGAGAGGAGCGACGCTCGCTCCTGGTTTCCCGCGAATACACCTCCGATTCCATTTTTGCGTATGTCCGCGCATATGGGTGAACTATTTCTCATGTTTTGAAACATCAAGCAGTGCTTATAAGTTAACTGATTGTTTCAAAAAAAAAAAAATATTTGTGTTTTACACACTGTTGATGATTGCTACTTCTGTTTAAGATAATGCAATATGAAAACAACGCCAATTTGCTAGCGTATTATTTTTTCTTCCTATATTTCTAGTGAAATACATTGTATATATAATTTTGCGGGAATGTTTATGGTGCAATTTATGGATTTGGAAGGACATATTAACTAAAGCTCAGTAAATGTTTTCTTTAGAGGATCTAGTGGTGACTACATTGTCTTTCGTATTTACACTAATTAATAACATTATACACGAAGAAATTAAAAGTGCTTTGGAGAGTTACAAAATGAAAGAAACATAAACATAAAGTGCCCATACACTTAAGGGATTCATTTGGCAATTGTATATATTGCATTTGTTTTATATGGTTTTACATATGTATTAATCATGTTTCTTTTTAAATGAAACAAAATTTATTGTTGCTGCATATTAAGACTATATTTTGATCAGTAAAATAATTCTTTCATATTGTTATATATATAAGCAGCTAATTGTTTAAGGTGTTTTATCTAACAAAGAAAATTATAAAATACTTTTGTTGAATTTCAATGATAACTTTGTAAAGAAATCAAATCAGAAATATCTTTCTAAAATGTGCGAGCAAACAGAAATTAGTTATTTGGATGGAGATGTTGTTTGGGTAAAACTTGGAGCTTGTTGGTGGCCAGGACAAGTTACTGGGTTTCATAATTTACCTGAAGATATTCAACATGAATTTCAAAAAAAACCTTTAATAGCTGCTGTAAAGTTCTTTCAAGAAGATACATAGTAAGCAATTTAATATGTTATTTTAATTGTATACTTGCATTTATTTATATTTAATAATATTTTTATTTTATAGGTATTTATATATCTTATAATTAAATTCATATTTTTAATACATATTTTGTTTATTTTTTCTAGTGAATTTGTCAAGAATTATCAGCAGATTTATAAATACAACTGTACCCTGAAAGATGAATTTATCAAAAAAGGATTGGGTATGATTTTTTTTACAAATATGATACTTATAAATATATAATTTAAATAGTAAATATGGTGGTATAGAAACATTTAATTTGAAAAATATATTGATAATGTTATGACATTATTTGCAGATAAGTATAGAAGTAAAAGCAAAGATGGTTCTAGATATATGGACAAATTTCCTGGAGATGTTGAAATGGCTGAAAAATTAACAGGAGGTGATCCTGATATATTAAATCATGATAAATTTTGTCCAGAGGAAAAACCAAATATATCAGCATTGTTTGGGGACAAGAAAATTCCTAAGAAGAAACGAGAACGTGAAGAAAGTCATAGAAAAAGTGATGGTATCGAAGTTGTACGAAAAATCACACATCCGCGATTTTTAAGAGAAAGTGATCATGAAGTTCGAATTCGTCAACAACCTAGTAGCTTATCATCTACACCAAATAGTACTGGTTCTCCACAATATCCTTGTCATTTGTGTAATTTCACTTCTTCACGAATTAATGTTATAATTTGTCATATAAAAAGTCATAGATCTGGAAATTCACCAACATCAAAATCAAAAGTAAAAACTTATTCTCAGTTTAGAAGTAGGTATTCTGATGAAGAGACTCCAAAAAGAAAATATGCGAAGAAGGAAAAAGGTCAATCAAATAAAAGTAAAAGTAACAGTGAATCTGGTAAAAGAAAACAAATTAAACAAAGTGAAAAAGCTGCTAAAAAGAAAAAGACTTTAGACCCTAAAATACGTGATACTATATTAGCTGATTGGGAGGATGAATCAGATGAAGAAATTAGCTTAAATCAGAGTAAATCTACTGATGTAATATCTATTAATGATTCACCAACAAAAAGTCAATTTGATTCTGAAAAGTCAGAAGAATCCATTGAAAAGAACACTGCAATAACAGATACCAATGAAATTATTGCAGAAACTGAAAAATTACTTAAAGAAACTGAGAAGTTAACTACAATTAGTATAACAGAAGATTCTTTATCTGATAGTAACAATACATCAACTAATTTTAAATCAGATCTTTTTGATAAGCAATCAGAATCAGAAATAGATGTTAAAATGTCTGATGTTGAAATTACTGAATCTATTAATAAATCTCAAATAGAAAAAGAAACTTGTAATATTGATAGTGAAAATAAGCTTAATATATCAGATAAAGATGATAAAAAGTCATTATTATCTTGTTTTGATTTTCATGAAGAGGAACCATCTATACCTCCAGTAAGGAAAAAAGCACGCGCATTTAATCAGAAAAAGGAAATAATAAAAGAATTTGAAATGAGTCAAGCTTTAAAAGTCGAACAGGATAAAGAAACTGAAAATGATAAATCTAAAGATCCGGATAATAATATTAGTTCAAAAGAATGTGAAAAGTTGTATTTAAATAAGCAGGATGTAGGAAAAAGTGAGAAAAATGATAAAGTTACAAATGATAAACAAACGAATAATGAAATTGAACAAACAAAGGAAAAAATTAAATCTGAGAAAACATCAGATGTACGAAAACCTGGTACTTGTGAAACAGAATTAGAAATTCTTGAAATATTTGAAGTCGAAAAAATGGAAGCTGAGAACGATAATGCTAGGAACAGTTTAAAAAATGTTGAGGTACAAGATTCTGTTGCAACAAATGTAATGTTAAATGCTAATGAAGAATTAACAGAAAACAAAGATTTAGGTATAAATCTTAGTGATGATAAACAAGCAAAGTCTAAGGACATAGTAGTTACTGAACATGCAGAAAGTGTACAACACGAATCTTTAAAGGAAAGTGAAGGAACATCATCTGAGCTATTTACAGTAGAAACAGAAGATGAAACTGTTTCTGAATCTGCTGAAATACATCCAGAACAAAGTGAAACTTCAGATACAGATATACTGGATCAAGATCAAGTGCCTAATTCAAATTCTACAAACCTTTTAGTAAACAATAATCAGTCAAATATTGCTCCACAAGTTCGTAAACGTAGAGGTAGACCAAAAAAATCAGAATCTATTCGTATTAGTATTAGTGGAGATATCAGTGGAAATGAAAGTCCAAGAGTAAGGGACAATAAGGATAGTTCAAAGGTTTTTGAAAGATTTGAAGTAGAACGAAGAGTTTCAGAATCTGATAGCGAACGCTCATACAGTGGCAGAAAACGTAAACCAAATAAAAAATATTTAGAATCCGATATATATGTACAAGATCTAGAACAAAAGATTCATAAAACTGATGAAAGTCAGTCTGAAAGTGAGGAAAAAGGTTCTGAAAAAATAAGAAATAAATCGAAAAGATATAAGAAATTTGTAGAAACTGACAAGAAAATAAACGAAAACATTGAGTTTAAAGAAGAAAAAGAAATAGAAAACTCTTGTAATATATTGGACACAGAAAATAATGTGAATTCCTCAAATATAGAATTAAAGGATGATTACATTGATAATACTTCCAAAAGTCAAATATGTATAGAATTAAATACAGAACATAGCGACAATCAAGCTTCTATCGAAATTCCTGAAAAATTACAAATGTCAAGTGAGGGACAAATTCTATTGAAAGAATCTGACACATTTGACTTTGAAAATACGAAATCTTTAACAATAGGAGATGATGTCACTAAATCTGAAGGTATAATGCTTGAATCTGAAAAAACAAAAGATAATGATACTGAAAATATATTATCAAATAATCTTCAACAAGAAGATTTAAAAGACATTAGTGACGAATTTTCAAATACTCAAGTAGAACTTTCATCAGAGAAAGAATCAACTTCTCAACAACTGGATGTTTCAAAAACTGTTGAAATGCTACCTCCTAAAAAATCTCAAATAAAAAAGTTTGAGCTATCACAGCTTGATTTTTTTGATACTGATGTTTCTAATAATAAAGTCGATGTAGATGCTGAATTAGATAATGGAAAAGAAAAGTTGGAAAATTTTAATACTGAAGCAGTTGAAACTAGTACGGATTCAAAAATAATTAATTCCTTAAAGCAAAAAGAAAATTTCGTGTCTGAAAAGTTACAAATGGACACAAAGAACACAGAAATTGCAGAAGATACAAATCAAATGGAGAAAGAGAATAAAATTCAAGGTAGTGAAACAATTGTACGTGAAGTGGAAACAGTAGAGAAAAATAAACAAGAAATTAAATTAGAAAATTTGGAGCAAGTACCTAAAGATCCAAAAAGCGCACTAAACGAACAACAAGCCCAAAAAAGAACATCTATGCAAACAAGATATAAAGGGAAGTTTACACCAGAAACTGGTAGTAAATTAAAAACAGATAAAGAACTATTTCCTGAAGAAAAATCTACAAATACATTCCAAGAAGCTTTTTTAAAAACTTTACACATGGATAAGAAAAAAGGTGTAGTTGATAATCCTGATATAGTAGGAAAAGGAAAGAAAGGTAAAAAATTACTGAAGGAAAGGTCAGAAGAAGCAGAGAAAAAAGAAGCTGGTGATAATGAAAAAAATACAGGTATCCTTTCTGAGACAATTCAAAAGACGGCAACCGAAGGTTTAAATACATCGGAAAATTTTCGCAATTTTTCTCAGGACAATAATTCTCAGATCACCGTTATGAGTAATTTTGAAGGTATAGAAGTAGTAGTTGATCAAAATCTTGAAATTGAAACAAAGATAGACAATACTGTATTTCAAAATGTTGATCAATCTACACCATTACCAAATGAATTTAATGTTATATCCAAATCATTAATACAATCACCTCCTACTGAAGATAATTCTAAATCTATCAATTTAGATACACAGAAGATAGATGAATCTACAAAAATGTCAACTTCTACACCATCACCATCATCTGATGTTACTGTACCTGTGAAGAAACGTGAAATGCCAAGAATAATTGAAAATGTGACTTTAACTGAACCTATGCAAATTTTGAAGTCCAAATTATTAGATAAATTACCACAGAAGGGAATAAAACACAAGTTAGAAACAGAAAGCACAAAAAAATCAGACCAAAAAGGTATACCTAAAGCGAAAATAATGAAAATTGAGTCTTTATCTTCTAATAGTAAAATGAAAACTGGTTCAAAAGTTACATCTCCACATTTATCTTTAACTAAAAAATTACAAGTTCTGAAGGCTGAAGAAGCTGAAACAGCTGCAATGATAGAAGCTCAAAACGAGCAATTAAATGTAAAAGTATCAAAAACTCCCACAACAACAACTACAAGCGAAAAATATATACAACAAAGTTCACAAAGCCTAGCAGATATGGAACTAGATATAAATTCAATGCCATTTGTTTTGAGTGATGATGTTCTAACACCAGAAAGTATTGAGCAAATGCCTGTTGTTATATCCTCAATTATACCTGCATCTAGTACAATTCCGGCAACACTGTCTTTTACACCAACTACGCAAATAGTATCACCCACTCAAACTCAATTCAAATTAAACGAAAGTACGAGTGAAGTATCTCCTACGAAGAAAAAGAGTGGTACTCCGGCAATTTTGAAAAATAAAACTAAAGCAAAACCTACCATTACTAGTATAAAAACGTTAGTACCACCGCTAACAGGTGGCGTGAAAGGTATAAAATTTCAAAATACACCAGCAACAAGCAAAGTTCCACCACTTTTAACGCAAAAAGGAACATCAGGAAAATATGTAGTTGTACAAACATCTGGAGGACAACAATTACGTTATAGTGTTCAGGGTAAAGCAGGTACACAACAAAAAATTGCTATACCAACTGGTAAAAGTGCTGGAAATGCACAGATAGTCCAACAAGGTGGTAAAGTAGTTATATTAACATCAGCACAATCAGGCCAAACAAAAATGCTACCTTTAAATATCTCTAAGCAATTAAGTGGCAAAGTTCAAAGAATTATGACAAGTAAGGGTCAAGTATTTTGTCCTATTAGTCCTCAGGGTATTATAAATTCAAAAACAATTATTGCACCAAAAGGAGATGGTGTTTCTGCAACAACATCTAAACTTTCTGGAGGGCATAAAATTATTAATACACAAGGCATAATTGCTTCAAAGGGAGTTTTAACTCCTATTTCGGGAACAATTGCAAAGACTGCTTTATTAGGCACACTTTCCCAAGGAATCCTCACAAAAGGTGGAATTTATACACCAATAAGTGCATCTACTTTAGGTGCAAAAACTATTATTGGATCTAAAACTTTAGTAACAAAAGGTGCAACTATATTATCTTCCCAGAATTTAGGTACTTCTAAAGCTATCCTGACTCCTATATCTCAAGCTATTGCTGGCAAAACAATTTTAAGCACTCAAGGTATTGTAAGTACTAACAAAGCTACAGTTTTAACACCAATAACAGGTCAACAAGTGAAAGCTATTGCAGCAAAAAGTCCATCAAAAGGTAATAAAATGCAATATCAATCTGTGCAGCAAAAGGTGCAGCTACCTATGTTACAAAAATCACAGAAGGTTCCAATGTCTACTACTTCACAAGGAAGATCTGGACAAATGAAAACTGGAGGTAATACAGTAGTATTACAAAACACTGTTCCTACACAAAAGACTATGCAAGGGAAAAAAATAATGAAACAAACAATTGTACAACAAGGTTCTGTTATTTCAAATATTACATCTCAAGGCAGTACTCAACAATCAGGTTTACATCCACAAATTCAGCAGAAAGGAAAAACAGTGTCTACATCTACTGTACAAAAGGTTATTATACCTCGTGGTAATCGACATTCAAAAACACAACAAAAGATTGTTGTTCAAAAAGTACAGGAACCTACAATTACGACTGTACAAAATATTCAATCGAAACATACAGTTTCAGTACCATTGACAACTGTGGCAAATGTATCTAAGACATCAGGTCAACAAAAGCAAGCTGCTAGTAGTACTGCAACTTCAAAGGTTAATACAAAGAGTCATGCAATAACTAAGACTACCACGCAACAGAAGAATTTGTTGAATATTGCAATGAATTCAGCAACTGTAAGTAATGTCAGTACAAATCTTTCCACATCTTTATCTCTTCCACCATTGGAACCTATTGAAACTGAAAGGAAATCAAAAGTAGAAAATGTACTTGTTGAATCTGTTCAAAAAGAACAGCCTAAAGTAGAAAAGTTTAATGCTGATAAAAGTGGTGAAATAGAAAAAATAGAAGAATCAAAAATAGCAACACAGCCACAAATAATGGCTTTACCAACAGAGAGTAGTGATGGAACGCAAACTTATGTTTTAGTAACTATTGATGAACAAGGACACATACAACCTCTTGATAATAATACCCTTATGTCATTAGAGGGCACTACACAAAATCCAGATGGCACAAGAACTCTATACATAGATCCTAGTTCATTAGGAGAAGCAGGCACATTGGACAATATTGTCCTTCAATTTGACAATGGTGTACTTCCAAATATTCAAACTAATGTAACAGAACCTATTCAAACGATTATTTCGGAAAGTTTTCCTACTTCAGAAGTAATACAAACATCAAATCAAGATATTTTAGCTGCTGCTCTAGCAAACACAGATTTTCAACAAGAAATCAGTATAACAGAAAATCCTACAGCAAGTGTAATGACCACTGGCTTAACCCAAACAAGTTTAATCAATCAAACTATTTTGCAGTCAACTATTATACCTCCTACAGAACCAATATCGTCTCCCGCTGTGCTTGAAACTTCATTGACTTTAAATCAACCTATAATGACACCTTTAGAGGTACCTAGTAATTTACCAATACAGTCAGAATCAACTCCAACTTCGGCTGTTGCAACTATCCCGTCTTCTCTTGAATTACCAATAACAATCACAAATCCTAGTATTTCATATATTTCAACGGCGGAAGCACAAATACAAATTCCTGGTAATTCTATGCCAGATATTGGGGAAATTATGGAAAGTCCAACTACAGCAGAAATCGCACGAACGGAAATTTCTGCAAATACTCAGTATTTAGTTTTACCGAGTTTAGAGGAAAATATCACTGTAGAAACTTCAAGCGTACAAAATAGCACTATTTCAATGCCTAATGTTTCATATTCAGTTTCAATACCAAATAATATGGTTTTAGAAAGTTCACAAGTTCAAACTACTCCTTCAATGCCTATAATAGATGATACCTATGCTGAAAATGTGCAATTTACTTCAAGTGTAGAACCATCAATAGTAACAGAACAGACTTTTGTAGATGTACCTGTTTCTGAGATGCTTGTTTCAAAATCACCTATTTCCATGGATAGTTCAAAGTCGCAAGACATTAATGTAACATCAGGAATGATAGTATCTCAAGATATTTCTGCATCTTCTCAAGAACCTATTGTATCAACAAATGAACCTTCTATTTCAAATGAGGAACAAGATTCAGCTATGCCCTTGCAAGAAGTGTATTCTTCAGAAGAAGTTTCCATTAAGTCTAAAGAAATGATGTTGAAACAAACGGATATTAAAGAAGATAGTAATTCAAATGTGACAATGAATGATCAAAATGAAGTTAGTAATAAAGATAATGTAGTAGATATGCAAATTGTGGAACAATCAGATGATGCAATGACAAATAGTGTATCAGTAATAGACGAAAATGCTTTAGTTACTTCTGAATCCAGTGTAAAAGTAACGTCTGGAGAACATACAAATTTTGAAGTTTCTAATGACGTTTCTAATGAAGTTTTAAACGAAAAGGATACAAATATTTCGCAAGAATCAACAAATTTAGAAAAATTTAAAGAATTAAGCTTTGATGAACAGCCTGATAATAAAATTCACTCTCCTATATCTGAACAAGTAGCAACATCTAATGAAGTAGAAGTTACTCCAGAGATAGCACAAATTTTACCTGCTGAATCATTAAATCGTTTAGATGAACAGAGCATGGATATAGATGAAACTAATGAATCTAAAGTTTATGCTGCAAGTACAATGAAAGAACCAGAAGACTCTCAAAGAGACGAACCATCTTCTCAAGGTGAGTCAGATATGGTTCACAGAAATCTAGAATTACATTTTGAAGAAACGAATGCAGAGACTAGTCATGAAACGCCATCGCAATCCTATGAACAATTTGGAGTGGCAGTGACTACTGATTCAACTGATTTACCTAGTCAATCTGCTACAAAGTCTGAAAATTCGAGAGAACCTTCACAATCAATAACGTATGAACCTATGGAAACAGACGAACAAGCTATTACGACAGAACCACCGACACAATCATTTGAGCACTCGAAAACCAATGAAGCTTCTCAGTCATATGAAACTTCAGAAGAAGCAAGCACAAATGCACCTACTCAATCTTTTAACGAACTAATGCAAAATCAAGAAGAAAGATCAATTATTGATGAAACAATTGATGATCAGACGTTTCCAACGCAAAGTTATGAAATCGGTAAAGCAGAAAATATTTCAGAAAATTTAGAAACAGATGGTGAAATTAGTCAAGAGGGAAACATGCCATCTCAGTCTAACGACATTGGTACCGATGGTATTGGTACATCTTCAGTTTCTACAAATAATTCTGGGCTTAATGAAGACGAAACTGCAAGTTCGTCTTATGTTCCAGAAACTCCTGAGAACCAAGAAAGGGATCCAGATCAAGAAAGTGCAATAAGTACATCATCGTGTGAAATTCCACCTTGTGCTGAATTAAATATCGCATCATCTAGTGCAGAGCATACAAGTATTCATGACAATGGAGTACCTGAAATACCTACATCTTCATATAATTTGAATCCAGATATTACTTCAACTCATGTAGATTCTGTACCAACCTCTAGTTATGAAGAACAAAATGTTTCAACTTCTTATGAAGTACCAATCTCAATGCCTGGCCTAGAAGAAACCCCCTCTCAGAATTTTGTTACAGAAAGTACAGATCAAAGAAATGAACCATCTAGTTACTTTGCTCATCACCAAGAAGTAACAGCAAGTTATTATGAATCGGTAGGGCAAGAAACAAATTCGAGGTTGGATGAAGATCCACAAGAGGAAGTTACTCCTAGCTATTATGATGGTAATCCACAAGAAGCAAGTCAAAGTTATTTTAATCCAGAAGAAGCTACACCAAGTTATTCCACCCATAACGTCTCTCCTAGTTACTATGGTCACAGACCAGAAAGTGAGGCAAGTCAGAGTTACTACTCTGCAGATGACATAGAAAAATCAGAACAATCCTCTTCACAAAATATTGAGGCATCACAAAGTTTTTATCAAGAACAGTCTGATGAATTAAAATTAACCCAACAAGGAGAAGCTACTCCAACATATACAGAAAGGTATCCAGTCGATTATACATTAGAAAATTCACCAATAGAAAGGCATGATCTTGTAGAAAGTTCTGTACCAGCCACCAGGCCTACAGAAAGGTAATATATTGTGATGAAGAATCACATAGTGCTATAAGAAGAGTCCTTGTTTTGGCAAGTAAATGGACATTACGGCCATTGATAGATAAACTCGTCTATTTTCAATTGTAAATATAATATTAAGATAATAAGTGATTAGATGTAAGACTAAAATTAAATTCTTACTATAATTTATATCAATATAAATATATAAATATATATATATATATACATATAAATAAATATGTCTAAATGTATGTGTATATATACATACACACAATTGCTACAATGTGTGTATATATATCTACGGCGGATACAATCCGTATATAGAAGTTGGTATGTAAGCAGTGTAATTACAAAGAAAAATTATGATTTCGTTACAAAGACATTACGATTTTATATATTCACTTTGTTTAATATATTGAATTAGATTGTTATTCATAACTTTTTTTTTCCTTTTCACCTGGACATATTAAGATTTTGTCATATAACGGATTGACTAGGAATTAATGATTGGAGTAATAGTAATAGCTGTTAATTACCAATTTCCATTTTGTAGTAGTTGCAACGAAAATACATTTGTGCTATGGATTGATTGCGTAACGATTACATTACGCAAACAAATATAAAACAGTTATAAAATAATTATAAATTATCATGGTTTCTTATTGAAGATAATCAGAATTAAAACGAGATCGAGAAAATAATTAAGAGAAACGTTACTATTACTATATAGTAACGAGTTGTAATATGAAATTTTTCGTTCAATTAACAGAAAATAATCTTGAATAAATACATAAATGTACAAGTTATCTTCAGTGAAATACCAATAATGTATAAATACCAATTGGAAATACCAATTCTTTGGATCAATTTTTCACTATACTTTTTCATTGCAAATAAACTGTATAATCATGAATGTAGATAACTGAGCAAATTCAGAATTGAGTTATTTCACATACACTGTTTATTTGTAGGTAATAGTTTACATTTATGAGAAATAAAGAAGCCCATTATTTCAATTATAATGTGTAATCTGTGTGCTGATGAAATGTAAAGGATAAAAGAATTTAATAGGAAATCTGTCATGTTTGAAATAAATTAATACATAGAAAGGTGTAATTTAAAAATAGAAATTCATACATAATTAGTAAGAATCATCGTTTAGTATAAACAAGATAGTTTTATTTATGTAAAATATTCAAATTAATCTAAATGTCACGTTTTACACCTAAATAAATGTACACATATATATAAATAATATATATTAATAAACTATGCATTTTAATGGTTTTTTAACGTAATTTAGAATGAATATTTTTTTTTTTTTTCAAACAAGACAGATTTGCCAACATATTCTAAAAATGATTATATTATATTCTTTATAAACTCATGTTATTAAAAATAAATTTGTTTTTATTTTTCGTGGCGTTTTCAATCGTGATCACGCATGTATATATTATGTTATTGTTACGGGAAAGAAGTTATTAACTAGTATATGTCAAACTTGAAGGAACACATGTTTATCCTGATCAATTTTCAAAGATGGACTGAAATGTTAATATTCTTTAATTACTGTTTGAAATCAATCGATATATATACCACCATAAATACACATGTACATATATCTTACACTCAAAGAAATTATAAAGTTTCTGTATCTATAAATAGTATATAATACTTTAAAATGGGGAAAAAATATAGTTACATTTTCTATCAAAACTTTCTGATACAATCGTAAGTTGGAATATATTGCTTTGTTAAAGTAATCAAATTTAAGTGGCATAAAATAATACTGATTAAAATAGCATTACAGCGTTCTTGTATGGATAACAATTTGATATTTTCATCACTAACAATATTATCTTTTTATTTCTACAGTGTGCACCACATATACGATTGTAACTAAAAGATAAAATAAATACATGAATATTTACGTAACAAATTATATGTAAAATGAATGTTTTTGTTGCGTTATTATTTAGAATTATCCTGTTACCAATAATTTTTGCTTATAAAGTTTTTTTTTAATGTGTTTTCCGAGAAAATTATCACGTTTCTATAGCATTCTTTCTTGAATATATATATTTCTAATACAATATTATGCAGAAATAATTTTTCTTTTATGATCGCATGTTATATGAATTATTAAAAATTTTTGTATACAATTTACAAACATAAAAAGTACAATTACTTACTATTATTATCAAAGATTTATTACCTAAAATAATCCCAAAATACAATAAATTATATTACATTTATAGATATATGGTGATTTATATACAATATAGTAATATTTTAAATAGTTATAAAGGAACACAGTCTTCACAATCATTATCTCAGTTGACTTTATTTCCGCCAGTACTGTGCAAACTTGTGTAGTTGTTCGACTAATACTGCCATTACAGCTGTTACCGATAAGTCTAAAAGATTATGCACATAATGTACAGCTTCTTCGTCGCTCAAATCTAATCGTAATTTGTCTTGTACTTTTTTAACAGCTTTATCTGGTTCTAACGCTATATCCGGTACGCTAGCATCAACCATTAGAGAAAATAAATTTAGTATTAAATTTGCGTGTCTGCGCAAATGCAGAAATGCAGTATAACACTGTTTTCGAAATTCATGATAATGTTCCGAGCCTACACCTCCCATAGCTTCGACCATTTCTTTGCTTAATTTCATTGGTGGTGGTAAAGGCTTTGGATCTCTGCCCAAAATATAACCGAAATCTATATGAAAGAGTTTACCTGAAATATAAATACTTAGTTTTATTACATATTTATTGTATGCTAATTATTAGAACTCTTATTGAGTAATATAAATGTATTATAATATAAATAACTGAAGAATTTATAGAAAAAATTACCTGATGTTGTCAACAATAAATTATCTAAATGTCGATCGCCAACACCGAGTACATATGTTATGATGCAATAACCAGCTGAAATTTTATAATTTAATATAATTTAGATTAATGTATGTAATTTTGAAAAAGTATATTTTTTACCACAACTGCGAACATAAGTATCCATAACTTCAGGTACAACACCATAAGGACCATTTTCAGAAGGATGGTGTTTTCGGAAAAAACTTAATATAGAACCTTCACTAGCTAAAACTTCTGCAACTGTTGTAGATTCAATAAATTGCAAAAAACCATGTCTAGTACTTGTTGCAAGTACTCTAAAATTAAATTAATTTGTTTTAAATAACATAATACAGTGACAAATTATTTTAAAGATGTTTACCTGTAAGGAGTAAGTTTTAAGTCCAAATTTTCTCTTCTTAATAATTTATCCATAAGTGCAATCGTTTGTAAAATTAGTTGATCTTGTCTAAGGTCATCTCCATGTTTAAAAATAGCAATGTATTCGCTATTATCCGTCGTTAAAAAAGTTAATTTAGATGGCATAAGAGCTGATTTAAAAAGACTGGCTCTAAAAAATAACTTGAGTTAGTGAAATTTGGGTAGCTTTTGTTATATAAAAGGGTTATTCATACTTTTCAGGTATAATTCCTTTGATACAAATTTCTGGATCCAATGGAAACGGTATTGGTTCAAAATTGGAGAAATTGATTTTGAATGCTGGATCCGGATCCGCTAATAATACCCTGAGACGATCAGTTTTCTTTTTACGATTTCCGCTTTCTCGTGCGACTGCTTTCACTAATGCTACTAATTGATCAATAAACATTTTTTGTCGTAAAAGAAATGCTCTTCTTTTTTGCCAAACAGCATTCCCCTGTGCTAGCATTGTTGAAAACATTGACATTACAGTATTATACATTTCTTTAACACGTGTATCTTGTTTTGCACTTATGGATGGATCGCTTTGATCTTCACATTCAATTGAAAGATACCAATAAAAATAATTGGCCAATGTAGTATTTTGGCATGCACGAGTAATCAAAAAGGATGCTAAATCCATAAGAGAATTTTGACTTGTTGAGAACTGTCCACTTTCTGATTCACTGGACTGCAAATTATGTGTACTATTTGTAATAAATTAGAAATTCAATGTTTATGTTATAAAATTACTTACAGTCGTTATAGCAGTAGATGAAGAGTCATTGACCTGTACATCTCTATCCAGTTTTTCAACTTTTTCAGATTCTTTTTCTTTCATTAATAATTGATATGCCCTTTTAATGCTTTCAAAATCTTCATATTTTAAAGCTTGTACTAATTGTAATAAGTATAACATTAGGTCATCATCAGGAGCTTGATTAAGTCGAGCAATAGCATATCTTCTAACAGATGGATGCGTAAATGCTGGACCAAGTAACTCCAATGCATCTTCGGGATCAGGTGGTGCCCACAATGCTAACATTTCTAATGCCTGTCGTTCTTCTCCAGCAACTTTCCAATTTACACATTTTACAAATTTTGTTAAAGCTTTTTTTTGACTTGATAAATAAAATCTGTATTTCCAAATAAGATCCTGTTCTTCTGTAGAAAGTGCTGTTGTTGGTGGATAACTTAGTATAATATTTAAAGCATCGCGGACATTTGAAGTTGGTTTTAATTCTCGAGTATGACCACCACTACGTAAACTTCGAGCTAACTTATGATGTTTTGCTTCCACAAGATTTTCCTAAAAATAAATATAAATTAGTATTGTATTATATATTTTATATAGAAATACATAATTTATAAAAATACTTGTAAAATTTCATAATCGGGTAGTGTTACAACATCTGGCTGTGATCTATGTTGAACAACTTCATCTCCATCTTTTTCATAATACACTATAGAATACTGAAAAACATACAAATGAAAATAAGAAGTTATGTGGAATATTTGAAATAGAATTTAATAAAGAATAATCTATAATACTTTTATTATTAATTATAAAAATAATAACTTCATTAACTTTGTGACTTTTCATACCGGTATCCCATCCATAGTAACTTCTGGAAACTCAATCATTAAATATAAATATTCAGATGCTCTTTTCTCTCTTTCATTGATTAACTCAATTTCCCTAAATGTTAATCTATCTAACCAGTCAACTTTATTCATTTGACCATTTCTATGTTTTTTGACGAGCTTTGCTAAGCGTTGCATTTGTTCTTTCCCATGATCTCTAGTTTTTCCTGGTGTACTGGTTATCATACCACCATCTGCTACTATTCCAGGCCATACTCTAAGATCTAACATTCCTTGACGAAATACTCCATGTTTTCCAAATAAAGATATTGTTGTACCACCAACTGGTAGTTGCCTACCAGGTCCAGCACAATCATATAAACTTATGCATAATTGAGCATCTCTGGGTAGGTCAGAATAAGAAATAGGAAGAGTAACCCATTGATTCCAACTAGGAAAATCCAAAAAATTCAATCATACATTATAACTATTTTAGAAATATAAGACATACATACTTCCAACGTGATGTAAAATGTTTATAAGCTGTATGGACTGGTAGAGCAAGTGGTCTTCCACCAGCCCATACTTGTAATGAAGCTGCTAAATCCCCACGTCCTCCATTGGCTCCATATAGACCAGAGTATTTCAACATAGGGTCAGTAAGTAATTTATCATATTCTGGTCGTTGTCTTTTACCCTCTAAAGTTCCTCTACAAAAAGTAATGTATGCCATGTTGCAATGTCTGTTAATGTATTAAACATTACTATTGTACATCATTTTAATTAAGAGAACTAATAGAACAATATTGATCTACAATTAAATATTTGATTGTCTGTTCCCTATCTGAATTAGACATTAAAATCGCATTATCTTATATTTAATAGCGCTGTTAGTAGTCCATTTGTTTTTGTTAGGATAGTATACTGTGGAACATTTATTATGGTAATCTGATACCAGCTGATACTGACACTTACTGCACTTAATACATTTATAATTAAATCTTACATTTTAATTTGTATTCTTGTATCTAATGAAGAACTGTACACGTAGAAAAACTTATCGTTAATATCTTCCATTATTATTTTACGAAACAATAAATTTAACACATTTTTCTACTTTACATTTTCTGACATTCTACTGCGTCTACCATGCTTAAACACATCGCTACGCATACGCTACGCAAATGTGCGCTGAGACGGTCAGATGAAGTGTGTGTAATGCGCAAGAGATATGCGCAGAAAATCATTTTAAGCTGTTCAAGAGTTTGAACTGAAGTAGTTACGGCCCTTACCGGCTGCACTTCGTTTTGGAGGATTAAAAACTTATTAGTTTTTTTTTTATATATTGCTAGTATTTAACAAATAGAATCCAAAAATATCGGTTTTTAAATGAGGAATTCATGATGTTACAAAAAAGTTTACTTTATCTGAAATGTATAAAGACGGTAAGCTATGCGAGTCGGTATCCAAAATCTGCAAATCTACCCATAAATTGGTAAGAAAAAAGTACTGAATTCTTAGTCTCCCAAAATAAAGTTTAACCCCCGTAATTAATCTCTATTAAATTTCATTTCAATTTTCCACCTCATTTATCAAAACCGTTTATTTTAAATTTCTACAATGTTGGATATTGTAGCGCTATTTATCGGCTCCCAAAAGTATTAACTGAACTGTTATTTCTTTTATTATAATTAATATCATAACAAAATTGATAACAGAGAGAAGTGTAGGTCCTAATAAAAAAAAACATGCAGAAATATTCGGGAATCTTGGCCGGAAATGCGTTTTTGTATAAATTGAAAACTTGATCAGTTTACTCCAATTAGTACTTTTGGCAACTTCTAGATTGCGCCACAATGTCTGAAATTGCAGAAATTCAAAATAAATGTTTTTAATTATCAAATGAGGTGGAAAATTGAAAAAAAATTAAATATATATTAATTGTGAGGATTAAACCTGCTTTTTTTTTATCAATTTGTGGTATTTGATGTGTAGAATGTAAAAATATAATTATGAAGCGAGGAATTAATAGTGTCAGAAGTTCCAAGTACTTGAAGATGATATATCTTATACCAGCAATACATAAAAAAATAAAATAATAAATTCTTGGTTCCTTAATACGAAGTGTATCTAATAAATGTCCTTTTTGGAGGTTTGAGAGATCCATTGGGATTAATGATCGGTATTAAAATACATTTTTAATTATTGTTTTATAATGGTGTTGTTATATTTATTATTAAAACATACATAACATTATAATCACAAAAAGAAATAAAGAATCGTTTTATTTCAAAATTCTATAAACAATAAAGATAAAAGTAACAATAGGAACATTTCATATTGTTGTTGGTAATAGCAATGTGCTAAAGGTATTTTATGCTAGGGTATTTCTTCAATCGCCATTCTCATTTCTAACCAATTATTACGAGGTTCCTTCTTTCATTTTCTTCTGGAAAAGTCAGGCGTGTACTTAAACATTTTCTGACAGTAATTTATTACAGAAATTGAAGAAAAATGTTTGGATCAGGGGCTGCTCCGATCGTAGTTTTAAGTATGTTAAAACAATGATAATTTTGATTTTCATTTGTTTAAATACTTGACCAAGAAAATCTTGTTCATGATGTCGTGTGCTTTGATTATTGCAGGCCAAAATACGAGACGAGATACCGGCCGGAAAGTTCAAAGAGAAAATATCCAAGCAGGAAAGGTGAGTCTGCACAATGCACGATTTACGTATTTCTCCTTTTAAGGCATTCATTAGGTGTCTGTACGCCCACGTGAATTTTTTAGATGAACTAATCATTATTTATAATTAATATTTTAACTTGTTTAAATAATAATAATTAATTCAATGTAATTAAAAATCTATTTGTATAGACATTTGGTTATTATTTAAACTTAGTGTAAAAATTCTTTAATATTATATTTTTTTATAAAGGCTATTGCTGATGTCATTAGAACATGTCTGGGGCCACAAGCAATGTTAAAAATGTTAATGGACCCAATGGGAGGTATAGTTATGACAAATGATGGAAATGCTATATTGCGTGAAATAACTGTACAACATCCTGCTGGAAAATCTATGATAGAAATAGCTAGAACTCAAGATGAAGAAGTTGGAGATGGTACCACATCAGTTATTGTATTGGCAGGAGAGATCTTAGCTGTTGCTGAACCCTTTCTTGAACAAAATATGCATCCTACAGTTATAATAAGAGCATTCCGCCAAGCTTTAGAAGATATGATAACCATTCTTAATGAACAAGTTAGTCTAGATTTAGATTGCAATGATAGAAAGAAATTGATTCAAGTCGTAAAGTCTTGTGTGGGTACCAAATTTATTGGACGTTGGTCTGAATTAGCATGTCAGATTGCTTTAGATGCAGTTTATACTGTCATGCTTGAAGAGAATGGTAGAAAGGAAATAGATATAAAGCGTTATGCAAAGGTAGAGAAAATCCCTGGTGGTACAATTGAAGATAGCACTGTTCTTAAGGGAATAATGATTAACAAAGATGTTACTCATTCAAAAATGAGAAGATACATTAAGAATCCAAGAATAGTTTTATTGGATTGTTCTTTGGAATATAAAAAAGGAGAATCGCAAACTAATATAGAAATAATGAAAGATACAGATTTTACCAGGATTTTAGAATTGGAAGAAGAGTTTGTTAAAAAAATGTGTGAAGATATTATATCTGTAAAACCTGATGTAGTGATCACTGAAAAAGGAGTATCTGATTTAGCACAACATTATCTTCTAAAAGTTGGAATTTCTGCAATTCGTAGATTGAGAAAAAGTGATATTAATAGAATTGCAAGAGCTTGTGGTGCAACTGTTGTAAATCGTACAGAAGAATTGCGTGATGAAGATGTTGGAACTAGAGCTGGTCTTTTTGAAATTAAAAAACTTGGTGATGAATATTTTTGCTATATTACAGAATGTAAAGATCCTAAAGCTTGTACTATAATTTTAAGAGGTGCAAGTAAAGATGTATTAAATGAAACTGAAAGGAACTTACAGGATGCTCTCCATGTTGCAAGAAATCTGCTTATTGAACCTAAATTGGTACCAGGTAATTAATAATTTATTATTAAAAATATGCATATGTCATTTTTAATACTCATGATATATATCAAATATATGTGTTAGTGTTTCATATTAATATTATGTTTGAATTCTTAAAGGGGGAGGAGCTGTGGAAATGGCAGTATCAAGGTTTTTAACAGAGAAAGCAGCTAGACTTGCAGGTGTGGAACAGTGGCCTTATAAAGCTGTAGCACAAGCATTAGAAATAATTCCAAGAACTCTTGCACAAAATTGTGGTGCAAACACCATCAGAACTTTAACTGCATTGCGCGCAAAACATGCCACTGAAGGAATGACATGGGGCATTGATGGAGAAACCGGGCAATTGGTAGATATGAAAGATCGCGGTATTTGGGAGCCTTTATCTGTAAAGTTACAGACTTATAAAACAGCTATTGAAACTGCTATTTTGCTGCTAAGAATTGATGACATTGTATCAGGAAGCAAGAAGAAGAAATCAGATAATGAGCCTACTCCACCTGCACAAGTTTCCGAAGAATCTATGAAAGATTAAAAATATTAACTTCATATTGCACTTAAAAGCTTCTATTTGTGTTAACATTTAATATTTCATGTTCTCGATAATTTTATTAAAACTCAATTCACATTCATAAAAAGCATTCTTTGCCTGCCTGTATGCATTTTTATAATAATAAAAATACTTTGATAAGGTATTAAAGATTGATATAAATAATGTATATACCTATGTATTATTTCTAGTAATTTGCTTCCCTATCTATATTAAGCTAACAGAATACTGAAGATTTCATAATTAGTAATCAATTTGTTGATTACTGTTTTAATAACTCATTTCTGTAAAATTACAGAATAAAAATGTGCTTCATCAAACCAGCTTGCAATGTGTACAACATAGACTATTTTATTGCATGTTTAATATTCCATGAAATGATACAATAATACATAAATATTATTTTCTGAAATTTCAAAGAAGAATGTCTGAAATTGAATTCTTATTAATATGGATAATTTTACTTTATAATTTAAATAAAGTAAATAATATATTGTTCAAAATATCAAAGTTTGTAAATTTAGTTCTATGAAAATTATTCAGTTTTTATAGAAAATTTTCAATGTTTGTTACAGAAGATTAAGTAATTTTTTAGAAATCATGAAGTTTTAATTAGATATTGTAGGAAGATAAAACATTAACCAGTATTTTATCTCATACATTATTTGTTACTGGTAATTTTTAAATTAATAACATAACATTAGCTTTAATTTATAAGTAATATGTACCAAATGATAATCAGTAATGCGTAGATAAGGAGTTTGAGTGATTTAAAAAATTGCTAAAGGTTTGATGAGATCGCGATGCATTTTCAGGAAGGTGGCGTTTCACGCGACACAGGTATATCGATTGTGTGTGTAGGGTGGCCGGCATGAGTGAAGGCCGACGAATGGGACACAATTTTCGTAACGGCTCTTTGTGAAACTTAAAACTGTTCGGATAGACTGAACGATGAGCCTGAATGTGAGATGATGCCAGGCACGTCTCGCCAATTGGGAACTTCAAACGGTGGTAAAAACCGACTTCCTTTTAATTATTTTTAATCTTTGTACATAATATTGTGTCGATGTTTCTGTCAAGGCTGGCAGATGTTTAATATTTCTCCGCGATTCGATACGATCAAGGGATGCAAAACGTATCAGCAACATTTTTAATACACAATTATTCTGAACTTAATGAGAATACATCCACGTGGCTACGTGTACACGGAAGTGATTTTCATATCTGTTTACTACAGGATTGACAGGTGTCTATGTTCTGTTAGTTTTGATCAACGATTGTTAATAAATAATTATTATTGTAGTATCAGGCATTTATTTGAAAAGATTGAGAAATATACGTTTTATTATGTTTTTTTTATTTGTATCAACAATTATTCATAAAATAAGTTGTTTATGTAAAGATAAAGCATTTATTTTGTAAACAGTTGTATTTTTTTCTATATACATATGAATGTTAGTTGAATAATATTTTTCCTTAAATTTATTTCTTATTAATTAATAATTTTATTTTAATATAAATTATGTTCTTTGTTTTTCTAAGGGAATTAATAGTATTTTTTATATTGGTAAAAATATATAAACAATGTATAATTTTTACACGTGAAAACATTTATTTATTAATTAGGCCCTGAGTGGGACACTTTAATGGAGGTTCATCATGAACCAATTGAAAAAAATTATAAGCTATTGGAAGAAATTGGCAAGTAAGATATTATTTCATTAATTGATGCATTGTTTATAGTAGTAATAAATATATGAAATTTCTAATATATATATATACATATTATAAATTACAGAGGACAATTTGCAATAGTACGAAAATGTATGGAAGTAAAGACTGGAGAGTTGTATGCTGCCAAAATTATGAGAAAAAGACGGGTTGCTAGAGGTGTGGCAGCTGCAGACATTGGTAGTTATTTTTACATATTATATGTTTTGAGCAAATAATTATTGAGTCCTTGTTTCAGCTAGAGAAGCAGGTTTATTAGCACGACTAAGACATCCAAATATTGTTTCATTGCACAAAGTTGTTGATACAGGCACAACAGTTGTGTTACTTTTAGAATTAATTTCGGGGGGAGAACTATTTCATTGGGTACCATCTGGTGAATTAGAAGCTGCACATGTGGTTTGTAACTTTTTAATAGGTGTAACTTAATGTAGCTGATATAAATAAAATTTAATATTTCGTACAACAGATTAGATGCAAATAATTATTTTATAGGTTCGACAAGTTTTAATGGCTCTTAGTCATTTGCATTCTCATCAAGTTGCTCATTTAGATATCAAACCTGAAAATATTCTTTTATCAACTCCACCTCCAATGCCAAGTATAAAATTAATAGGTAATTTATAAATATTAGTATTTTATTATTTAAGTTTATGTATGAATATATTATGTAAAGACTTGGGTAATTCATTATTTTTTACACAGACCTAGGTCTTTCTCATCGATTAGTACCTGGATCTGAACATAGAGCATTATTTGGTACACCTGAGTTTGTTGCTCCTGAAATTGTAAATTATGAACCACTCAGTTTGGGAACTGATCTTTGGGCAGTAGGTGTTCTAACATACATTCTTTTAAGTGGTGCATCACCATTTTTAGGTGAAGATAAACAAGAAACTTATGCAAATGTTGCTGCTTGTCAATATCAATTTGACAACGAGTATTTCAGTACAGTATCCGAAATTGCCAAAGATTTCATACAATCCTTGTTGATCAAGGATCCAAAGTAAGTATAAGAAATTTATAGCTTATAATAAAATTTTGTAGCTTTGATATATTTTAGAAAGATTAAATGCGGGATGAAATAACAATATAAAATTTGGCTTTCAGAGAAAGAGGAACTGCAGAATCGTGCCTTAAACATCCTTGGATCCTCACGGTCTGTTCCTGAATGCAATATTATAATTTCCTTCGTAATTGTCAGAGCTGATTATAACTTTTATTTTCAATTGCTCATATTATTTTTTTGATTTTTTATAAAATAACAGATATTTATGTACATCGCGTGACTAATGTTAGTATCATCTGTACAGTTTCATACAAATTATACGTCACACGTATGCATTATTTCTCACAGAATATACATTATTAAGTTAAATGTAACAAATTTTTTTATTGAATATGTGTGTACCTTTATTATTATTAGAAAATATAATATCCACAACTTTTTTTGTTATATTAAACTATGTAGTATTATAGAAAAATTAATAATTTATTTTTAAGGAAAATTTTTTATTAGCATATGTATATCAAAATATATGACCTTGTAATTATATATTGGCATGTAATTGACAATGAAATGCAATATATATAAAATAATGTAATACTGAATAGTTGTATTTTGTGTTATTCTCTAGGAGTCAGAAGCCTCTCAAGGTCTTGGTGGAGCTATGATTAGTGCTGTTAAACGAGGCTGTGTTGAGGCTGTGTCTCAGTTATTGCTACAAGGAGCACCATTGAATGTGAAAGATTCTGTGAGACTTCTTCAAGTATACATTTAAAATTGTACATGACATAAAATACAAATAATTATGTTTTTTCAAATAGAAAGAAGATACGCTTTTACACATAGCTTGTGAAGCAGGAGATGAAGGAATGGTAACCTTTTTAATAGAAAATGGAATAGATCTGGATACATCAAATAAGAAAGGCTTAACACCACTACATGTGGCTGCTAGGCATGGGTTCATTAATTTAGTTAGACATTTGTGCCTTGCTGGTTGTGATGTTGACAGAACAAATCGTGGAATTAGAGCGGACGTGACGGCAATTAAATATGGATATCCTGATATTGCATCTCTATTGGATAAGCTACGAAATGTATGTTATTTAATGACCTGTTTTATTAGTTTTTCCATTGTGTTTTATACTAATTTTGTTTTAAATTATAGCCTATTCAACGTGAAAATTATATTAAACAGTTGCAACCAACACATAGACCAATAGATCGACTACATATAAGGCTTTTAGGACATTGTGCATCAGGAAAGTCATCTTTAATAAATTCTTTAAAATCAGGCATATTTAGTTTTGGATTTTTTAGAAGGTCAAGAAGTCAAAATTATACTGCAAAGGTATATAAATATACAGTATATTTATTTCAAATACTCATGGCATAAATAATCTTTATTAAATTTAATTCTTTCTGGTTAGAGGGAACCAAGTATTGAGTTAGATGTAACTAGCAAGCATGGTTCACTTAGTTTTGAATATAGTGACAGTGAGTATGAAGGTACACAAGGAGTAGAATGGAGTCGTGGTAATGTAGGTGAGAAACATATAAGTTTCTATGTCCTTCATTATGATAACATAAAGGCATATATGTTTATAAATTTAATCAATAATTAGGTGGAGAATGTGTTTTTTGGGAATTATGTGGTCGTGAAGAGTTTTTAGCATCTTATCATTATGTACTCACTTTCCAACAACCAGCTGTTCACCTTATTACAGTTAGTCTTAGAGAACCACTTACTGTCCAACTTCAGCAAATAAAATTTTGGTTACGATTTATATCGGATCGGATCGCTTCAACTAATTTTGGTAAGTTTAATTATTTATTGCATTGAAATATAATTATATTTGTTAACAGATTATAAATTTTTCATATATTCTTTTATACAATAGGTTTTGGTGGCAAGTATAATGATGTCAAAGTAATTTTGGTTGGTACTTATGCTCCAGAACCTCTTGCTCCAAATTCAAATAGCAGTAGTCTTCTTGCCCCACTCTTACCTTTTTTGAAAGAGTTCACACCAATTTTGGGAGATGAACCTCAAATGGTCGCAGTGGATGCAACTAATCCTTCTAGTCCTGGTCTGAAACTTCTAAGATCTTACTTGAATAATGCGAGGATGGAATTTTCAGAGGTGAAGTGATTGTACAATTTATGAAAGTTACCATACTTCTCACATTTTTTACACTTAATACAAAATAATGTTTTTATATCATTAGTCATTATAAATTAAAAAAATATTACGAGTCTCTCAGTTTTAATCGAGTTCTTTTAATAATTCGTTATCAATCCTAGTATTTTATTAAATTTAATTGACAAATAACAAATCAAATTTGTATATTTCGCATTAACTTTTTAAAACACATTAAATTAACTGAAATGTTGCATGTCACTATAGTGTCAAATAAAGGAGATTAAGATCATACTATATTTGGTTTACTTGGGGAATATAGGATGTAAATCACATTTAAATGTATTTTACTAATATATTGTTAATTTCTTCAGTGGTAAAGAAAATACTAACAGTAACAGATATGTAAGTCCATTTAAGTGTTAATGGTTTACATCCAGGAATTTCACTTTAACATAGGAACCTTAAGATCTGCAATCATTTCATGCTTGGTTGCACGATCGATTCGTTTAGTCGAGAAAAGTCAAATGATAATCATTCAACAATTTGTCAGATATATGAAATATCAGAAAGTTTAGATTCAGCTTAATATATTTATTGTACATAATTATACTTCCACATTCTTTTACAGGGATATCACCAGTGTTTGTACAGCATGCAATAAATGTGTGCATTAACATTTCAAAACGGTTCTGATTAGAATCGGGTCATTTCATTTGCATAGTGCCAATTACATTTATACGATTCACGTCTCTTTAATTTCAAATCCTGCAATGTTAATAATATGTTGAACAAAGCATTCATTCCTAAATATGGTGCAATTGTTTTTGTTGAAGTTATGATTCAGTAATCCATGATCATTTCATGATGCATGGTTAATTTAATACATATATGTACAAGTAATTAAGCTCACCAAATATAATACATTGTATTATCCATGATTTTCAATTAAAATAATTATTTGCAACATTTAATCAAGCACATTCCTTAAAACAAGATTATAAGTAAATTTTCTTATATCTGTTTTCACTCTATCACATGATCAATTTACTAACGACATATATTTTAGTTGCTGATTATTTGGTCATTAACGTTTATTAACATCAGCCTTACTGCATGCAATGCATGATGTAGGAAGGACCGGAAGTTGCAGAAAGTATTCTCCGACGTGACACGCCGCGGGCTGCGGCCTCGTACGTGCCCTTGGCGAATCTTGATAAACAGGTCGAACTATTTCTCAATTCCTTTGATAAAAGTGATGCGTATAATGAAGCTGTAATTTACTTAATAATTGCTCTAATGCTTTATCCCATTAATACGTACGTGCACTATTGTCCAATGCAATTAAGAAACTACTCTTGTATATATTTTCTGCATCAGTGTATTACTAATACTTTTCCCCTGTATTTTATTGTTAAGGATTTAATAATCTTATTATAGAGCGCACTAGTGTGGACTGGTCTTGCCGAATCTTGGAGATCGTATGTGCAATCTTTAGAGGTACCTCCAGTTATGCTCACTCAAGAAGAATTTTTGAAGGAAGTGAGAAAAATTAATCCATTAGTTTCATTAGAGCATTGTAGGCATCTTGGATTGCAATTACAGGTTCGTATTCTTATGATTATAATTTCTTAATTTGTTATTCATATTTAACACATTTATTAAATGTTAATGTTTAGAATTTAGGGGAATGTATGCTTCTTCCTGGAAATTTAGTAGTTTTAAATCCAGAATGGTTCTGGCAAGATGTAATAAATTGGCAGTTAAGTCTAGAACAAAGAGGACGTCTTGGTGGTCGTACTACAGGGGTTTATGCTTTAGAAGATTTTCAGGCTCGTTGTCCTTGTCCCGCAGGACAAGCTTTACAAGCGTTACAAGCTGTAAACTTATGTGTTCCGGTATGTGTTTAATTTTTTGATACAATATGTATTTTTCGTGCCGTAAAGTTATGCAACGTTATTTCAGTGTGAGGTGGATGATGATGAAGTAGAATATGAAATTCCGTGTTTGAATCTTGTCGAACGTTTACCAGGTTTATGGGAACCGTGGAAATCATGTTCTAATGTTTTACCTCATACTGGTCTTCGTCTTTCTCCATCCGAAGCACCATTATATCACTTAATTCCAGTATTTCCACATTTACAAGTATGCAGTAATAGCAAGTACCTATGTAAAATTAGTTTTTTCTCGTATCGTCGTAACAAATCTTTTGATAATTGTTTGATATTACATAGGCACAATTAAGAAAAATCACTCAGACATGGGATCCGTCAAATTCAGATTTATATCAGTGGTGGAGAGGATCAAAATTATGTATTGGTCCTTGTGAAAGTATTATTACTTTTGAAGAAGAAGAACAAAGTTGTATAGAGATAAGAGTACGTGGGCCACGTGGTACCAGTACTCAATGTTTTGCTCTCTTTAGTATTATTCTTGATGCTCTTGAGACAACAGTTGAATTAGTTGCTCCTGGCATGTTATTTGAAAGATATTGGTTAAGTCCTAGTCAGCTTCGGGAATATGATGAAGTTAGTTATATAGCCATACTTAAATTAGATAAACGTGTTTAATTAGATTTAAAACGTATTTAATCTTTTGTTTTTATGAAATTTCGTAGGTTATTCATTGTTGGGAACCAGCACCAGTTATATCAGCTTTAATTGATAAAGGTCTTGAAGAAGCAATACTTAAAAATCCTTTAAATGGTCGAGAAGAAACTGTGTGGGAAATAGTAAGTTGTGGACTACCCTTAATAGAAAATTGTCTTCCTGGAACAAAGCAGCCGATAAAACACATCAAACCTGCTGTACAAAGAAGATTAGCGCAGATGCTTGATCCTCCAGATCGTCACGGAAGAGATTGGTGTTTACTTGCCGTAAGACTTGGCTTGGGAGATCGAGTTGCTCAGTTAGATAGTACAGTAGATAGTCCAACGTTAAGGTACGTTTAATTTGTTACAATTATTAATTATAATTATCGATCATTTTCGTATCTCATAAAATTTTTTATTTAATAGGTTACTTAACACAGCAGGTGCTGATTGCACTGTGGGGTCACTAATACAACAACTACGAGCTCTTGACCGAGAAGACGCTGTACATCTTTTGCTTTCTTATACACCAACATATATCTTGTCAATGGCTACTGACTCTGAAACAGGATCTAATCTTTCTAGATGACAATGTTGCATTTATCAATGGTGCATTAATACTTTCTAAAATATGGATTTCTGAAGGAAATTCTTTTCCACTTTATGGTTTTGATAAACTTATTACGTCACCGCTTCCGCCCGATATAAAATTGTGCATTGCCCTTTAAGCCATGAATGTACATTACAGTACATTGTGTACTTCTTTAGAGGTATGTTAAAATGCACACGCACTGGTGTACTTTTATATCAAAATACTATAGCGCACTTTAAGTGGCACAAAATTCTTTTAATATATTCTTTTTAATATATACATAGTTCATTTTCCGGTTGACACGATTGCCAGTTTTAACAACCGGCAGGATCTTGCCACCCTCCGAATTTTGTATAACGTGTATGTGCTCACATACAGATACGATCAGCTCATGACTGGGTCTGGTATGTAATACCTGTCAATCACCCCCCCCCCCCCATGCACCTTCTCTTGCTACCTTCCTTTAATCTCGATCGACACTTGGTATCCTCTGCTGTTCTTCCCCTTTATCCAGAGGCTCTTCTCCACCCATTCCTTTTGTGTCGGTACTTTGGTTGGCATATGCAATTCAGTAGACTTGAACTTCCAAGTCTCTTTATACATTAAGCTCTGTTACTTGCGAGTTCCAAGAGGTTCGCCCAAGTTTAAATGCGTACCCAACCACTTCTTCGCCTCTTTCTTCATGTCTCCTTATTTATACGAAACAAAGCTATAAGCGAGCTCCCAATAACAAAGTTCCCTCCAGTAAATGTGCACCCGCTGCTCGTCCATCTTCAACATGTCGGTTTCAATCTTCAGGACCTTTTGTAGGCTATGGCGACATGCATCCCCACAAGTTCTGGGGCGGTGTCACCCTCCCCCCTTTTTGCTATCTCGATACGGTTGCTTCCTGGGCACTCGCACTAGAGTTTGCAACTTAGTTGAGTCGACTCTTGTATGTCAGCTCCCACTCCCCCCCCCCCCCCCCCCCCCTTGCGATAAGTCGAGCTTCATCAGCACATTTTCTAATGAAACGTCATCCTCTTCTTGGCTGATCTGTACATAACAGTGGTTGCTCCATCATGCCACGATCGACCACCAGGACGGGTATCCTCACCTGAAGCTCCTCCTCGCTTTCTCCTTCAGACCCATCTCATTGAGCACCCTTGCGGGCGTCTGCAAATTCGGACGGATCCACCCCAAGGAAAAATTTACTTCTCTCCCGTCTGCCCCCTTAAGGAGTCAAGGCTCGCAGGTCTCGCTAAAGTTTACTCAGAAGATTTGTTATGGAAAACTTAGGCAAAATTTATAAAGGAAGAAAAAAGAAATGTCAAACTCCGTACACTGAGTTCCTTACTACTCGAATACAATCTTTACTTGTTAGCCTTGCAATTCCTAGTGGGCGCGGCTAATTGTAAGCCTTACTAGAGAGAAGTGCGCTTTTCCGATTACGAAATTCTCAGGCCGGTTTCGGGATACCGGTTTCCACTTAATATATACATATACATAGTTGGAAAGGTGTGTAATTTATATGAATTCCAGTATCTTTTCTGATGAGCTTTTGTGACTTTAAAAACGTATCATAATTTGATTATACTTGTTAGCATAAATATATTTATAATTCTAATGTTTCTGTTAGGTTTGCAAATATTTACTTAAAATCTGTATAAACGGAGTTTTAATTTTTAATGTTCAGAGTTTCTTTTTAATTGTGAAGTATTTCTAAGCGTTTGCATTGTGATATTATATTGTATAATGGACTACGATCATAATCAAGTTTCTTAAGTGAATTTATATTAAAGAAAATAATTCTAAATATTGTATATGCACACGCGTGACCCACAAAAGGCATTTACACACTATATTACACGATATTATCGTATTTGATACTAATATTGTTTTGAAAGCTTTTCTTGATATGCATATATATTATATCTTGCCAAAACTCAGTGTCAATATACGCTGCTTTCTATATTTAGAAACTATTTATGCGATAAAAATTATAATACAGTTCGCACAACACTTTGCTTTTGGTATATTTATGGAAGATCCATTCTTACATGGACATTTTTTACTAAATCAACATTCCTAAAACATTTATTATGTGCCATAAATGAAACTTGCTCATCTATACTTATTAAAATGATTCTCTAAAAATGTATAAATTGATGCTTTTGTTGCTGTGTTCGCGGAAACAAAATACTTTTCTATTAGTGAACCGAAGCGTAACACGCAAAGGATCACTGTTCAAAGTAATTTCAAGTAGCGACAATGCGTTTCGACATAGATCATTCATGTTTTGTATGTACAAGAATATTACACAAGGTAACACGGTTCATGCGTCTGTAAACACTATTTATGTACAGCGTGTTAAATAGAATCTAATTTATGTTATTGCTTTACATAGCACAATATTTGGTATAATTCTGAAATTTGTGAAATTGAACATAATGAAATTGAAAAATAATTTGTTTAATTGGAACTGTTTCAAAAGTTGGCTCCTATTTTTTTTCTCGCAAAGTGTATCTAAGGTACTTATGTTATCTCTGTGTTTTATTCCTATGTGTTTATTGTATAATAAAAATTTACTGTAATGTTGTACAATTAAGAAGATTCGAGTTGTTGGACTCTTCGGTATCGAAATATTTCCGAAATTGCTGCTCTCAGGTTTGCATCTCTACGCGCTGTGTTCATTTTGCATTTACACGTCGACATTTGGGACACTGCATTTTTTTAATGTTATTGGTTCAATAAGGAATTGTTTTCATGTTGAACAAACGTTTGTCTCGCGAAATGTTTCAATTGCTCAGTATCGTTCATTAATTACACAAAGTACGTGTTTGAAAAGCATTGTTTTAAGAAAACAAAAAATAATAGTTTTACGATTAACTTTAAGAACACGTTCAATTTGTCCAATACGCTTTACGATTTGTGTTTTATTGCTTTTGCTTACAACTAGTACAACATAGAACGATCAAATAGTTTAAGGTTAAATATAACGATACAAGATTATACACAACAAAGACATTTTGCAGAATAGAAGAACACGATAAATACGACTGCAATAAGTCATTATTTATATCCTGTAAAGATAAAGGTATAGAGATTTTAATTTTATTATGATTAAATAGTGTGTACAATTTTCTAGTTTTTATAACTTCAATGTGAAATGAAATTGTTGTTTCCGAATTTCATCTGTACATTTGCTTAGCGGTTAACAAGAATTTTATGCACCTCATGAAAAACAAAATGATAGCTCGATGAATTTATCATTAAAAAGTCGTTGTAATCAAAATCGACGCGGAAGCATTGTATTAGCGTTCTTCGAGATCCTGAATCTTTAGAATAATAATAAAGATTTATTGTAACATAGAATAGTTCTGTAAGATTTCTACAATGCACCGTAGATTACATTTAACGAACCAACCCGCTCCTTAGATTAATCATTGCGAAGTGTCGAGAAGTTGCGTTAAATATTGTTTACGATGTATGAATTTCAATAGAACGTACTTACGTTTCTTACCGATGCGTTCATAGAAATGTTCGATCGCGAGTGTAGAAATGGCGGATACGATTTTCGAATAAAAATCATGCGCTGTGTATTTATTTATAATGACAGGTGGTAAGAAATTACATTAGGCGAACGAAACGTGTAACTATTCCTTTTGTACTAGAAAAACACATCAATAAAATCATGTTGCTTCGTAAGCGAATTCTAATTCATCGTGAAACGTCAGATACATAGAGGATATCCGACATTAAATTACTAAATTTTGTCAAACTGAACAATCCTATATTTAAACTCAATAACCTTAATGTAAATAAAACGATAGTATCTCATTACCTTAGTTATTCATCATTATTTATTAATTAAAACGCTATTAATACAGAATAATGACGGAGCAACGTTGACAGAACTCCCGCGTTTCCAGCGAGCGTATCGAGTGTCGCGCTCGGCCCCGATTCGACGTATCGATCGAGGTCGACCGCGGGAGCGGGAAAATTCAAACGCTCCGAAGCTACAAGGGACGCGGCGCGAAATATGAAATTTTTTAACACGCCGTAATATCGAAGAACACATATATTTCCGACTATGATGTTTGTTACGCGTTCTCGGTTACGTGGCCGACGGAAAACAGGAACGGAATTCTTTCGAGCCGAGAATAGCATGAGGGCGGTGGAGATCGCGTTTCGTTGGTAGCCGGTGTAGCCGAGAGCAGCTAATCAGCCAGTAAAAGAGCCGGGATAAAATCGGGACGACAGCCAACAAGGCGACAAGCAATTATAGAATTGGATTGGATCGAGAAGTTCGAGGAGGCCCGCGACGCCGGTTTCGTTTTATTTTAGCTTAGCTTTCGAAGGCATCCGGTTGTGCATTCTCATCGCGGATCATCGCCACGATCGCAGTGAGTTGTTGCCCCCTTTTTTAACTACGACCTGCCCACCCTTTTACGCTGTTCGTTATTAAACGTTGCGAAACGCCGCACGAAACTTCGCGTCGTTCGTTAATGATTATTAACGCGCATCGTCGAACGAGACTGATCGAAGTAAGTGTACGCGTCGCGTTTCGCGTTCTAACACCGTATCGTGCCACGTTCAGAGCCGTTTCTCGCGTCTTTTATGAAATTAATTCGGGATCGTTCTCTCGGCATCCTCTCTGAGTGTACTTTTTGTTGCATCGACCAGGTTGCAGTAGTATGGCGCGATCATAGTCGCGACGATCGACACAACGACGCGCCTACTTTTAGTTTGGAAGTTGTGTGGAACGATCGTGAATGCACGTTAAGGAACCGAACGATGAATAAATAGATAGCAAATAATATATATTTTTAATTGCTTACTATTTATCTGTATTGGTAATTAAATGTTTACAAGAGACTTACAATGTTTGTCAGCGGTATATTTACTTGATGGAAATTCGTGTAAATTTTTGATTGCCCATCGCATACGTGTCCTCATCGGTGATTAAATGGAACGTGGAATATAAGATTTACGATATTTGTTAGTGATCTATTTAAAAAATACAAATTTTCAATCGCTTGCTATTTTTCTTCACCGGTGATTGAATAAAAAATCGCATATGTGTCCTCATCGGTGATTAAATGGAACGTCGAATATAAGATTTATGATATTTGTTAGCAATCTATTTGCAAAATACAAAGTTTCAATCGCTTATTATTTTTTTTTTTATCGTTGATTAAATAAAAAATCTCATATGTGTCCTCATCGGTGATTAAATGGAACGTGGAATATAAGATTTACGATATTTGTTAGCGATCTACTTACAAAATACAAAGTTTCAATCGTTTACTATTTTTCTTCATCGGTGGTTAAATAAAAAATCGAATGCCAGACTTCTAAATGTTTGTTAGCGACTTGTATGCTTAGTTTGACGAGCTTATTAATCTTTATATATCGTGATCAAAGTTTCAATCGCTCAGTATTTTTCTTCACCGGTGGTTAAATAAAAAATCGAATGCAAGACTTCCAAATATTTGTCAGCAACGCGCATGTTTAGCTTGACGAGCTTATTAATCTTTATATATCGTGATCAAATCAAATTGTTACGTAGACAGGCAACTCTTTGTCGATTCAACGTTGTTGGATCGTGGTTAATAGATTCGTTGAATATTCATCAGATTCGGACGGCCGACAGGGGATAACCGATAAACAGGGGGAAACGCAGATCTCGTCATCATGGAGGCGATCAAGAAGAAGATTGCGGCGTTGAAGCAGGAGATGGACGCCGCGAACGAGAAGGTGGAGGCGAACGAAACGAAGGCCAGGTCGGAGAACTTCCGGGCGGACAAACTGAACGACGATGTAAGAGATCTGCAGAAGAAGCTGGCACAGCTCGAGCGGGATTACGAGGTTACCAAGACGAACTTGGAACATTCCACCGCCGATTTGGAGCAGTGCGAGAAGTCTTGGTCCAGGGTGCGTAAAGACGTGCACTAGATTCGTTTACACGCGGGTGCACACGTCGGCGTTCTGTAATTGATCGGCGAACGGTGTCAACAGGCGGAGCAAGATCGGACCACGCTGACGAAGAGAGTGCAGGAAATCGAGGCAACCCTTACGAAAAAGGAGGAACTTCGTCTTACTGCCCAGACGAAGCTTGGACGTGCGTCAGAACTTGCGGACGATGCGCGAAGGTTCATATCGCGGATTAAATAAGTCCCCCTATCGATTTCGTAGATACAGTTTCCATCATTATCTGTTTCTTGTATCGCCAACACTGATCGAATTAAACGAGGCTGACTAAAATTCAAATTGTTTCGGTGTAAAGTCTGTTAACGCTTAGCCGACCGAATGGGGAGATCTCCCATTTTGTCCTCAACAGAGAGCTGCAATTGATTCTGTTTGCTTTTGTTATTAGTTAGTCTTGAACTAGTACTACTGTTCATGACCTTTTTAAAATACAATTTTTAATAAATTTAACATCAGCTTAGGACCAACTAATAACAAAAGTAAAATCAGTATAATCAATGGCACTACTTTGTCAAGGAAAAAAATGGGAGATCTCCGCATTCGGTCGGCTGAGTGTTAAGTAACATTTTGTCAGATTACGAAAGTAATCAGAATTAATATAAATTCAAGCGATGCATTACGGTAGTATTGTAAAGCTAAATATAATTTAAACAGTTTGCTGTAAAGTATGTTATTAGATTATCACAAATTTTTAACTCACCGTAATGCATCGATTTGTTATTTTAAGGCTAATTAATATTTAAGTATTATAGTTTACTGTAACGTCTGTTGTGTAACACTTTGTGATTAGATTACGAATTGTAAAATTAACGCAAGTCGAGGTAATATGATTAATGCACCATGAAGAGCGTGACAGGCACGTTTCTGTTTTGATCGTAGAATGTGCAAAGTGTTAGAGGACAGAAGTCGGCTGGACGAAGAACGCATGGAGAAGCTGATGCAAGAGCTGAAGGACGCCAGATTGATCGCCGAAGACGCTGATGCCAAGTCGGACGAGATATCGAAGAAGCTGCAGTTCGTTGAAGAGGAACTGGAAGGGGCCGAGGAGAGAGTGAAGACCAGCGAGGCGTTTGTATAATTACGTTACATTCCCTTTGCCCGTGGCAGACCTAACGTTTTACTCACACACCTGAATACCTATCTACAGGAAAATTATAGAACGAGAGGACGAGCTGTTCATCGTGCAAAACATTGTGAAATCCTTAGAAGTGTCCGAGGAAAAGGTGATTAACTCTCATGAAAATCTTCAATAGACAGAACATCGATCGCGAATAAGCATATCTTCAAAGTAGAATGAAATTTTTCGTAGAATTGAAAATATGGACGCACTTTAAAGTACCACAACTCGATCAACAAAAGTGACAAAGCTTGACGTGTCGTTTTAGGCTAACCAACGAGTGGAAGACTTCAAATTGCAGCTGAAGGAGCTGAAGAAGAAGCTGAGGGAGGCCGAGAAGCGCGCCATTCAAGCTGAAAGAACGGTGAAGAAGCTGTTGAAGGAGGTGGACATGAAGGAAGGTACGTAATTATCGTCTGATCGCGTTCAGTTAAGATCCATCCTTTGGTGGACAAGGTTCTCTCAACGATCGTTGCGTTTCAGACGAACTCAGAGAAGAGAAGGAGAAGTACAAGGCGGTCTGCGACGACATGGACGCCACGTTCGCGGAAATGACAGGATACTAAGGCCGCGTGAACGAACGGAGTTCCTTTTATTCGAATATTTCAAGCTTCTTCCGCTTAATTCGCTACATTTAACAATGGACATCGATCGACTGCGTTCAGCCGCGCTGATTTGACTCGTAACAGTGTGCCGTGAGATAAGAGCTTAATTGGGGCCTCGAAAGTAACTTGCCACGCGAGATTAACAGCTAGAGGGTGTACACTGCTAGTTTTCGTTAATTGTAACCGCTTTGCTTCAAGCCTAACACCTTTGCCAGGGCTGTAGCTGCTTCAGCGAAGCATTAGTCTCTTTCCGAATAGAATTGACGAAATCGCCTGTATTTCTTTCAGAGACGTTGAAGAGGAGTTGCTGAACATAAAAAAAAAAGCAAGTACGACACACCGCGCTCCCTTTTTATCATTGTATGCCAAATAATGTATTTTCAATAAACGGTACTTAAAAATCAACGTTGTGCCATCAATCAATCGCTCCCGCATTTTGTTAAAGTCTATTATGCAAAGTATCTGTGTAAAAAGAATACATGACAATACGATCGAACATTTTTTAAAATATTTATATTTTAAAATGCTATTAGATTTATGAGAAACTTCTTTCTATCAATAATTTAGCGATTTATCCGTCATACATTTTTTCAAATTGACTTGTTTTATGCTTAACATAAAAGATAACAGTTCATTTATCGTTTTTTAATAAATCACGTCCTTCTTTTGTTGCTTTAACATTTTCTGCTTTTAGTTTTTAATAAATGAATTTTCAAAGAACAAGCTTTGATAATCTGATCGTCAACAATCTTTTTATTTCGTAAATAATTTTGGAGTTCTAAGCAATGACAATAGTATAGACCTTTCAAAACTTGAGCATCGAATTCACACAGCTTCGCGTCAATCGTACTATCGGAAGAGCATAGACGTCCAGAGAAGTCGAGGAATCCGTTCGCGTCTAACTAAAGAAACGCTTCATTAGGTTCTTTTGCATTTCTTTGAGTCTATAAAGCATTGTCCTCGTCGGTCACCGAGTGCAGTAACCCGCTGGCTTCGCTTTGAAAGACCATAAGATCGCTTGATAAACTTTGTTTTTCTAAAAAAAAAAGAAAAAAAAAACACGTAAGATCGTAGTTTTTCCCACGAATAAGAGTGTTCGTTGTTCTCGTTTGCAACGTAGAAGTGTCGCAGTGCTCTTAAATCGAGTAACACATTAGGAAGTGTATTATCGAGGTAGCAAAAAGGTGTCGACAAAATATGAATTTTTGATATATTAATCTTTCTTTCCTAAACCATTGATTTGCGCTCAAAAATTTGGAAACACCGTGGAATTTGAAGGAAAAATGGAATTTTTACGATAGTGATATCTTAGAAAACTCTGCGATAAAAAATGTACAAAACGGGTGAAATTGTTATTAAAATTAACGATATTAATTACAAACCGACAAAAATCGGGAAAAGATTTGATATAGCTGTAGCTCTCAAAGTGATACCAAATTTTTGGCCGGTAATGTATGCATAGGCGCAGTTAAATATAATTAACGCTCAGTTTAATTAAATTTGCTAACATCAACATGATCCAAGATTCTATTTTCACAATAATTCTGATCACCGATTTAAAATATTCTGAAAACTTGAGATTTTTTCAATCCTAATTTGTACATCTCTGATGATCTCTTTGGACATCTTGAGCGCTTTTTATGTTACCCGAACAAGTGATTATTTAAATTGGGAAGGAATCTCGTTTTGTGAGGCTTATTTGGACGAATTTTCCATTCAGCTTCGAAACGTTGATCGTCGGAGCCATGAACGCGATTAAGAAACGACTGCAAACGCTGAAGGTCGAGAAGGATCTGGCGATGGACAGGGCCGATATGTGCGATCAACAGGCGAAGGAGGCGAATCGACGGGAAGAGAAGCTGAGGGACGAGGTCCGAGAGTTGGCGAAGAAGCTGGTGCAGATGGAACGGGACCTGGAGTTGAGCAAAGCTCAGCTGGAAAAGTCGAACAGGGACCTCGAGCAAAAAGAGAGAGTGTACATAGTGGTTGGTAATTTGTGAGAAACATAAAAAGCAGTCGCACTGTGTCCATAAATTTATCATAAATCATGCACAGTAGCCAGTTTACATGTAATTTCACTCTCACAGCAAAATTCTATTTGGTCACACGAAGTACTATTAAATGATACAAAATTTGCTATTAACACTAGAACTATCAGAGCAGTCAAAATGACGGATTGGTGATTATTCATAGCAACCTTATAAATTCATTTTACCAAGCTTCCAAAATTTACTATGATTTTCCACAGAAGGTATAAATAAAAATTTGTTTTCTGTGTATTCAATATTTTTTCGAGTAATTTTCAATTTGATCTGTTCCATGCAAATAAGTACACTTTAATCGTCGATAGTTCTAGCGTTAATGCACCTTTAACACTAGAACTATCAGAGCAGTTAAAATGACCGATTGATGATTATTCATAGCAGCCTTATAAATTCACTGGGGTAAAGCTTCCAAAATTTACTATGATTTTCTGCAGAAAGTATAAATAAAAGTATGTTTTCTGTGTATTCAATATTTTTTCAAGTAATTTTCAATTTGATCTGTTCCATGCAAATAAGTATACTTTGATCGTCGATAGTTCTAGCGTTAACCCTTTGCACTCCATTGTCCCCTCTCAGAGGACATCAGAATTTATTAGCGATTCCGGGGAATCAACTTATCCCAGCGCAACCTTTTCAGAAATGCATGTTTCTGTGAAGTTTTCTGCTAAAATGGCACAAGATATCAAATCAAAATATGATACAGTTACTAAGATATATAAAAAGAATAGTGATTTTGAGGAACCGAGAATACGTCCATCCAACACGTTCGAGATGACGCGGATTGCAAAGGGTTAAGATAAATACTCTGATGTGCAAATGTATTTTGCAGTCACGACAACATCCGTAGATCATTGATTGATGCCTTTTTTAAAGCTTTAAAAATATTAAAAATTGATCGCAGACGCAATCGGAGCTAGCCGTTTTGAATAGAAAGATGCAGCAGTGTTTGCAGAATTTGGAAAAATCCGAGGAACGTCGCTTGACGGCACAGGCTAAGCTGACGCAAGCTATGGAGACCGCAGAGGACGCAAAACGGTTTGTCCTGCGTGAAACAGGGAAGATCTTCCCTTCGACGATCAACGTTTCGTGGTTCATTAAAGGGTAAGTTGTTGCTTTCAGCATCTGCAAGGTTTTGGAGAACCGAAGCAAACAGGACGAGGAAAGGATGGATCAGCTGATGGCGCAGCTGAAGGAGGCTAGGCTGATCGCTGAAGACGCTGACACTAAATCGGACGAGATCTCGAGAAAATTGGCCTTCGTGGAGGACGAATTGGAAGCTGCCGAGGAAAGAGTGAAATCGAGCGAGGCGTACGTACGATGAACAGATTGCAAATTTTCATCTCAGGATTGTAAATTGTATTAGGTAGCACTTTCCAAATTTTAAAGAAGAACAAATCAAAGGTGCAGAATTAAGTGCTGTTTATATCGTTTGGTTATTATTTTAAAAATTAAACAGTTTTGGAACGAAATAAGTTTTAGCATCGAAAGACTAAAAAATTTGATACAGGAAACGTGCAAAATGTCATTTTTAAAAGAATATGAATTCAATACAGTTTGGCTCTGGAGTTTAGAAATAAATATAAATCTGTTTCACCATCCCAACTTCTGTAATATGTGTTGTGTTTAGTATATTTTGTACAATTTTGCGTGTTTTGCATGTGCATTCTACATCTTTTTGCACGTCTATATTTTCTATAAATGCGGAAAAATCCAAATCTATTCTGTCATATTCTTGTTTTTCTCCCTTACAAATAATTTCATTCACAGAAAGATAATGGAACGAGAAGACGAACTGTTCATCGTCGGTAACATATTAAAATCTTTAGAGGTGTCAGAAGAGAAGGTAAAACACGTTTTATCGTTAAAGACACTTTATTAATATTCTTAATGTTTTACAATATTTCGACGTCTTTGTTAGGCCAATCAAAGGGTGGAGGAATTTAAAGCGCAGCTGAAAGAGTTGAAGGTGAAACTGAAGGCTGCTGAAAAGAGGGCCATAATCGCTGAGAAGATGGTTAAAGTGTTTTCCAAGGAGTTGGATGCAAGAGAAGGTAATACTTTACGAGTTTTCCTCTTTATTTTACGTTTTTCCTTCGTTCATACTGCTCGTTTCCGCTTTCCAGACTTCCTGTTCAGGGAGAAAGAGAAATACAAATACATCTGCGACGACATGGACTCCACGTTCGCAGAGCTCACCGGTTATTAGTCAAACTTTTATAATATCTGCTATTTTCTACATCAGCTCTTGTTGTACGTTTTTTTTTTATTAAAAACCGATTTCGAATTTACCTGTTCACATTCTATTTAAATCTTGTATGCACGAGCTTTCAGGATATTTATCTCGTTTTAATTTTCACGGACACTTAATTAACAGTATAATCGGATCTTTGACTGGATAAATGATTGGTTGATTAATAGCACGGTGGAACGTCGATTATCCGAACGCTGTTTACAATAAATTTATCGAGAAAAGCACGTATCAGATATGCAGGAATGGGATAAAATGGATGCGAGTTTGGGAAAGTCTGAAGAGTGTTTGAGTTGGGCGATTCTCGTGGGAACGCAGAATGTTTGGACTCGAATGTTTCTAAGGAGTGAAAGATGAGCACTTGAGAAAACGTTGCGACTGAGAAATTCTCAGTGAGATAAGTTGACAATTAGAATGAAAGGAAACGAGTGTTTGGAAGAATATCTGATGGAGAAATTGCGAGCGTGGGCCAGAAAGTGTTTGACTAACGTGGAAGAAAGGTTTTGACTGCGAACGTAGAAAGAGTGTGATTCTGAACGTTGAAGTTGCTAACAATAAGTTGTGAAGTCGTTTAAGTTGTTACTGTTAAATTGTTTTAAATACACATTTATTAATATTCTAATCACTTCACTTTTATTTATTCACACCTGAGTCCCATCATTCGCTCTATTAAAGTCATTAAAACAGAAATTTCCTATAGATGTTTGTTGGAAACTATACAGTATATTGAAATTTTATCAAAATCCGTGATCATCAATTTGCGATGCTTTTGTTAAATCGATTGTCCGAAAATTCGATTATCTTAACGGATCTAGTTCGGATAATCGACGTTCTACTGCAGCACGTTCACTGCTAATAGAAATACGATTCCTTCTGAACGTCCACGAATGAATTAACTGGTATCTGCAGGAGGAATGGGGCAACACAAAGAAGAGAAACGAACAGATCCAATTTTCGTACAGTACTTTACAGGATATCAATTTATTTCCTCGATTCTACGATCGACACAATGCTTCGAAACGCCACAACCACCGACTCGAGTACAATTTCATTCGCGGCATTCACGGCCGCGTCGCTTCGCGATCGCTCGAAACGGAGAGAAAAAAAAATTGGCGATTTCCTTCGACGGGGTTACAACAGAGCCACGCCAGAGCGGAATCTCGATAACGCAGGCACGCCCTCGCGTTCGCGCCTCTTCTCTTCCTTCTTCACCATCCCTTTCAGTTCTTCTTTTATTACCTTTCTTTATTTTATTTTATTTATTTATTTATTTTTTTTGTTACTTTACTTTTACTTTACAACGACGCTAATAGTATAGTTACAATAATAATTGTTCGTTTGATTTGCTCACTCCCCACGCCTTCGTTCGATCAGCGAACACCGGTCAAACCGGCGACGTGACTTGGAGTTACCGAATCGGTTCCGATGATCGAGCAAACACGTTCCCGTGCGAAATAATCGCGATCGATCGGTTTGTATAAATATGTTTGGTCGTCGGGAAACGTTGGGACGATTAGGGATAGGAGGTCCACCGTTGTTCGATTTTTAGATTTTAGGGTGTTTCAACGACATTTACCATTTTTAGATACTTCTTATCGGGTCGCTCATAAGTAACGCGAATATTCATTGAAAGAAACTTTATTGGGTGGATGAAAATTTGCGGTTTATCTTTAAATAAATTGCTTCGTTTGGTTCTTTAACCCTTTGAGCGCTACGGGCGCATATATGCGTCTGACAGAAGTTGTTCGTAGGGACTACGGACGCGTATACGCGATTGTCAATTTTTGTTTCCTTCACCTTATCACCTTTTCCGTGGCCACGTGTTTCAGCGTTACAACCTTTTGGTGTCGACGAAAATTACTCGTAGGGACCATAGACGAAAATATGCCAATCTTTTCAATTGTTCACTTACTGTAACACGATTGTCAGTGTACAAGTAACAATATTCCGTCTCCAGCGATAGCGCGACGTCCCTTCGAAGCGCTCAGGCCAAGAGTGTTCGGCACTCAAAGGGTTAAGGGATACTCGTATCTATTCGCGTTACCCGTGAGATGATCTAATGTTAAGAATTTTATTTCTACACTTTGCTTAATTGAGAATACAGTACTTACTCCTATAATTGTACGGCTAGCTTGGATTTCTCAGAAGGACGTAAAACTCTTACATTCGCTACTTCGAGTCGGTGGACTTCTATCGCTAATTGTTCTCTCTTTTTTCTTTTTTTTTTTTTAGACCCTTGTATTCGTGTTTGACGGTGTGCGTGTAGCGACACGATGCGTTTAGTGTATTTCGAGGTGTTCCAAGTGACGTCACCGGTTTAATTAAAACGTACCGTTCGTAGTGTCGTGGGGCTCGTTTGTATGGCCCGACAACGATCAACGCAGAGAAAATGATTGGCAGTAGTGTCCGACGAATTTCTGGCTCCCTGTCGTTATCTTACAAATGTTCTTAACTTTGACGAAGATTAGTAAGTAAACGTGGATGATCAGATGAATGATTATGTCGATGATCGAGAATAAAATTGATCTATTATTTTAATTTTTATTCGTTGCTTCAATAGGATCTTGGCAAAATATTGCAAATCATCTGAAAGTTAAATTATATTGCCTTCCTATTTAAAGAAGTTGAATTTATTATTTATAAGACTTGGTTTCCACTATTTTTTTATTAAAATAAATCATCGAGATATAGCTAAAAATGATGATTAATGTTAAACCAATGTGTTGATACAAAATTAGAAATATATTTTTATAGGCAGTTACTAATTGAGTTATAAAAAAATAGATTGCTTCTGATCGTGTGTTTGTACGTGTACACGTGTTGGATATTTGAGGGAGTAAACGAAAGAAGAATTAAAAAATTACCATCTCAAAAGTTTAGAAAAAATCCACATAAATAAATGAAGTCATTCATCGGCCATCCAAAAATTAATTTTAACAACTAAAATACACATGCTACTAAAGTTATTTATATTTTGAATGCTTCTATTGAAAATTATCTAAAAAAAAAAAATACTTAATAATAAATAAAATAAGAATAAATCTTCATGTATCTTTTTTACAGGAAAGCATGGAAAATTACTAAAAGTACACCATGCGTACTTAAAATAATTTCTATGAAATTTCGAACGTCTTGATAATTCTAGCGTTAATTAAGCCACGATCTTCGAGCCAGAAATTCCCGGAAGCGGAAATAACCGAACATCTAAAGAACTCGGATAAATCGTTAAGTGTACGCAGTCCTCGTTTGAGCGGACTATCAGTCTCAAAGCAAAGAAGGATGTACAAAAACGTTGTTACAGTCTCGATAAACGATACCCGCATCCCGAAGAGGATCTAACGAATTGATAATCGAACTCTACGAGTTTGATTGACGTGCTTCTCATTATATACATTCATTTATGTTAAATCGTAATGCATGCGCTTACACGCGCTTTAAGTACATATATATATTTATATAAATTTATATGTACGTATACCTATGCCCACGTCTTCGCAGTGTCGCGCACACTCTCGGAACTCGGTGAAAGCCGATCAGAAATAAACGATACACACGGTGATTAAATGCCGGATCGGTAAAGTCGGTCGAAAAGACGCTTAAAACGTTAAAAATCTCGAAAATCTGCTCTAACGGCATCGATAAAATATCGCGATCGTAAAATTATCGTCACCGGAAATAGGAAGTCGGCCGTGCGATTTGGCACTCTCGAGTTTATTAGTCTGCTTAATGGCAGTGTCGTGGAAGTATATGTGTGTGTGTATGTGTGTGTGTGTTGGAACTTGTCGAACACGATACCGCGTGAAAACGTTCGCTCGTGCACGCTGTTATTTTTACTTTAGAATCAGTCCGAGGGGAGCGCACGAATTTGTCGCGACTTCGTGCGTTCCTTTTGATTTCAACTTTAAACGAGATCGATATGCTTGTTTCGTTTCTTTTTTCCGTTTTTCGTTTTGCTTCTGTGTTACACGCAACCGTTGTAGAAAATCTGAAAATCATCTTCTGTTCGTTGGAAAAATTGTTCAGTCGTGTGAACCATGTTCAGGGAACAGGCTCTTTTCGGATCGTCTGTTAACGCTGGAGCAACCGATCGCGTTGAAACGAAGGTTTCCCGACTTCTGATCGATATAAATAATATTGTAATTCGAACACAGCAAACTGCAATGTATTCGTAACTATAATTTCATTTCATTTTATTAATTTTTAACTAATTAATTATTATTTATAATCCCGTGGTACGTGATTAATCGATATCAAATATGAATTCTTTATGGAAATACAAATTAACTGCAATATTTCAATGCTTCCCAGTTAGGTAGAATGCTAACGATAAAACAATTTTACCCACCGACGAATAAAATATTTTTCGAAGCATTTGTCAATTATAATTATATAATATAACATAACTTTTACGCCCCAGTAAGGTCCATCCGCGACTCACGTCTATTTTTACCGAAAGTTAATAATACTAAAATGGGAGATGTTGATCCAACAACTCGTATATGTAGGAATGCTAATTCTTTTTGTACTACCCTAGATTTCTTTGCCCAGTCAACTCACTCCTTCAAGCACAATGTTATTAAATATTTTAAAGTTTAATTCCATTCCAACCAGCGAGCGGCGTTTAACATTACTAGTCATCATTGTAATTTCTTGTATATTAATGAGTTATTATCCGTATAATAAATAAATGAATATAATTATGGGATAAACTGTTTGCTCCAACGTTAAAAACGATCCTAAACGCTTCGCGGAACTAGCAGCAACACATGCCACGTTTCCGCTTCGTTTAACACGTTAAGTGCCCAGCCTGTTTTGGTTGCCGTTCCGTTCAGACCTAGACTACACGAAGTGGTACACAAAATATTGTAACCTTTGTTTACCTTGTTTCAATAAATTACATCGACTATTTTATATTATATTCTTTTTCTTAAATTATTGAATCCAACAAAAACCGATGTCCCCTAAGCAAAATCTTTAGTTTCAATATTAACCCTTTATCTGACAAGCACTGAAATTTCAAATAAACAAATTTGGGAGTTATCCAAGTTAAGTATGTATGCCCTTTCTAAGAGAGTGAAGAGCTGAAAACACTTTATTAGTATAATTTATGCAACGGGCATAAATAATTAGGGCATGTTGTTCTTTCACATGCAAGCTGCTAGAAACATGTGTTGCTTGAGGTCAACATTACCAGATAAAGGGTTAATGTGCAAGGGCAGACCCGCGTGTTGCTATAACACGAACCTAAAATCTGTGACCGGTCCCTGTGGACCGGCGATGAGCACTTGACGTGTTAACGAACTTTCAATTAGAAAACAGCGACCGTCTGGATTTCGTACACGATCCTGGAGCGCGATTCGCGAGCCCTGCGATCGAAGTGCGCGACATTCGAAGAGGGTCGACGCCGTTCGACGAACGATGCCGATCGACGTTCAGACTGGAGACGTTCCCGTCGGCCTGGCGAAGAGAAAATGTACAGAGGGCGGGGAAGAGGATCGTGCGACCGTCCGCACGCGGAAATGTTAATGCCTTACTTAGACGTCTTAGGACTTAATAACGGACTTAAAGTAATCAACGGTGTTTAGACGTACGTATAAACTTTACAATGCAACAGAGCCCAACCAATCTCGACGGGGTCCGTCTTGGTAGACGGACAGACGCAGCGTGTTGCCTCGTTCTCGTTCCTCTCGTTGAAACGCGACGCGCGACGTTCACTTCCGGTTCGCCGTCTTCCGGTATCCCGATTCTAATACCACGCGCACGCAACTGGACACAGGCGAGCACGGATCGAGAGAGGAGAGCGACGCTTCGGGTCGATTCGCGCTTTGGGAAATTATAACGGGTGTCGCTGTGTGAACGCGCGAACGGGGATAACGGGGAGGGGTGAGGGGGAGGGAAAATCAGTCTTACGAATTGAAAGAATCGCTTCTTTCGTTCGCGAACGTTGCACTTGACTTCGCGGATCGCTTGGCAGGCAAATTAATCCTTTGCACTCGAGAGATGACCTTTAGAAAGTTCAAAAATTTCAAAATTCGAAATATTTACCAAGATTCGCCTGTATTAAACGTCATTTAGTTTAAATTGGTAAACTGAGTAGTTTAAATTTACAAATTGATTATTTAACCTCTGAGCCTGACTAATAAACGAATTAACTAAAGTCTGAAAATTTGTGAAACTATCATTTGGTGATTAACAGTCACCTCTCTAGCGCAAAGGGTTAATTCGATGCCTTTGCATTGAACGTTTTGTAATTTCCATTTAAATTAAAATACCTTTACTGCCCTATGGTGATTTGAAAATAGCAGCATTATACTATAAGTGTTGGAAACAATTATATAATTATATATTATATATATCATATGCACTTGTATATGATTGCTGAGTGGTGGTGGTGGGGAGTTCACTTTTGTTTGAGAGCTGAGAGCGTGTGAGTGTAAAATACAAAAAGGAATAAAATTAAGCTAGGATTGTATCATTCTATTGTATAAAATTAAGATAAAAAAATAATTGCTGTGCTTTGTCACTAAATTTATATTATTATTAAACGTAACAAATCTAAAAAAGGCCTTCATTCATTCATTTTCTCGTTAAAAGTAAAATAATGTCCCTGACCACGTAGTAAACCCAACACTAAGAAAAACGTTTGAAAAAACTAAACAAAGGCTTGCGTTGCAACCAAGTGTTACCTATCAATGCTTATCGCAATGTTTGCTACAGTTAGGAAACATTAACAAGTTAGGAAGATGGTTTCCGCACGAATTGATTTGAACATCTAATAGTTTAGACAGCGAAATTTGTTAACGTTTAGTTCAAGTAGAAATTCCTTGTTAATTCTTTTTACGATACGCTATCACCGACTTACGTGTTTAACAGTTTGTAAAATTAGTACAAAATGATATGTGGATTGGTTACGAATTATTTAACGTTAGAACTATCGACGATGACCAGAGCACACTTATTGGCGGCGAACAAATCAAAGTGAAAATTGTCTGAAAAACTAGTTAATACAAGGAAGACAAAGTTGTCGTATCTATTATCGCTTTCAAAATGATACGTTGCTCAAGAGCAAACGTTCGCAAGTGTTGCAACCATCGAATCTATGACGCCGGGGAAACCGATCGAAAGCGAATGCGGAACGTAGTTGCAAAAAATAACGGCAGGCTTGTCTAGAATCGTAGAACGAACGATGTAGGCCAACGTGACCAAAAATAAACGCTCTGGGTTCGCATCGAGAGGAGATGCGTTGCTTAGACTGGCAGCAATTAGTTACGCAACGATCATTTTCACCGACGTTCACCAGGTAAACGAGTTCCGTCTATAATCGATCTTCAAAATGCTTCTATTTGTCCATAATCTCGAATTTCACGTTTCTCATCGAGTAAGCGATATCTTAACGCTATTCCTACCACGACCGGTCAAATGACCGTTTTTAAAATTTCGATTAGACTTTCACATATACAACGTAATCGAACCGCCTTTAAATTTTAGTCTTTTCCTCAAATAAACCTATAATACATTTTTCAATATTCACCTCTTTTTTCATTGTTTCGTTTCTGAGAAAAATTTGTAGTCTGTCTTACGTGGGAATGTCGCGATAGGAATAGGTATACGTGAAGTGTCGGTAGGAATAGTGTTAATATATTCAGTACGATTTGGATGAATTTGTCTGAGAATCTCGAGTTACCGAAGAGGCATTGACTGGAAGTACCAATTGAAAATGAAATCATTTTAAACGGTATACGTACCTCTTCTTATATTAACACGCAGAGTACAAAACTTTTACGACAGCTTTCTAGGTTTCGCATTGAATGCGTTAATTCACCTTGACCACGATTTCTTTCACGATTTCCACGATTACGCCTATTGTTCCTCTCATTTTCCATCATAATTTTAGCCTACAAGTCCGCGAATCTTTACTCTCAATATTTTCCCCATCGTTTATCATTTTAGATCCTTGATCGTTCTCGCGGCCTGATCGATGGTTTCTGCGAACGTTCGAAGCCGATCGTGCAACGCTCGGAAATCGAGCTCGGAGAAGCGTCCGTTCCGCTTGAAACGCGAGATCTCCACGGGAAGGCGAGCAACGGCGTCGCTCTCCACGACTCGCTGGTGCTCCAAGGACTTTCCCGTGCTCTGTTCGTACGATTAAGTCTTTGGTCTCGAATGGGTTAGCCCGCCGGCAAACGAGTCGCAGCGGTCTGAGCAAATTGTCGTTTGGCACGCACTCCTGCACACGCGATTAACTCATTCAACCTCCTCACCATTCACTCGTCACGCACACGCACGCACGGATAAGTAATATCTCGTTGCGCCATAGATAAAGAGGAGAAAGGCGAACACGTTCTCCGATCGTAAACGAAGATCTTGAGAGTGACTCGTTCGAATTACCGGCGGCAACGACGAACGCTTTCTCAGCTCTGATTCTCGCGTCTTGTTTCTCCTCGTTGTCTACGAGCGATTCATCTGCCGATTCCCAGCAACGAATATAATTTAATTTTCATCTATTAATCGACAGAGAGACAGAGAGAAAGAGAGATAGAGAGAGAGACAGAGAAAAAGGGGAAATTTCGTCCTATCTTTCGATTTCTTTTCTTTTCTCGCTTTAAACCTGAACCGCGTCGAAACATCCGACGAGACATCGGATGGAGATCGGATCTTTGTTTTCTTTTTTTTATTAACTAACCGTTTGGACCGCGGGAGGATCGAGGGGGAGGGAAAAATCGGGGACAATTTTGGCCTACACTGTGGGGGTTGGAGGAGGAGGAGGCACGTAAAGGGGGAACAAAGTGGGGCGAATTAAACAGCGATTGAGTAGTCGGAGGAAGGATTATTCTGGGTGCTCGGCCTTGACCATAGGGAGCTCCTCAGGCCGAGTTTCAGCTTCTTCAAGGAGTCGATGTCGCACTCGGCCTCGCTGAGCTCAGGCCGATCGGAACGGTCGCCGTTGCCCGGCACCACGTTCCCCTGATTGCCTCCTACGAACGTCGTCTCCGCGATCGAGATCGGCGGTAATAGCGTGCGTAGGGAGCTCCTGCTGGGAACATGCCATCTTATGGGACAGCCAAACAAATGAACTTACTACGGGTGAAAATGAGTTCGCTTTTTGTCTTTTTCCAAGCATCGTTGGTCGAGTCAGAGTCGTTCCTGAATCGTGGACCATCGAAACGCGAAAATCACTTTATTATCATTTAATTAAGAATTTGTTACTTTGCATAAAATACGTTGCTTTAAACAGTTATCAAGGAAAAGGAACGAAGCTGTTGAGAGAAAGTTGGTTCTATTTAAGATGGATATTTTACTCCATACATAAAATGCGAAAGTGGTACATACTAAAAATAATTATTGGTATTAAATGTAATGAAATCTATGGAGAATTGATTGTACATAAAACTGATTTAGAAGATTGGAAGGGTTTTGAAGAAATGAAGGACTTATACCTTTTGAACCCCTGTCAGGAACGTCTCTGACTTGATTAGTAATTGTACAGAGTGTTTTGTTGATCACGATACATTATTGCTAAGAAATTTGGGATTCAGAATCTGAAGATTATACAGACATTTAGTTTTTTCGAATTAAACCAGGATTTAAATCCTCAAATATCGGTTATAGGTTAATTAATCGATATATAACCGCTTTGAATCCTCGGACAGTAGTATAAGTCAACGATATGCGCGACATTTCGAATTTTGTTCTTTCTGCGTGTTTGGATATGAAAATTTTTGAATTTTTGAATGATCCAGATTTGTATCTGGTGTAGAGTATGAAATTGATCGCTACGGAAACGCTCTGCACGAAATTGATGAACATGAATGAGCAATGAATGAAACGATCGATGACGATAGTAAGATCTAATTTAACAGTCAGCGTTGAATTTAAAAACTAAGTCGTAGATTAGCTTTAGATGAAAAAAATGTGCTATTCACCAGTTACCTAGATCGTCCTCTTCGAGGTAGCGACTTCTGCTCTGACATTGGCGAGATATCCGAAGAAGTGCTCGACGTACCGTGGTAAATGAAGTCGGAAACGGCCCGAACTGGGGATAGTAATTGCATTGCGAATTTTGTCGTTTATAACATGTGAAAAGCAACGTAATTCGAGACGTACTGTGTTTGAGTTTGCCAGCGTCCAGCTGGTTGGAAGACTCCGTGCGAGAGCTCGTCAATTGATCCGGGTCAGACTCGCTCTCGTCGCTCTCGACGTCGCCCGGAGTTTGTTGTTTTCTCTGCTGCCGCCTCCTCGACGAAACGCTCTTCATGCTCTGCGAACGAATCCATACGTTCCACACACGATAACACGCGAACATGATTAATTAGGAGCAGCCTGTATATGACTTTAAGCGAGACCTCTAACAAACTCTCTAAGAGAGACCTCTAAGTTTAGGGTTGGTAAGATCAGGAATTTGAGGAGATGCAAGGGTTTAAGAATTAGAAAACAGAAATCTGAAGTCTAAAGGTGAGGTACGGAGTTCGAGACTTAGGATCTGGAAACAAGACCAGGAGTTAGAGATCTATGACTTGAAGGTAAAATTTAAAGAGGAGTTTGAGACGTAGAACCTAGGGTCCAAGGTCTGAGATTTTGAATTTGACTCGTATTCCGTGTAATGTGGTATCGAAAGGCATAAGAATAGTTGATTGCGATCAGATTAAGATAATTTTTGGCGAAGTTACCGCTGCGGCAGGTGGAGGGCTGGCACACCCTTCGGTCATGGCGTGCTCGTGATACACGAAACTGTGTAGAAGAGTGTTGTTCGGGTGGCGGCCTGCCGCTGAGGCTTCCGCCGCGCCTCCCAGTCCTCCCAGCCCTCCCAATCCTGCCAGGCTTCCCCCGCCACCCTCCGAAAGCTGGAACGTAGCGTACGGCGAGATGTCCTCCGCTGTCTCTGTAACCAATCAGAGGCATTGCCTACCTTTCAAATCGCGTCGGGATGAATTGTTTGGATGAAAATCGATCTTATCCTCTGTCGTAGAACTTGCGACCCTGCTGTCGCTTTGTTAACCCCCCCCCCCCCTTCTAAATTTCAACACTTTCTTACAGGCGTTTCAAGGAGAATATTATCAGAGCATCCCTTACAAATTTCTTAATCTATTTTCTTTCTTAGCACGTGGATCCATCGAGCAAATTTAAAAGATAGAGCTTTAGGCTGCATAATTTCGCGTAGAAAAATATTTGAACTGTCTCCGTTATATTCTCCCGACGAGAATGATCGATCTGTGTACATTACGCTAGAAGCTTTATGAGAGTTTCCTAATGAAGTATCTCTTCGTTATTCATTCACGAGAGTGTACTTCTACGGAATTACACAGGATGATGAATGGAAGTGGTAAAAGCGATGCATGACGAAGTGTTCAACGCGATAAAGCACGTGTTGAAACGACGTCAACGTCGGTCGCATTAAAATGTACGAAGAAAATGAACGATGTTACTACAACGATGAAGGGAAGATTTCGAATGAGGCACCTCTGCTCGTGAACCGATGCATATGATCGCTAACGGGTCTGTCCACTTCCGGTTGAACAGCGCTACGCGTGCGTTTTTGCTTTTCTTTTCTTTTTTTGTTTTACCTGAACAACAATTATAGTACCAAACCTGGCTGTCGTCCGTATCGTAACAAAGGTTCACCTGGAATCTTGTCGGGCCCTCCGCCCGTATTCGCCGCTTGTTGTAAAGCCACCTTGTGAATCGTCGCGTAATAACGCTCCCTTTGGGTCTCTGCGTTCTGCTGGTTCTCCTGGGACTCTTTCATTGGTCGTTGCATTTTGTCTCCTAGATATCCTGATATATAAATATAAACGAAACGGTATGTATAATTTATGTGAACATTCTAGATATATATATATATATATACGTCACTTATAATAATTACTTATTAAATTAAATTCACACTTTCATTTCTCTCCCTTTTTCGACAGCCACCTTTATTTGTATTTTTTCTTTTTCTTTCTTTTTGATCGTAACACAATGAGTTTATCCCGTTGATTTATAAATAAATTAAAAAAAGGAAATAAATATATTCTTGTTTATTATATTAAAATAAAATATTTATTCCTTTCTTTTAAGTTTCTTTCTTTCTTAGTTTCGCGTCAAGATATATTAATAATATTTATTTATTATTGTAAATAAGTTGCAAAAATAAAAAGTTATTATTATATATTATTAAAATTATTACTCTGCAAGTGTCTAATGATTTATAGATATACACGTACAAAAGCGATTAAATGGTTAATTTACTGTATTTTTCATTAGATTCAGCTGTAAACTTATTGATCATAATCTCGTGTCACTGCACACCTTAATTCATCATATTTTCAAGCGAGTCGATTGGCAGTTAATTTGTAATTAAAGACTTACTGCTTCGCCAGCGAAAAGCTACGATCACCACAGCGACGACCAAGGCAAGGGTGGCCACTATCAGAGGCAGCATCACTTTTACGTCCGCGTAGAATGGAACGGCCGAGGCGATCCCGCGTTTCGACAGTTCTGGAGGCGGAGGTTCTGCAAGGTGTCAGGAACACAGTGCTTTTGGACACAATTCTTTCAACTCGAATACTGTCACCAAACTCAACCGACTGGCGTTCCTTTAATATTTTCTAAACCTTTTTAGCAGCTGAAAAATTGCTGTTCTTCGTCCACGATAAATTAACTACACAAAATCATTACTTTTAACCCCATAACGCACACGTTCGAGTTAACTCGAGCGACAATAAAATTTACAATACAATAAAGATTTTAATTATTTTTGTATTTTTTTAATTTTCTTGCCAAGACAACGTTCTAAATTGTGTTTTTCTACATTAAAAAAAAATTGATCTTTTTGACCAAATTAAAAAAAAAAAACTGTGCATTAAGGGGTTAATTGTTTCCATTCTTCGCTTTTATGCTAAAATAATTATTTGCATTACAAAAAGTCGAATTGGATGTTGTACGAAAAAATGTTTAGTTTATGAGAATCGGAGAATTTTCAAGAAAACTTATGAATTTATCATTTCTACCATTTTGATAGTCTCAGTGTGAACTATAAAATGGATAAAGGTTTTCTATTTCAAATTTATTATTTGTTGATGAAAGATCGATGTGGCGATGTTAAACGTTAATTGATTTTGGACGAAGAACACCTGTATCGTCAAGCTTACCGCCTTCCTTCGTCAACGTAACGAACGTGAACTCCGCTTGATTGTTTCCGGCCACGTTGTGAGCTTCAACCTTCAATTGGTACACCGAGCTAGGCTGCAAATTCGTCACGACGAACCGCCGCTGCATTTTCACGCTGTTCGACACCAGAGTCCAGTGAAACTCGTTGATGGGCCTGTACTGAATCACGAAATACTGAATCGGACAACCATTGTCCGGCCACACGTGAAGTCGAAGAACCAACGTGGTGGAGTTTGGACTGAGGAAAGCTGCGGCTGGTGGTATTCCTGGTGCCTGCCCTTGAGTTCGGACTGAAAGGACCGGCGATGATGGACTGCTTCCAATTTTGTTATGCGAGGTTAAATATAGTTGGTACGTGTTACCGCAGAGAAGACCCTGGAAATTGATGAAACAATAAATCGTTAATTTGTATTACAGTTACAAAATATTTTTGGTACATTTCGTTAGTAAATTTTGAAAACTTCTCATTTTGAAGTATACAGAAATTCATTGTGTCTAAATCCTAGAAATTGATGAAACCAAAAATTATCGATTCAAACTACAAAATATTTTTAACGGATTTAATTAAATTTCAGAAATTTTTAATTTCGAAACACACATTAATTCATCGTACCTTTAATTCATGGCTGGTGGCATGGCGAGATAGCTGTAGCTCGTCCAAACTGCCGTGAGTCGTTCGATAATGTAACGTGTATCCAGTGAGTGGGGCACCACCGGTGTGTCCAGGTTTCCAATGTAACAGAATACTGCTCGACGTAGAGCTTGTTACGTAAAGAACGGGTGCATTAGGTGGTACTGTAGAAACAGAGCAAAATTCCGTTCCATATTACTGATTTATCTTTATAAAACACAAATGTCTGCTTGCATTTCGTATTTCTCATTCATCTTTATAAAAGACAAAAATTATGAATAGAACACTAATCGATAAAAAAAAAGAAAGTGGAACTTACCCTGAACGGTTAAAGCGTAATGGAGCTTGTCGCTCCCTTGCCCGTTCTCCACCTGGCAAGTATAATTCCCGCCATCCTGCGACTGCAAATTGGACAACACCAGTTCACCAGACGGCAATATTTGTACGTTTCTCGCTGAATCGGTGCGAATTTGCTCGGCTTGCCCCTTGTACCATTCCCTGGTGGGATCTCCAACCGCGTTGCAAGCAAGGGTGGCGGATCCTCTCCACGGGCGCACTACGTGGCCCCCGAAGGACGTGATCCTAGCAGGTACCCGATTCGTTGGCACCTGTGCGGCTACCCTGGAACTTTGACCTTCGCCTACCCGGGTGCTACCGGTCACCCAGAATTGATACTCTACGTGTTGTTGTAAATCAGTCGCCTCGAAATTGGTGCTCGTTGCTGGCAGTGTTCTTTTACCGTGGTTCAATTCTTCTCGGCCGTCTACGACCCTGTTGGACATCGTACACTTTCGCGGTAACAATGTTACAGGGAATTACAGTACCACCTCGCTAATGTTCGCTTTTTCTTCCTTGACAATATTTTATTCATTAACACTAGAACTACCGACATTAAGGTGTACTTATTACTACTTCTACTAAATCTTTATTCATATCTTTTGTAGAAAATCATAGTCAATTTTAGAAGCTTTACAACTGTGCATTTATAAGGCTGCTATGAGTAATCACCAATTGGTCATTTTGACTGGTCTGGTAGTTCTAGTGTTAATCGCTGAATTTCTTGTAGTCTAGTTGTTGAACATTCATTTTTCGTTTCGTTGTACAGGGATGTAATCGCGTAGAGCGTGGATACGACCGAGTGTATCGAGCGAGAGGAGTTGAGGATTGAAATGAAAGAGAATGAATGCGTGAGGGCATGTAGGGTATAGAAATAGCGTGTGCGAGTCAATCGAGAAAGAACTTCCTAGCGAGTTAAAAGCGAGTGGTGTTGAAAGAAACAGAGTGATAGCGAAATTTATAAGATCTTTCGATGTTCTTTAGATTCGTTCAAAGATAGAGCGAACTGGAAAGCAATAACGAATGGCGATTTCGAACATTACCGAGGAAACACTTTTATCGATGATTTTCAACCGGTTTCTCACCTAGTGTACAGATTGTATTTTGTAATGATTCCGTTTGGCTCCAAAGGTGGAAGCCAGGAGATGAAGAGCGCCTGTGGTGAACTGACCACCACTTTAATATCCGCTGGGCTACCTGGCACTATAAGGAAATCGAGAACATTACGAACACTAATTTCTCAATTATTCTCCATTAACACGTTGAATGCCATGCCAGTTTTACACTGTTGAAATATTACCTACAGCAAATAAGTGTAACTGCTTTTAGATATTTTTTACTGCATTAATTTCGTCACACTATTGCATTAACGATGGTAATAATGAAACATTGATAAGTATTGACATTTTTCTAAATAATGTATTTCTATTAATTTGACCGGTGACACCCGTGGCATTCAACGTGTTAACTCTATGAAGTTTGTATTACCATCTTCTTCCGTTTGGCAGTAAATTACTGCCGTGGGTACTCCATCCCCGACTCTTGTGGAAGCTAGCACTTGAATGGTGTAATTCGTGAACTTTCTCAGACCAGTGAGCACGGTGGTTAAAGTGCTGGTTTTACGGACCTGAAGTTAAACCGACGTCGAAGAAACCGTGTTTGAACTATCTTTCAGGGAAATGAAACGAACCACGCTTACCTCCATTTCATCGACGCTTCGCCACATGTCCGCTAAGATTGGCTCGTAATGCAGCTTGTAACCTTGGATGATACCGTTGCTGTGGGTGCTGGGTGGTGGCTGCCAGGATACTTGAAGGGACTGCGAAGTCAATGCAGCGCATCTCACGTCTTCGGGTGGCATACTTGGCACTGAATAAATTATTTTGTCGGTTAGGCTCGTTCAGAAATTTGCTAGATGAAACTTTGCGTAATTTGAATGGTTTATATTCTTAGCGATATTTTTGTTACCATCCTCCAAAGTTTGGGTGAGCAAAGGTTTGGAAAGTGGCCCAGCTCCAACTTGATTATACGCTTGAACCACCAAAGTGTACTTTGTGTACGGTCGAAGACCCGTTAGCCGAAGTTCAGCACCTCCCTCTTCACCGTCTCCCGATACGGAGCTAAAGTTGTACGAGGGATTCGACGAGCTGAAAGAAGACTTCTGTGGTGATGAAGTTCTGAACTTCAAGATGCTACGAATTATTTATACTATCCCGAAATAGATCACTAAACGCGTTGAGTTGCTACATCTAAGCTAAACGATTATCTTTAACCCTTTGACTACTGTTGACTGCCTATTGGCGTCCGACACATGTTGGCTTCCTGGTACTGTTGACGCCTATTTAACTCCATTGTTATTTAAAAAAATAAAATATTGTTATCTAAAAAAAGCTTAAAATTAATGTTCACTTCAAGTAATATTCGTTTAATGTAATAAATTTCAGTATTTTGAATATTTTAATATACTTCCTCAGAAATGCATGTCTAACAAAAAATTTCGCAGTACCCAGTGGACGTCGCGAATGAATTCGTACCGTACCGTACGGCCAGTGCGTGCCAAAGTCTGCCGTAGTCAAAGGGTTAAATTAACCGAATGAACTTGTTTGTAACTCATTATTATCATTAAGTTGTGAATCTTAATCGTTCTAATTAACTCAGATTTAATATTAAACTGTGGAACACAATTGTGTACCTACTTAGGTTTAACACTAAATTGTCAGATGTCTAATTGCCATAAATTTTGCTTTAATAAATTACTTCAGGAAGAATTAGTCAGATGATTGAAGATCGCAAAGTAAAATTCCGAATTTTTACTTGCAACAACACGCTTTTTAAACTCGTTTGGATTTTATTTACGCAATGGAGCAACCTGTGCAAGACATCGATCGGTCCGCTTTGACGTTCTCCTACCTCGTTTCCCTGTACCCAACGTTGAATCCCTGAATGTCGCCGTGGCGGAGTTCAGGCAACGGTGGCGACCAGGTGATTAAAATTTCAGAGGAGGACAGAGCCCTGGCTGCAAGATTCATCGGGGGTCCAGCCGGTCTTTGTGGCTCGGTCCTGACAATCAGTTCCGCCGAGGGTACCGATCTACCAGCTGGTCCTTCGGCAATTACACGTATAGTGTATCTAGTCGCTGGCTTTAATTCGTCTATCAGAGCTGCATAGGGGAGGGGCGGCCCGGTGAATTCTTGTTGCTGCCACATGCCAGCTATTTCGATATTTGTTAACAAACGTTAACGTACACTCGAGTTGAAAAGAATGTATGTATAATAATATGCGAATAATTTAAGAATTACAGTAAAGTTTCGTCCCTTAAAGCTGATTTGAGGATAATATCCTAAAGTAGTACTAACAAATGTACGAGAAAGAGCATAGGAAATTCGACGAACAAAATAGAATTGTAGAGTGGACATTTGCAGGAAAAAGAAGGGCGTTTTTAACACTATTCCTACCGACACTTCAGGTATACCTATTCGTACTGCGACATTCTCACGTGAGACAGACTACAAATTTTTCTCAGAAAATAAACAATGAAAGAAGAAGTGAATATTGAAAAATGTATGATACGTATAGTTGAGGAAAAGTTTGAAGTTTAAAGGCGATACAATTACGTTGTATATATGAAATTCTAATTGAAATTTTAGAAACGGTCGTTTGACCGGTCGTGGTAGGAATAGTGTTAATAAAGGGACAGAACTTTCTCTGCACCCTATAAATACTTGCCATCGCCTTCTTTATATTGCAGAATGTACTTGGTCACTTCGCTGGTGTCTTGCGATTTATGTTGCCATTTCACGTTTATGCTACGGCTGGCAACCATGGCGGTTTCTAAAGAGTTTGGCGGCTGCGGCGGCTCTGAAACGCAGCAGAATTGCACATACTTTTTTGACCAATTTTACGTTGATCTCGATAGTCTAGGTAATCTTGACAGCTGGTCCTCAAAATATCCAGCCTCCGTAAGTATCAAACGAATTTATGTAAAAATATTGGATTCGCAGGTAAAAGAATTGAAGCAAATTTATTGTTTCATTTTACTATGTAATGTGCAATTTTTTAGCAACAACTACATTTGTATTAATAATATCGTCATACCTTGTACGAGGAGTTGCACCAGCTGTTGATCACGACCATAAAGATTGCTCGCCTGACAAAAGTACGCATCGCTGTCCGATGCTTCCGCCGATGAAATTTGTAGCTGTGCTATCACCCCGTCAGGTGTTACCTCTCGTTTCACTGTAACCCTTCGCGCGTAACAAAAAAAATAAAAGTAAATTATACAAAATTCAATTTTAACTAAAATTAGAATAATATTATTTATTATTTCAGAATTATGTTTTTTTATTAGATCTTTTTGAACCTATTTTCATAGAGCTATTTCTCCTTCTATAGAAATTGGTCTAAAATGACCTCCATTTAATATAAATATCTTTAATCCTTATGACATCCGCTTATTAAATTCAATTATTTTAATTTCATCTGGTTTTACTATCACTTTAGCTCATCATGCATTATTAAATATAAAAATAAATATTCTTAAATATAATTTAATTATTACTATTATTTTAGGCTTATATTTTTCAATATTCCAATATATTGAATATAAAGAGTCATCATTCACAACTAATGATAGAATTTATGGTTCAATTTTTTTATAGCTACTGGATTCCATGGATTACATGCAATAATTGGAATTTTAATATTTATTTCATGTTTTATACGATTAATATTCAATCATTTTTCTAATATTCATGTAAATTCATGTAAAATTAAATGTACGCATAAAAGCAATCGTCCTGCGGAGGACCCGACCGATTAATCTATACAACTATCGCGTATCAATGGATTTGCTCTTACATATGAATAAATAAATAACGCAAAGTAAACAATTGATCAAAATTTTGTTCGGTACAAAGCGTTCGTCGGCCAGTAAGAAGTTAATCAAACTACAGCTTTAGCGTAACAAGCTCCAAACAGTGTGCCAGTCGCGCTCGATATTATTGAAGCTAATCTCAGCTTTACCGATAGTTCGTCGAGGGATTTAACTCAATTTTCCCGCCTTTCAGCCAAGTAACGGTGACCGGCGTGTCACCGCGAACCTCACAATGCAACGTGGCTGTGTCACCCTTCTTCACGGTGACGAGCCTGGACGAGGCCGCGAAATACGGAGAAGCTGTTAAAAAAACAGTGCAACAAGAAATTTTCATTACCATCTTATTATCTCATGGAAAATGAACATATTTGTCGTTCGAAGGGAGGGTTTCGTTTTTTTTTTCGGGCAATTATTCGAATCCGTCACGAAGGTACTTACAGTTTACTTTCAGTTGCACCACCTTGCCGATACCGCTACCAATCCCGTTGCTCGCTTGACACAGGTAAAACCCTTCTCTGTCCTCCTCCACGTGTTGCAATAACAGCGTACCATTACTGAGGATTTTCGTGTACGCTCTTTCCCGCAACTCCTCGTATTCACCGGATTTGCTTCCTGCTTTGTCGGGAAAACCAGACACTCTGATACGTGAAATAAGCAAGAACGGGAATAGGGGTTGTTAAAATGAGAAATATCGTTTTTTTCAGAAAATACATTTTCTTGGAAAAATAAAATTATGTTGTGGAAATTGTTGAAACGAAGAATATCACTACTTTTGACGAATAATTGTTTTTCGTGAAAGGGAAATCATTGCTGTCGTCGAACAATTCGATTTTTGAGAGGAATAAGGAATATTGTTGTTTTTCTAAAAAACGAGGGATAAGTTTCTTTACCCGTGGCCTTTTTCCAAACGATAGTGGGCGTGGGCACGCCTTGGGCTTGGCAGTGCAAAGCGACGTGCTTGTTTCTTTCGACGCTCACGTCCATAGGCTCCACGGTCCATCGCGGCGGTACTGAAAGCCAGAGCGGACAGCTTTAGACGAGTCCGTCGCGGTCGCACCGCGCGCGTCTATGTTATTTTTACTGGTCGTTAGCGATTTAGAGACAGGTACGTCGTGAGAGAGTCGTGAAAAGCGCGGTCAAATAAGGACGAGCTCGTCGACGGTGCGGCGCAACGTCGTTTCGTGGCCGCAGCATGTTAGTATGTACAAACGAGAAAAAATACACTGTACAATAATAGCGAGAATACGAAGAGAAAATCCAGAACGACGGCGCCTGTCGTCGACGAGGAAACTATTCTTTTTTTTCTTTCTTTTTTTCTCTTATTACTCGAAAACGATTCGTCGGAAAGTTCATTCTCTTTTTCTACGTTTTTCTCTTCAAAATCCGAATACGCGACCGAATATATTAGTATACGAAGTGTAACTCGCGCAGTAAAATTTTGAAAGAACTATCTACAGTTTCCCGTACACACGGCGGAAAAAATGGTTAAGTTTACGTAATGAAAAAGTGACAAGAGACATTAAGACAAAGTGAATGAAGGTTCGTGGGTGAGGTAAAGTATGGAAAGTATGGGGTTACGCGTCGATGCGTGACGTCGTCGACGTTCGAAAGCCAGCTGAGGATCGATTCCTCCGGATCGTACAGAAGCGACAAACTCAACGACTGGGGCTGTTCTCTGTTTCTACGTAAGGATCGCCAGTAATGTTTGTGAAGCGGCTCGAATCGGTACACCATAAAAACGTACATACGTAGCCCAAAAGAGGAGACAGACGTGTTAATAAACGAAAAAAAAAAACGAAGAAAAAAGACAAGTAGAAAGAAGAAGTATCAGGTATAACGCAGTGCATGTATATAACGAAGCGTCTAATCGAGACTCTGGTATGTAACTAGCTACGGCCCAAAATCAAAAATTAATCGCCACTAAACTGGTGTGTGCATCGACTAAATTATAACAAAATTGCGACAAACACCGGAAAAATTGGGTGCGAAAGAGCTCGATGCTGTGCCCGTCATACATAATCCCTCGCCTGAACGTCGCGCATCGACCCGCGATCGAGAGTTTCAAGGTATAATTGTCTTTTCGGGGGTTGTAGTATACTGTTTGGCGGGTTCTACTTTTTACGGTGGTGAAAAACGCTGCACAAGCGAGATACTGTGAGTGGGAGTTCCAACGTTTTACAAGACGGCATATACCGGCCACGCATTTAAGAACGCGTGCGACAATATAATATATATATAGATATATATATATGTATGCTCGAACAAGTGTCATGTAACATGTGTGTCAAATAGAACGTGTAATTAAATATATATATATAGATATAGAGATATAGAATATACTCGTTCAACGATGGCGTGAAACAAAGTAGAACTCTCGGAAGTAGAAAAGGCGCAAAAGTTTCGTGGCTGTGAGGGGGGAGAAGTGTGTGAGGTTACGGGACGAGAGCATGTCGGCGGAAGACCGAAAAAGAGAGAGAGAGAGATATATATATAATATCGTGGATAGGCGATAATAATAATAACAATAATAATAATAATAATAATATATATATGTATATATAGATATATATCAAGTACCCGCTTCTAACGACTAGTTCGACGAATACGAGTTTGATTAATCATAAATACGTACTACTAGCCTACATTACCGGAAGTTCGCGTCGGAAACCCATGGGGCACGGTTTTGCTTGATTTCGCTGGAAACGTTCGATCTCATATTTACACGTTTCTATTTTTTTTTTTTGCACGCGTATCCGTGTCAATCCGTGGTATACATTTCTTTCCTTCTTTCTTTCTTTCTTTCTATTATTTTCGGACGGAAAGTTCGATTAGTCGCGCGCGTTTTTCGTGCCCCGTGTGTTTCGCGTTTCGCGAAGCGAAGATAAAAAGGAGCGTGACAGAGAGATAGAAAAGACAGTGATAGAAGAGCATGCAGAAGTGTAATGAAAAAAAGGTGGTTGCCTTCCAACGAGCCCAAAGGAGAGCCAGCGCATAGGTTCTGTGAAGATTGTTGGTCGTGAGCAGAGTGGCAACGTGCTCAGTAATTTATCGAGGGTGGGGGTGGGGTGATATCAAAGAACATTAAAAATATATCCATATGTAGTAATAATAATAATAATGATAATAATAATAATAATGATAATAATAATATATGTACATAGACACGTAAGGTATATATATATATGTATGTAATATGCAGACATAAAGAACAACAAACTACGTTTCGTATAGTAAAAGAGAGCATGCAGATAAAAGTGTATGATGCTCACATACACGCACGCACGCAGGCCAGAAGAGAATTTCATTTTGTTTTTTTTTTTTTGTTCGTACACATGGTCATTGTCATTATCAATCAGCTGTATTTTTTTTGTTTGTTTTGGCAATTTTTGCTTGGTTGGTTGGTTGCTCCGTTTTAAAAAGAAACGAGTAAAAATAAGGAAAGGTGCAAACTGTTACCTTTATTTATTCGGTCAAGTCAAGCAAACCTCGGGGGTCCACGAGATACCGACGCATTCCCAGAGAGCCAAAGCAACGTAAATGTAATACACACTGTGTCTGAGGGACGGGGATATCATATCGGTGGATTTACGGGAGCGCGGGAACGGACACGATGATTTAAGAGGGTGGGGGTGGGGGTTCGATGATGAAGCGTGCGTGATCTCGCTACGAACAGACTCGGATCTAATTCAGTGAAAGTTGGTAATGGAAGCGCACAATCTGGTGTTCCTAAATTACGGTGTTCATGGACATGGTTATTCAAATCTTTTTCACAGCTTCGTCTTTTGATCCGTGCGAGAACACTACGACGATTAAACGATGGTGACGCAAGGAATCGAATTTATTAAAGCGTTATGACGTGACGTGATGGTTACGGATGTTGATTATGACGGTCGAGGGAGGCGTTCGGTTCGATGGATCTGCTGGAACGTAGAACGGGACAGGGATCTTTCGAGATGGATCTCGACCTCGACGATACACATCAGTCGCAAAATTACTTCGTTCGCGTTTATCCGTTCTTGAACTGTATCTCGATGGCGTATCGAAGGAACGCCATGGACGCAAAATTCGTGTCGACGATAAAAAAAGAAAAATGTTCGGGGTAGGTCTATCGAATATGCAAACACACTTTCTCAAACGGCTACCAAAAAACAAACGGGGTAAACACGAACTCTAAACGATCGCGTGCTACGTTCTATTCAACAGAAATCCCTCGAATATATATTCTAAAACTCGCAAAACAGAACGAAAGAAAACAGAAAAGAAGAAAAGATCTCACTAGCAAAGCGCAGGTAACAAATGCAAACCTTACTTAACCGCATACTCAGTCCTAAAAACTTCTCCCTTCTAAATCCAATCCAACAGACAAACCAAACGGAAAAAAGGTACAGGGTTAAAGTCGAATCGACCTACTGGAAACAGTACAGCACAATTATTCAAACCCGAAAAAAGCAAGGCAAAACATCCCGATCGATTTCGAAGTTAATTTCAAACATTGCCTTCGATGTTCCGTAAAATGCCAACAAAAAGAAAAGAAAGAAAATGTTACCCGTCTCCGTCGAGATCGATGTGCACGGATCGAGTAAAGGTCTCTCGGGTAGAGGGGGGGGGGGGGGGAGAAACGATGACGGAAAAGGGTCGCCGATCATCTAGTTACCTTTTACCTGTAGCTTGGCCGTGTACCTGACCTCGGCGGCGGGGTTCGCGGCGACGCAGGTATAGTCGCCGGAGTGCTCGGCCGCGAGGTTCGTTATACTGAGGAGGCTCATGTAGGGATCCAGTTGGGAGACGTTTGCGACATTCGGCGGCAAGGGAAAGGGATTTTGGCCGTCTTTTAGCCAGGATATAGTCAGGGGTGGATCACCCGCCGCGACCCCGCACACCGTCCGCGTCCGCATCCCCTCGGATAGTCCATCTTGGAACGTAAATGGCTCAATAATAGGGGGTACTGGAAAAGGTCAAGAGAGAAGAGAGAACCATACGTGAGAGCGAGAAAAAGATGGCACCAAAAAAACGCAAGAACCTTTCTCTTTTTTTTTTTTTCTTGTACCAGGTACATGTGTTTTTTTCTTATATATATATATATATGGTTTTCATATAGTAGCGGTATATGTTTTATATATATTATATATATATAGACAGTAGTACGTCCATGTATATGTATAGATATATATATAGAATATAATATGTATATATATATACGTAGAATATGTACAATAGAGGCAGTATAGTAACGTAGCAATGTAGAGGAGAGAGAGGGTGGCCCCGCCCCGCGAACCTGCCCCTGCCGCCCTAAAAAACACCTTGTACACTTAATTTGGCATCGCACACTCACACGGCAAACGTACGGTCGTTCCCAACGCAAGAGCTAGCATTCGTCGACCCTTCGAAAATTCTTTCGTCTTCCTTTCTTTGCGACGCGAATTTTTCAACGGAACAACTCCGCCACGATCCCCGTCGATCGTTGAAACACTTTAACTCGGTTATCTGGGCCGAGAAAGCTTGCTTTCGTTTCTTCTTCTTTTTTTTTTTCGAAGGGTCTGGACAGGGACAAAGGAGGTGAACGTGGGAGATGATAATGGCAGGTCTCGTGCAAAAGGATGAGCCACGCTAAGCGTGAGCCGTCATCGAGTACGCGTCACCAGGTCTCTACGTTCCTGGATGACGCCTGGTTGGTGGCTTTGTACGTATGTAGATGAGAAAAATAGAGAAAGACAGAGACTCCTTCTCGAATGAACGCGTAGAGAACTGAACGAGCTGTGCGATCTACGCGCGTGTTCGTCGTTTCGTTTCACGTTGAAAGCTATTTACAGCGGTGAGACAGCACATCGAGATGTTCCCAGACGGAAGCGAGAACGAGGGAAACGTGTGATAAGTCCGATGACGAACGGCACACACACTCGGTCACAGTGTTGCACTCGCTACGGGTTTCCACGTAGGTGGGGAGGCAATGAGAACAGCACTTTGAGATCCTCACGCGGTTCATTCGCGAGTGTGGGCAACCGTGTACAAGCACTCATACGACCGTCACTCTTACGGATTTTCGGGCGGGCAGGCGGTCGTCGGGCAAAAGTGAAGGGGGCCTAGAGGAGGATTACCATGAACCACAAGCCGCTGCGTGTGCGATACCTCTGCGGCCAGATTACGGGCCACGCAAGAGTAGTTGCCGTTGTGATCTGGAGATAAACTTTCAATCATCAGTATGCTATTGTACTGGTCCATATTGGTGACAGTGACTCGTTCGGACGGTCCCATCGATCGTCCGTCCTTGAGCCAGGAGATCGAGAGCGGCAGATCGCCCCTCGTCACGGAGCAAGTCAACGTGGTTCGTTCGCCGAGATGAAGATCACGATCTGCCGTGAATGGGCTAATTTTGGGAGGAACTGGAATAATAACAACAACGACAGCTCGTGAGCTCGAGAAGCATAGACGAAGGTAAACACGTCGCATCCGTGGGACCCATTCAGCTCGTCGCGCGTGAAATCCTGGAAATTGTTCCTTTTTTTTCCCTCTTTTATTCGTTTTAACTCCCGACATTCTCGAGCACGCCTCGTCGCATTCTCTTTCGGGCGATCGCTCTTTCAATTGGTTCGGTTTCTCTTCGTCTTTGCTACGAGATTATGGTCAAGCAGCCTTGGCATCGTTCGCTCGGCCTTGAGAAAACCTGCAACAATCGTGGAATAGCAGATCGAACGGAACGCCTTACCGATCACTGCGACGTCTCCTGATCTTCTCGCGCTGTGCCCCTGCTTGTTCCTCGCTGAACACGTGTACATCCCCGCGTCGGTCTTCTTCTGCACGCTGGTGATGACCAGGGTGCCGTCCGGCAGGACTTTCTGACGAAGATCGTCAGGCAGCTCGCGGTTCGCCCGTTCCCATTTGATCTCCTCGATGGGGTAGCCGGCGACTGGACACTTCAGGCGAAGAGTTTCACCGGCTACCGCGGTTATCTTCGGAATCAGCCGAATGTACGGAAGACCTGAAGTTGAAACAAATTTGGAGCGATTGATTAACGAAAGTTTGCGGACTGTAAAATGTTTAAGAGACGGTGGTTGTTGAGCATTCGATAATTTTAGTCAGTTTGTAAAGTAAAAGCACTTTGGTTCAGTGGCGTAGAAATATTAACTAATTCAGTGAATTACCGATATTAATTCGCCCAGGTTTAATTCTAGATTCATAAACATGCATGGGAGGTATACTATTTATAAACATTCGTCTCTCAGTCGAACATATTATATTGATAATTTTTGTTTTATAGAATATAAGGAGCGATAAAACACGCTTTAAATCTGAAAAGTTGTTTATTGATCATCAATTTTCTGAAATAAACATTGAACACAATAGTTATTCCGAGCAATCGAAGTTCATCTTTCTATCTCTTTCACTTTTACAAGTTACAAGTATTTTGTTACGTATTTTGCGTGGTCTGTGAGACGAATGTTTATGAATCTAGGGTTAAATTATTAATTATATTTTTATCAACGATTCATTTTACAAATGAAAACGATGGCTAACCAAAGCGACGGATAGCTAAATAACTGTTGAAAGATATTTCCTATTCACCGGTTACAATAGGGAGCCGCGTCGGTCTGACCGTGCACACGGTACTACTACTTCGATGTTAGTAATAAAGTTGTCCCTTCGAGAATAAAATTTTATGTATCCACATAAAATTACTGTTCACATGTAAATTTTATAGAGAACGGGGTATAGCCACCGCAAAATTCTTTTGTTACGAATAAAATTAATGGTCATTTTGATATATTACCGAACCGTCTGACATTATACGCGCCAATACCACTTACGCGTATCTTTCTGCTGAAATCTATTAACGTGAAAATATATTTTAAATGTTTTTCGCAAACTGATTTATACACATAAATAATTCTGTTTCGTTTAAGCATTTTTAAACAATTTAGGGTTCGATAAAGCTACGAATTAGCCTCAAACTTTAAACATAAATTAGTTAAAATACAACAGAATACCTACTATATTAATCGAACATTATTCACAAGTTTGTCTTACGAAATTTAACCTGAAATTTACCATAAACGTTGAGGCGAGCAGAGTGAGTGACTTTCCCAGCTCGATTTTCAGCGATGCAAGAATATTCCCCTCCGTCCTCCACCATCACGTGGCTGATATTGACGTGCGATATAACATCGCCGTGGACTGTCACGTATTGGCCGATGACGAACCTTCGAACACCAATAAGAAATCCTTTTTTAATGAACCGTCGTAGGTATCAAGCAACGTTAATCACTTTACAAACAAAAACCGTGCACCCTTAACGCTCACACGCTGTACATACACTAATCTTCCCTTCATTTATAACTATTTGTTGAAAAAGAAATTTCTGTATATTTGAATTTGACTGCTATATCTTTCATAAACTACGGACACCCTTTTGATGACAGCAGATTTTTCTTTTCGAGATATATTTAATCTTTGCTACACAGTTTTTATTATAATGCAATGACAATGATTTTCTTTCGTTTCCTTCAGCAATTTCCAGGGCGTCACATTCTAAAACATTTCCTTTCTTTTCTCTCTCCTCAACTGCCTGAATATCCCAACAATATTATCGATCAGTCGTCCAGGAAGGATGCCCGGTTATTTTCGCCGAGGACGTTTCAAATTGAAACCATATTTTACGAGCGCCAGTTCCTCCGCGCAATTTCAACAAAATCCTCCAAGTTAATGAACAAAGTTTCCTTTTGCCCCCCTATCTCTCAATTAACGATTAACCCCGTGCTCGCCGGCGAGCGTCGTAACTTTTCGTCCACCGATATAGAGACCAGAGCGTTTTAATTACCGCGTCGCGATGCACGCTCGCCGAAACCGGGCCTGTGGACGATTTCAATGAAACTGCTAATTTCACGTGGTGTGAGTCAGACGAGAGGAAACAGTTCCCGCGACGAAACGCGGCCGAATCGCGTGCTCGTTCCGCCGGGAAGAGCTACCCCGGTCGAACTTTCCCCGGGAACGAGCGAGTCCGCGTGGAAGGGAAATGGCCGGGAACGTGGAGAGCGAGTCGACGATAAAACGGCACGGGCGAAGAATCACAGAGCGTCTTTTATGTCGATCAGTCGTTAAACCTGTACGAGAGTCTCGTGTCATATCCTCTCGTCAAAGCTCGCCCCACCCTTCGCCCCTCTCTGTCGCCGTTCCCGGTTCTCGACGAACGCCGTTCCCGTGTGCAATAAATATTCCCGGCTTCTTTGCCGGGATATTGCACTTGAAATTGAAATTGGCCCCGCCGCAGATGCGGCCCCTCGACCATCGCCGCAGGAGAAGATTGCACTCTAATTACGAGGCATCGAGCACGCGTTAAAGCAATCGTTCGCGAGTTACGACTACGTGCTTCACGGGGAATGGCATATTTTATCCTCTCAATTGGTTCATCGCAACGGGGAACGGAGAAGGTGTTTGGTGTGGCGAATTGTTTTGCGAGGTTGCATACAGCTTATGTGTCAGCTTTAACTTTATTTATGTTATAGAATACTATGTTTCAGAAAATTCTGTACTCGATCATTTTGTATCGTTTAAACTGTTAACTGTGCAGCTTTGCTTTTAACTGTGACTATTAAGAGATCGTCTTAGAACAACTTAACTTTGTTACCATGTTCATCTTTATTTTTGTTACTATATTTATGGTACACTTTTTAAGAAGTAGTGCAATTTCGATAGCCACTACTGTATTCGGGATACAAAGTGGGTTATGAGAGTTACGAAGATTAAAAATCGCGTAAGTAGATTCAGTCGGTGACATAAGTGACAGAAACATGGCTAACAGTATGAAACGAATACGGTAATGTACGATCGAAAGATATCGAATAATTTATGCAAAACCAAGTTTCTTTCGCGACTGCAGGGCTGGGGTCAAGAATTATTATCCATCTACGTTTCAGACCCCAAAATTCCTGACCCAACTCCATATGCTCGACCAGCTTAACCCCTTTGACGAGTCTGACTCGTCATAACGATATCGGACCAAACATGAATATTACGAGTCAGACTCGTGGAATCAAATTCTTTTATTGTTCTACTTCTTTATATAATATAAGATGACGCAAAGACAGTTATTTTTTTTCTTTTTACTCTCAAAACAACGTAACGTTCGAAATATTTGATATTTTTCTACCAGTTTGGCCTGGATTTCATCGAGCTAAACGGTACGGCAAGGGGTTCAATTAATTAAAACTAACGATCTGCCTCGCGACACCGCGTCAGCGCATATGCAAACGATTAACGCGCGATTTATACCTCGTTTCCGCGGCGTGCACGGTTACGAACAATTAAGTGAAGCCTACCTTCCGTTGGTGGGCAGAGGAAAGCCGTCCAGGGCCCAGGAGACCTGCGGTGTCGGGTTGCCAGCGGCGGAGCATTTCAAGGATACAGCCGGTCCCGGTTGCAGCGTTTGCTCGATGAACGAGTAGAACAGCATCGGCGGCGCGTCTGCGGACCACAAAACAGACCGCGGCACATATATTTCCCGTGGCATCCTTCGATCCCCCTTACCCCGTTCCCTCCCCCGCAAGCTGTATCACCGGCAACACTTTGTGCGGCCGGGTTTTTGTACGACTTCAAAGAAGCATTTGAAGCACGCGCGTTCGTGAAACGACCGGGGAAATATCGAAGGAAATACGAGAGCGAGCCTTTTTCCAACGTTTCCCTCTTGTTTTTTTTTTGTTTCTGCTATCTTCGTCAAGCCAAAGTTTTTCGAAGTCTCTTTCGCGTTCTATATCCATCGCGCGCAAATTAAAGGTTTCCAAAGTTTTGGCGCTGATTGAGGGCCGTTTTGGAAAATGGTACTTCGTCGTAATCCCTTCTTTGGGAGGGGGCAATTCAATGTTAGTTTAATGTAAATCTGCGAGGTAGGAAAGCTGGATAGAATTCGTGATTTTCAGGGGATCTTTAACCCTTTGACTGCCACGCTGAAATCACATATTTTGCTCAGAGGACGCCATGAGAGTACATTGCTAGATGCAATATTTCATAGAAATTAATATTTTTCTTTCTAATAAAAATTGTTAATTGTTCAATGGGGCACTTTTTACTTCAAAGTATCCTCTAATTAGTGATACTGTTCAAAATGCACTAATTGACAATTTTTATTCGACTCTTTTTATTCAACTCTTGCAATTGCAAGCAGTTGAAACGCTCCGGTCACCGATGACCAACGTGGCAGTCAAAGTGTTATATTAATGCATTCGATGCGAGGCCTAAACGATTGTCATAAAACTTTTGTCCTAACAAGCATTAATGGTGACACCATTTGAAGCATTGCGCCTACAATTAACGCCTTCGACCAATATCTTTCCGGCAACGCGAAGTTCTGCTTGATAGCATCGGTAGATGTATCGATGTCGCGCTGAAAGATCGCATACAGAATTATTATTCGTTGTTAAGAAAGGGAAACAGAACGATTCGAGTCGACCTCTGTGTTCGATCCGCAAGAATGACTACCGTTCGCGATCGAATTCATCTCGTTAAGAGCGATACACAACGTGGAGGAGAGAACGGTGGAGGAACGCGAGCGGGGAAAAAGTAGAAGTCCCCGTTTGCTCGGGGAGAAGGAAGAACAAGAGGCAAGAGCGTGAAAGACCACGGCGGATTCTTGATTCTGAAAGCCGCCACGCCTGCCTGGCTGGCTGGCTGGCTCTCCCGCGCATCGCGATAGAAAACGAAAGACAATGGGCTCGCTGCGACGGAAGCGCGTCGGAATATTTTCTCTCTCTCGATGTTTCTATCTCGACGACACGACGAAAGGGGGTCGTCGGGGATAGGAGCGGGTAGGTGGATCGGGTGGTCCCGGGAAGAAAGAAGGGAAACGCGGGGTAGGAGGACGGGAAGGTCCAAGATCGAAGCCCTGGAAGCTGGAGAGGGATGCAGAGGGATGGAGTGCTCGCGCAAGGACGAGAGCCGACTTTCCATAATTAAAAGTGTCGATTTCGTCGTCATTAAAAAAATGCTCGGGCGTGTCCCGTCGCAAAGGACAGTTCCGTCGTCTAGAAGCATAGAGCAGGACGAGAGAGAGAGAGGATGAGGCAGCTGGAACACGCCTTTTTTTTCTCCTCGTCCGGAGCGAATACATAGGCGACGAGCAGAGACGATGCTCGCGGATCCATGCGGAAATTGATGAACCCCGTCCCGATGCCTCCGAGCGATCGTCAATACGTAGCCGCGAGACCGCGAAATCTCTTCGTTCACCGGTTTCAATAAAACAGAGTTCCCGGCTGGTATTTATTTGAGAAAAGCCGGTCTCGCCACGATGGAACGGCGAAAGGAAGAGGGAAGTCGCGGGCGTTCAAGCGGAAAACAGAAAAGGAAGATGCAGCTTCTGAAAGATTGTCAAGCGTTCTTTTTTCTTTTTGCTTTCATCGGAGATAAATAAGTTTTAGAAACAGGTGGCTCGTAGATTCGAGTGACAGATTCTAAAGAATATTGAACTGAAACGAAAGAATACGATTTGATTCACTTTGATTTAGCGTATAGAATCATGTTTTTCGTGCTTTACGAAGATGTACGGGTATCTGAAATTTTGAGTTCGGGCAGGAAAATGTTGCTTCCGAAATTTAAATTGGGACGCGACAATTTTTAGGTGTCAGATTTTGAGTTTCAAATATTCGAAACTTTTCAACAACCGATTTCGATTTCGAGTATTGCAAATTTTCAGATCTCAATTCAAACAGACCTGAGACAGGGGTACCCCTAATCCTGGGTGGTTGCAAGGAGATAACTCAATATCTCCGAGATAAAACAAGGAGAAAAGAGATAACCGGTACGAAATTCTGCGCTATGTATCACCATAAAAGAAATTTCGAGAACGATGGACAAGTTTCAGACGAAAGTGCAAAAACAAAATACAAGCGAAACGTTCCACTTGCAGCATCGTCGAAGCGTATTCACCAGGCCGTGAATCTTCATTCACGCGGCCCGACAAAATACGAGACGGCGAGAACGAAATCTCATAATGCGCCGTTGCTCGTAATTTTTCACGGGAACGTAATATTCAGCGTTCTCGCGGTCGCGTTTTTGAAATACGCGAATCCCGCTCCTGTTTTATCCCTCCTCTTCCCGTTCGTTCTCCCCGTTCGAAACCCTGTACGAGACACGGTGAAATTAGAAGTGATCGCGGGATCAAAGCCGAAGGAAATCGGTCTGCGGGCGATCGAAACGCGATTCGTCTCTATCAGCTCGTCAACGAGACAACTTTTTTCCCGCCAGCCTTCCCCGGCATTAGAGGCAAGCCAGTCCGGTCTTCCCTTTTATTCCCGCCTCCTTTCTATTCGCGAAATTGCAACGAGCCAACCGGTAATCCCCCTTCTCTCTTACCCTCCCTCTCTCTCTCTTTGCTCTTTATCTCCGTCCCTCCCACGGGCTCTGTCCAGGCCACGGTACGTCCTTACCACGGTACCGCTTGCTCAAATTCCCTTTGACGTAAATTCCGTGCATTACCGACGCTGACGAGCGGGAGACGCTAACTTCATTGTTGTTTCAAAGGCCCTCCTCTGGCTGGTTTCCTCTCCGCGTCCCTCGTCCAACGGGACCACCGTTCCTCTTTCATGCGCCACTCCTCATCCATAGGTGGGCGGTCCAGATATAGGGCAAACCGCCGCGAGAGCGAGAGAGAGGAAAGAGGGGGAGACGGGAGAGAGTGAGAGGGAAGAGAGGGAGAGAATGACAGAGGAGTTGGATGGCGGTGGTTACCAAAGAGTACAGGGGTAAAGGGGGTAGTTGATGGTGGCGGTAGGTAGCGAGGCAGGAGGAGGAGAGGCGAAGGGAACGAGAGGAGCTAAAGCGGTGTGAAAGAAGCCTTCTCCGCTTCAAAGCGGAGGCCTGTTCTCTTCTTCGAGGTAACAGCCCACGTGGTCGACCTGCCCTCTACACGATAATCGAGTTCCCGGTAGATGTGATCGGTAACGCTGACTACCATTTCGTCGACCACGCTGCACCACTTCCGACGTGGACCGCGTTTCGGGAGCAGCTGGATCGATTTACCGGGCATCGATCACGTTGAAAGTATTTCGAGGACAACGAAGCCTCGTGTTCCCTACGATCGACCGTAATAATAGGGGAGTTGGGACACCGTGGTCGTTGTAAATAGTTCGCTTTGGTATCGTTGCAGAATGCATAAAGGTGTAGGGTACGTAGAACCGTCCCTATACCTGCCAGTTTTTCGGGGCGTCCCTTCTTCGACAGCGGCTGAAACGGGGACGCTAAAAATCGACAGTTACAGTTAGCAGTTAGCAACGAGTAGTTGCACCTCTGCTCTGCTGACACGTGATTAATATTGTTACTCCTTGATTAAGTTAAGTTTAATAAATATTCCGTTACTGTTTGGCGAATGTACTTTAATTCAAAATCCTAAAAAGGGATGTAGCGTGTAGGGTTCATTGATATGATGCTCCAAATTATTTTTTAATCTTCTGTCGCTCGCAACGTAATGGGATTTTGCGTGAAATTTGGCAAATTCGGTGTAACGAGCCTGAGAATTTGTGGCTCGGATCAAACCGACAAAATTTACAGGGAATTTTGCCGGGGTATCGTGACCTTTGACCGACGAATTCGCTTAAATTAATATTAACGGGACGCACTCCAGGTACGGTATTAAATTAGTCCATTTTATTCTTCGCGAACTGAGGGTGTATTTTATTTAATGGAGAATGGGAACGACAGGGGAGCGAATCATCTCTATGGTAATAGTATCACCTGAACTTTCGCGGAAACGATAAAGTTTTGAAATGCGGAAAATGAATCTTCCGGGATGACCTAATTTGCTTTGCGCCCCGGCGAAGGCGCATAGTTCCCGGAAAAGTGAATTTATACGTATGCATAGACCTATTGAAAGCCCCTCATCTGCAATTCCGATCGAAACTGCGCGGCAACTTTCCGTGTAATTTTCCTTTGTGCGGCCCAAGTCGAAATGAAGCCGGGTATGTGGAATTTGGTAATTGAGATCGAACGGATCGAATCGAACCGGATACGTGTATTATCGTCGTTTCGTGTTCACGCACTTCCGCGTGCGAGTCACGGGAGCAGCATTTTGAATAACCGTTCATCAAATATCGTTCGATATTTTCTGCGGGCGTCTTGGGAAGTGTTCGAGAAAATGGTGGTAAGTTACCCTAGTTTTAGAGCAGTAACCTACTTTGTTGCCCTTGTTCAAATTAAACGACGAAGCTTGTTACCTTTACTTCGTGAAAGGTGTTACTAATAATTATATTAAATTTTGTACTAAAAGCCGTAACCATTTTTTATTAATTTTATAATCGACCATCCCTTCTTTCGAGAAGTACTCTTAAAAATTACGAATAATATAAAATCTTGTAAGATAAATTCGGATTATCGTGAATTAATTTTACAAACTACTAACTTCGTTATTTACCAATATAAAATCTTGAAAGATAAATTGAGATTATCGTGCATTAATTTTATGAATTGCTAAATTTGTTATTTACTAATATTACTATTTTTCAATTTCATCGTTCACCACTAGTTATATTATATAATATAATGATCATTACCGCAGATGCTTGAATGCCTTATTATCAACGAAATGTAGCTTCTTCGAGCTACACAAATTTAAAGAATGGAAGAATAACATTTTCGTAGCATTTCGTGCATTCAAATCGATGCTCCCTTCGTATCTACTTCCGTGGAGGAGAGAAACAGGGTGTAAATGTTTCTTACCGCCCAATTGCAGCTCCGCCGAGGCCTGTGCGGTGTCGCCTTCCGCTCGTCTGACAATACATTGATACATTCCACGATCCTCTTTGCTGATCCCGTTCAGCCTCAATAATTCCGATTGTCTGCCTGTGCCAGGTAGCTGGCGGCCGTCCTTGTACCAGGTAACAAAGTGTGGGCCAGCCTGTGGATGCGTGCTGACCTCGCATCTGAATTCGGCATTGCCACCTAAATGGACGCTCAGTAACGGCGGCGTCACTTCTACGTGCAACGGGGCGGTCACGATCAACCTGGAGAACAGTTTCCCGTGTAACTTCGCTTCCGTTTCAGCTACAGTTGAACCCAATTTACATCGAATGTAACAACGAAAACTTGGGTTGGATTTTATTAACACATTCGTCCCCAAATATGGGTGACACTCTTTTTCTTAAAGTTAAATAAGAATTTTAAAAGCAATTTTTAACGGACTAAGCACCGAACTGTATAAAAATATAAATTGTATAAAATAAAGATGAAAATTTAATATATATAAAAGGCTAGAATTTTTACTGTTTTCATGTTTCTTTTGCCCCAATTTTTTATGCAATCGGATTTGGGCTCGGCGAGAAACTCACCCCAGTCACGTTGGGCGACGAATGTGTTAAAACGGATGTAACAAATACAATAAGCGTAGTAGCACGGACTTGGGAAAATACTAATGACTGTCTGTGAGTTCCGGAAAATTGCCCTTAACACTCAGCCGACCGAATGGGAAAATGTCCCATTTTTTTCGTGACAAAGCAGTGTCATTGATTCTATTTACTATTCTTATTAGTTGGTCCTAAGCTGATGTTGAATTTATTAAAAATTGTATTTTGGAACATTTATGAACAATACTAGTTTAAGACTAACTAACAACAAAAGCAAATAGAATCAATTGCAGGGCTCTGTTGAAGACAAAGTAGGAGATCTCCCTATTCGGTCGGCTAAGTGTTAAAAGTTTGCAAAACGACAAATTCCTTTGCAATCTTTCCTCTAAACTACACGTAAACGCAAAATTTCAGATATCAAGTGTCAGATGAAACCCTAAACTCTGCTTACAAAAAGGCATATACAAAAATTCGCCAAATGGGAAATTCGAAGTGTTCAAAACCAGCTCGGCAGGAGAAAAGAGGAAACGAGTCTTGAACTAGTACTGTTCACAAATTTTTAATAAATTCAACATCAGCTTAGGATCAACTAATAACAAAACCAAACAGAATCAATTGCAGTGCTCTGTTGAGGACAAAATGGAAGATCTCCCCATTCGGTCGGCTAAGTTTTAACCGTTTGAGTGCTGAGGAGTACTATCGCGCTCCTCTTACGTTGTGCCAAAATTGCAAAGAGCACAATAGAGCTCTTTCTTTGTTATGCCAAGACTGCATATGCCAAGAGACCAATAACACTGTTCTGAATCGGTAAAAGTTATACATCCAGTAAAGCTCGTTGCGTTTACTGAGCATATGAATTATGTTAACGCTAGAACTACCGGCGTTTAAAGTGAAAATTAATTCTTTGCGATAGTTTTAGTACTTGGTGATGAATAAGAGCAGGTGTTTGGAAAGCTCTTTTCGTTAACCGTTGGTAGGTCAACCGCGACCCAAGTATTGAAGAATAATGAACGAACAAGACTTTAAAGTTAATACAATCAATACTTTTTCATAATTTAACGTTCTTCCTAAGCATTCTGACCTAGTTTCAAACACTTAAGGCTCTTAATCTTTTGTAATACCTAAAAGGTTCTTATTTTTCTGTAAATTTTTTCCTTTGACAATTTTCGCTCTACCTTGCTCGGTCAAAGTAAAGGAGAATATTATTCTTCAGAAATTATATCATGGCACTGGACTTGTTATTAAACTTTTTTAGTCACAAATATTGTTTTTGAATTACCGAACTTCGGCGCTGGCTTCGCCTCCGGCATTGGACGCAGAGCAGCGATAAATTCCACTGTCTTCCAACGTGACAGCTTCGAGGGCTAGAACGGATCCGAGTAACCTGGTCCTTGGTCCAGAGAGTACCAACATCGGCTCGGAACCAGTTTGCGCGTACCACCTGAAAGTCGTACACCTTTTGTTGTATTTCAATTTCATCGATCGTCACCGATCAAAGATTCCCAAACCCTATAAAATTCATATTTTACTCGATTTATACCTTTATCTCGCTAAATTCATTTCATAAAAAGCTAGATATCAATAATGTTTACACCCACATAACTTCTAAATATTAATAATTTTTTGATAAATTAAAAAAATTAATAAACTTTTTAAAATAAAATATTGTAATACTTTAAATAAAGTATTGTAGTATCGTGGTTTTAAGGACCAGAAAAGTGAAAATGTGGGTCGATTAGACGAAAATCAGGCCCATTGGAAAAAACCATTGGCGACTGACAATTCACCGACGAGTTGGCAATGTTTAGGTAGCGCGGGGAGGGAAGAGAGAAAAGTCCTATAAGGGTTTCCTCGAAAGAGAAAAGGAACAAGCGTTGAATAGAAAACCGAGTCGTAGAGTCGTAAAAAGAGCTAAGGATTAAACATAGAGTCGGGTAGCAGAGTTGAATTAGAATTTACTGTACACTGTATATTTTTGCCATTATTCATATTAACAATAATAAATAATCTTAAGAACCTTTATTCTACAGTATTAATAATTTTTTCACTTTAAATAGTGTCACATTTAGCTCCATCTTCGAGATAATCAGTATTCTCAAATTACCCCACCTAACATGATATAATTTCTCAAATTCTTGGGTTCGCGTTTCGTCCAAAGTTCCTCGCAAAAATCCTTTGTGGCTGTCCGCGAAAATAGGTCCTGGCAACGTTCCATTCCGCCCACGGCCTCGTCGCGGAAAATGTTCAAACGTCGCGCTAGGCTTTTCGGTGCTAACGCGGTTTGCATAATTGCGAGTTAATGCGCCACCCGTCTTCCCTTTCGATGCTCCCCTTTCCTGGACGAGCGGGTATAATTTTTCATCGAAAAGCAAAGCGCATCGGGCGAATGGCAGGAGAAGGAGGAGAGAGAGAGAGGGGCGAGGAACGCTTCAATTTCGCTGGCTTTTCGAGAAGGACGACCTAGAAACGACATCGAGCCGCATCCGCCGTCGCGAGCGTTTATCCCGGGGATTCCCGGCTCTCTCTCCCGTCTTCCCAACTTCTTGACAGTTTTCGATCGAGCCTCGATCCACTCTCCAGGAGATCTCTTGCTCCCTTTTCTTCTCGTTTTCCTGCACTTTCTCCGCTCGCCCGTCCTCCGCTTCCTTCCCGCGGATCACTTCGGGACGTCGTTTTCTTGCACCTTTGCTCGTTCCGGGACTACGCGATACGTAACAGAGCTCTGACATCCCGGGGGAATCCCAGCCGACATTTCCGGGCGAGTTATTGGAGTAAAAGGGGGGCAAGAAGTTGGCGTAGAAACTCGTCCAGCGGATCGGTTTTCCGTTTTCTTTGACGGTGTTAAGCTGCCACGGTTCGAGTGAAATTGTGTTACGCATGCGCTTATTAGATTGCTCAGAAAGTTTGTGCCAATTTTTAACTGTTTCGAATATGTTGGAAATATTTTTGTTACCTTTGCTGCTTGATGTTTGACACTGATTCTGTTGGTAGAAGTATTATTGATATAAATATTTTTGTACGGAGCTGGTGGAATTATTGTCAATGAGTTAAAGTGTTAGTTGTTTCACAGGAAATTCGTAGAAGCGCTTCGATTTTTATACTGGTATTTAATTACCAATAAATTAGAATATATTTGCGATTAAATATGTTATCGATCGCTCAAACATTTCAGTGCCCGGTTTTCGCTTCAGGTACCTGAAATTCTAAGGCACCCGAGTATTGCAAACTTTCTGGTAAAACGTGAGCTCCTCCGGCACACAATTCTTCGCTCGTAAATCCACATTTGAACCTAAATCACGCGGCAACACGAGTCCGGCTTGTTATTTCATTCGAACGGATTAGTATAGCTGGATCATTCGAGCACGTTCTCTCGCAAAACAGCTTGGCACGCCGCATTGGCCAGGGATATCGTCGATAAATTTTCATCCCTCCAGATGTTTCTTGTCCCGTGCACGCATTTGCCCGTCAGTGCAGACTAAGGGAAGGGGATCCGGAAATTGTATGGGAAAGAGAACGAGCACGAGAAAGTGAGAGGAAGAGAGAGAGACAGAGACAGAGAGGGAAAGAGAGAAAGGAAGAGAAGGAGACAGATAAAGAAAGAAAGAAAGAGAGACAAATACAGAGAAGGAGAGAGAGAGAGAAATAGAGAGACCACGACAGAAAGGGAAAGGGAGAGGAAGAGAGAGAGATACAAAGATAGAGAGAGACAGAAATAAAGAGGGGGAGACAGAGAGGAACAGAGAGAGACAGAAATAAAGAAGGGGAGACAGAGAGAAAGAGAGAGAGACAAAGACAGAGAGAGGCAGAAATAAAGAGGGGGATACAGAGAGGAAGACAGAGAGGGGGAGAGAAACAGAAAGAGAGGGGAAGAGAGAAAGACAGAGACAGAGAGGGTGAGAGAGAAATGAAGAAAGAGAAAGAGAGAAAGAGAAGAGGAAGAAGAAGGAAAGGGTCTGTAGAGCGGAAGACTCCTCGAAGATCTGGTGAGCGACATGGAGAGTTTCCGATTGTGCTCCGTTCGCGAGGCTTCACGTTCGAGTGCTCCCACTTTTCCTCGATCAAAGTCGCGCCCGGTCCTTATTCCTTTACTTACCCTCCACCTCGAACATTCCTGTCTTCGATCCTCCTTCCGCTCTCGGCCTCTTCTGGCCGCACTTTTTCTCGTTCTCTCTTGTTTCATCCCTCGCCAACAGGGACGGGTGGCAATTTTCTTGTAGGCAGAAACGACGGATTAGAGGACAGGACGTTTCTTTGCGCTTTTTGTCATCTTTTCAATGCAAGGTCTGCACCAGTGTTGAAATGGGAAGATTCTCTTCGAACAGGAGCTTATACGAGCGGGTGAAATGTATTGTTGCGTCGATTGTAGTGATTCGCATTGTCGTACGTTGATTCAACGGTTTCATTCAATTTTTCATCGATTTTTACCAGCTTTGCTGTTAATTTAACGTCCACGAATGTTCCACAGCTTGTTTAAATTTTTTTTAATAAATTTTAAAACGTTTATCGCTTTTATCACGAATTTTTATTGTATGCCTTTGATTCTTCAGCGACCAACAAAATCTTTGCGTTTCTGTATCGAAGGAATGTATTCATGCCGTTAACAAAAGGTGCATTTCCTACGACGTCGTATTCTCTGGATGAACACTCGATTTATACGGAATTTCCGCGTTTCCGTTTTCACGAACGTTCGTTTCCGTCGCTTTGAACTCGCAACGGCCTGTGTCTCGCGTTAAATTCGTTCACATTGTTTGCAATAATAATAACATTAAATTTACCAACAAACACGCATCGGTTTTCGATTACCCGTAATTATTCCCATGATTATTTGAACGTGTTATAATCGGCTCAATTTGCGTTTGCCCGTCAGTTAATCAGCCGTGGATAAAAGTGAAGGTACAACGTCATTTATAAATCCTGTGAGCTTCAAATAAAATGTTAAAACCGAAATTTGAAGTCGCATCAAGTGAAAAGCTCTTTAGAAACGGGTACAATACAAAAATCAGTAGTATAGACGGTCATAAGTCAGACGTAAGGTGTTTGTTGCTGTTAAAACTAATTATCGTAGAAAAATTATAATCACCTATGCTCTCCTAAGCATTTAAACATTATTCTTCAAGAAAAATTAAACGAGAAGCTAAATTCTGTTCGCCATTGTTTGGCCTACGGTTAATGTCCGTCATATTAATTTCAAGTTAATCAATTTACCAAAAGACCCGACACGATCGTCCCTTAGAAACTAATTCCAAGCTTACGCGAATAATTAGTTAAGCGATAGGTTCGTTTTCCAGCTGCAACCCGAGCTTTCTTTCCATTCCAAATTCATTGAATTCCCAATGAATTATGGACGGCCGGGTATCTCGGCCAATTCAACCTCGACCCTATTCGAGCGGATTGCCTTAATTAATCTTCCCGGATGGAAACTCACCGATATTCGGGAGTAGGGCAGGCCTGTGCCACGCAGACTAACGACGTTGATTCATCTTGAGCGACGTGAATCACGCCGGAGTTTTCAAGAATCACCGGAGGCATCACCCCTCTGTGATCTGCAAAAAACAAAAGGTCGTCCCCGGATCGGCTAACGCTTTGACCGCCACGTCGGCCATGTCTGGCCGACCACTGTTTCTCCTGTGACGACACGGTGGTCATTGATGACCGGAGCGTTTCAACCGCTTGCAATTGCAAGAGTTGAATAAAAAAGGTCAATTAGGGTATTTTGAACAGTACCGCTAATTAGGGCATACTTTGAAGTAAAAAGTGCCTCATTGAACGATTAAAAATTTTTATTAGAACATTAAAAATAAAATATTAATTTCTATGAAATATTGCATCTAAGAGTTGAATAAAAATTGATAGTTAGTGGATTTTGAACAGTAGCGCTAATTAGAGGATACTTTGAAGCAAAAAGTGCCCTATTGAACAATTAAATATTTTTATTAAAAAATAAGAGATTAATTCATAGGAAATATTGCATCTAACTAAGAGTTGAATAAAAATTGTCAATCAGCATATTTTGAACATTACCGCTAATTAGGGAATACTGTGAAGTAAAAAGTGCCCTATTGAACAATTAAAAATTTTTACTAGAAAATAAGAGATTAATTTCTACGAAATATTGCATCTAGCGATGCACTCCCGTGGCGTCCTGAGGGAAACACGTGATTTCAGCGTGACAGTCAAAGGGTTAACGCGGCCTGGTAATTCAACGGGATATTTCGATTCTCCGTGTCGCGATCGCGATCGAAGGATCGATTCATACTCCACCTGCTATCCTGATGTTGGCCACCGAGCTGACGACCACCTGTCTGGTGAGACGATGCATCGTTCGACATCTGTAACCGTGTATCTGGTCGCTGAACTCGAGATTGTGAACGAGAAGCTCGCCGGTTGGCAGCAGGTGAAACTTCCCGTCTGAAACGCATACAACGGAACAGAGTTTACGGTTTCCTGTCTTGCAACATTATTTGCCCGAGTAATTCAATCTCCGTTATCTTGGAAAGACACCGACTGCATTGATTGAGGTAGGGAAGAAACGTGTTTCGTCTAATGGATAGATGCGAGAAAGCGTTAATATAGAACAAAGTTAAAAAGGGCATATCATTTACTTTTTCTGTCCTTTTTCTGATACATGGTATTAGGGGGACTCCAACTCTAAATATTTTACTCAAAAACGAATTAATTTTTATCGATCCTACATTGAAAATTTGCCTACTAGATGGCAAAAGGTTGTTGATAACGAGGGCCTTTACATCATTGATTAAAAATAAGAACTCGTTAGGCAAAAGATTGTTGATAATGAAGGCAATTACATCATGGATTAAAAATAAAAACTCACTAAAAATTTATGTGTTTGAATTTAATGTAAGAAAACGACATTACTTTCCAGTCCTCCTAATATATACGATTCGATAGATGAATATTAAATGTAGAAAGGTTGGATTCGAGAAATAAAACAATGGCAGTGAACGGGTTAAAGCGAAACGCCACGATTTCTGCACGAAAGGGAAAGAGTCGGGGACGCGAAATTCGCAGCGGAAATGCAAGGTTGTTGATAATAATGGCGATTACATCATTGATTAAAAATAAAAACTCACTAAAAATTTATGTGTTTGAATTTAATATAAGAATACGACATTACTTTCCAGTCCTTCTAATATATACAATTCGATCGGTGAACGTTAAAGGTAGAAAGGTTGGATTCAGGAGATAAAACAATGATAGTGAATGGGTTAAAGCGAAACGCCACGATTTTAACAGGAAAGGGAAAGAGTCGGGGACGCGAAATTCGCAGCGGAAATATAACGCGGAATTTCCTAATCTCTGTATTATTCATATCTGGCGCGCGCCGCAATAATTGGCTCGGACGTTTTCCAATAAACCCCGGGCACGCCGATTCCGAATTATCTTTAATAACTCCGAGCCATCCATGCGCGAACTATCTTCCCCCTCGCGTTCCCTTCTCTCGCCTCTCGCGAATATTTTCGCGAACGGTTTTACCGTTACGATAATTATGCTAATTCCGGGATTTCCACGGGCCCATTTCGGATGACTGGCGGAGATACAATCTCCCGGTTCTTGCCCGGGCTTAAGCCCGGAGCTCGTTCCTTAGATAAGCCCGAGCAACGTTAATGACGGTAGTTATCCTAAACATTCGCAGTCGTTTCGCGAAACCCCCTCCCCCGTAGCCGGGGGATCCTTAAAGTGGCTCAACGAATACATGATTATCTTGCTTTGGTAGGGGTCGCCTTATTCCTGGTTTCTTTGCTTCATCTTTTTTGTTTGTTTTGTCGTTGCTCATTGTATTCCAATCGTTTTCCTGTTGTTTCGTTTGTAGCGTTTACATTGTTTTAACCCTTTTGTTGAGGTATAGGAAATTTATTTAATTTATTTTTATACCGAAATGGTTTAGGGGGTAGCCAGGTATAAAATGTATGCACTGTCGCCGCATTTAGTTAGTCGCTATTTGTGTTGTGCGCCAATCATACAGACCACCGATATTCTTTATTAATAAATATACAGTTCATTTTTCCGTTATATAAGTTCTTTTTCCACATAATCCCTCAACACCTTTGCACTCGAGAGGTGACTGTTAGTCGTGTAATGATACTAGCTTCAAAAATTTTCAAATTCGAAATAATTACTAGGATTCGCCTATGTTAAACGTCATTTAGTTTAGTTAAGTGATGTACTAAAATTTACATACGTGACTATTTAACCTTTAAGTTTGACTAATAAACAAACTAACTAAAGTCTGAAAATTTGCGAAACTCATTCGTTTGGTAATTAATAGTCATCTCTTGAGCGCAAAGGGTTAATTTTCCTGTTTGATTAGAATCACGGCTGCGATCAATCTTCTTTCATTCTTCATACTTTTCACTTTCACGATTTTTCCCCTCCATCGCTTTCACTTTCTTGTCTCAATCCTTATTTCATTCCTCGTTTCTTCAACGTCAGGCGCCTTTATCTATTTCTCTTCATCTCGCCCCATCGATTCCCCATTTTCTTCAATTCCTTATTTCCACCGCTCCACTATTTCTCACGTTTTCCCCTGCCGGGAGCTTTTCAAATCCAGCTGTAAATCTAGCACATTACTATGAAGCTCAACATAGAAATTTTTGTCTTCAGGGTGCCATTTTTAGGTCGTTCAAAAATTATGCTCATCTACGGTAATTTTATTTATTTGTATCACATAACAGTGTCCCCAAGGAAATCTATGTGTCGTTCATTTAAAGCACTACATTCTCTTCTACCCTTTTTCCTTCTTATCTTGTATGAACCCCACCAAATTTGAAAAAATCGTGTTTAAAAGTAACAAAGGATCACAATATTTACTCAAAATACTAGTAGTATACTTATTTAAAGCAATACGTTCTCTTCTACCCTTTTTTCTATGAACTTCACCAAATTTGAGAAAATCGTATTTAAAAGTAACACAAAAATTTCAATATTTACTCAAAATGCTAGTAGTATACTTATTTAAAGCAATCCGTTCCCTTCTACCCTTGTTCCTTCTCTTTTTCATGGACTCCACCAAATTTGAGAAAATCGCATTTAAAAGTAACAAAGGATTACAATATTTACACAAAATGCTACTCAGCAATAACGATGCACGTGTATATTATATGAAAATTGAACTTTTAGAGAATATGAGCGTCGCTGTTGCATCCAATGGCCCTGCCTTTAGAGTCGCAAGCGTAAAGTTCCGTCGACGCTTCGATCCCTCTCCTTTAATCCCCAATTTTTCGTCTCCTCTGTTCCTTGTTAGCAGGCATCCTTATCTCCCGCGCACGTAACCGAGTCTACGTGCTACAGCGCATTCGGCCGCGAGACATTAGCACAGCTAAGACCGGCTGAGATAAGCGGTCCTCCTAAATAGCGATTGTCGGCCAAGTCAGCCGGCCTGGATGGGTTATGTAGCTTCGGTATTACACTCGATGCTACTACCTATGGCTGCCCGCTCGGCTCCTATTCAAGGTAGATAGAGGCCACGTATGTGCTCCGCCGCTCTATGTGCACCGACATAGGTACATGCGCGTCGTATATACCCTGTGGGGGGAAAGGGGGTTGGACGGGTGGGAGGACCTCCGGTGACTACCTCGAATTACGTGCAGCCTGACCATGGCGCTATTAGTAAGATGGATATGTTACGCTTACGGAAATATAGCGCCACCGAATGGGAACAAAGGCGTCGCGATATTATGTACGAAATTCCGACCGACAATGCTCGAACTTCAGGCTGCGAACGGACCTGGTGCTAAAGGATGCGATGGAGAATGAAAAAAAGCACGGGGGGGAGGGTAGTTTAGAGAGTGAACTTTGATATGTTAGGTATAGATGAAGGTAGACAGTTAAAAAGGTATGAGTGTTAATTATTTTAACACTATTCCTACCGACATTTCACGTTATTCGACCGGTCGCTGTAGGTAAGACAGACAATACAAATTTTTCTTAGAAAATAAACAATAAAAAAAGAAGTGGATATTGAAAAATGTATTACACGTATATTTGAGGAAAAGTCGTAAAGTTTAAAGGCGATTCAATTACGTTGTATGTAGGAAATTCTAATCAAAATTTTAAAAACGGTCATTTGACTGGTTGTGTTAGGAATAGTGTTAAGGTATAGAAAGTTAAAAAGGTTTGAATGTTAATTATTTTAAGGTGTAGAAAGTCAAAAAGGTATGAATGTTAATTATTTTAAGGTGTAGAAAGTCAAAAAGGTATGAGTGTTAATTATTTTAAGGTGCAGAAAGTTAAAAAGGAAACAGAGAGAATTGTTTTTCATTGAATTGAGTAAATTGATAAATAGGTGAGCAATATTGATATTCACGGTTTAATGATCTTTTTCAAGTAAAATGGTGAATATTACAGTTCTCGTGTAAAAAAGTGTATTACCACTTTGATGGAATCTGATGAAATGTTAAATTTAAACGATTCGTTGCATCGTGAATTATTTCATCCCTTCGTTTTCTTAATACACCACGCTGACCGTTTTGCAATATCCGCCACTTTAACGGAAGCGATTAATGCTCACATTTTCTCGAACACCACCGATGACACGACCACTTTCGTTTAATCGACGAGTGCCGAACACACGCGCTCGATTTCGAAATTTTCTCCAGTCCCTGTTCGCCCGTACACCAGAACTTTCAATTCCAACGTAGAATTAAATCGGGAACAAAAGGCGAGAAAAAGGACCACTGGGAAAAGGCAACAACGTGTACGCACGCTGGAAACAATGAAACGGTGTTCCGATATCGTTTCATTCCCGCGTGTTTGTGCACGCGCGCGCGTTCTACCCTTTAACGAGTCGCGAGACCAAGCTGCGAGCGCGTGCAACCTTTCGAGAGCGTGGGTTTAAACAATATAACCGCACAAAGACGACTCAATTGGTGTGCTCTTACGCGAAGCAATTAAAACTTTCCCGCTCGTTCATCGCGACAATTCCCCGCTTGTTCCGCGGGCAAACGCTCTGACCGATCGTCTTTCGAAACAAGTGTTACGAAGTCGAAGAATTCTGGTAATATGATAATAATCCTATCGAAAAAATGTTACGACGTCGAAGAATTTTCATAATATGGCAATAATCCTTTCGAAAAAATGTTATGACGTTGAAGAATTCTGGTAATCTGATAATAGTATTTTCGAAAAAATGTTACGACGTCGAAGAATTTTGGTAATCTGATAATAATCCTTTCGAAAAAATGTTACGACGTTGAAGAATTCTGGTAATATGATAATAATCCTATCGAAAAAATGTTACGACGTCGAAGAATTTTCATAATATGGCAATAATCCTTTCGAAAAAATGTTATGACGTTGAAGAATTCTGGTAATCTGATAATAGTATTTTCGAAAAAATGTTACGACGTCGAAAAATTCTGGTAACATAATAATAATCCTTACGAAAAATTGTTACGACGTCAAAGAATTTTGGTAACATGGCAATAATCTTTGCGAAAAAATGTTATGACGTCAAAGAATTTTGGTAATATGATAATAATCCTATCGAAAAAATGTTACGACGTCGAAGAATTTTCATAATATGGCAATAATCGTTTCGAAAAAATGTTATGACGTTGAAGAATTCTGGTAATCTGATAATAGTATTTTCGAAAAAATGTTACGACGTCGAAGAATTTTAGTGATATGGTAATGATTCTTGTTGTACGTGTACTCAAGGGTTTATGGAGATGAGTTGTGTGTGTGGGTGTATGTGTGTATGTGGATGTATAAGCATGTGGAATTAATTGTTGGCTGATCCTGATGGATGCGAGGGGATAGGTATGTGTAATGGACGCGTACAGGATGTAAGTTACACAGAATATATCAAAGTTATGGGCACGGACGAAGGAAACGCGAAACAGCTAGGGACATTCTAGAGATCTTCTCTGAAAATCCGAATTAAGGTAGATTTAGTGAATATTGAGTACGAGGATTAACTGTAACTATTGGTAATTAATCTTATTTATGGTGAGACACGTAACTCGAATAATTTTTAAGATACCTTCTTCTGCAGATAAGTGTTTTATATAAAAATTACACGATATCGATCATTAGCTGTGGAGAATATTGAATCTTCAGAATATCGTCATTTGTTAACAGATTTGAAAAGTTTATAGAAGTTAATTGGCATCGTTATGTTCAAGGCAAGTAAAGCTTAATATTGTCTTATAGAAAATCATTATTTTTTTTACAATATTTATCTGCACATCCAACAAAGGTCAGAATGTAAAAGTGAAAACTTAAGAAATAGGAAAACTAAGTGTATATTCGGTAAAACGAATTTATTATTCGCGAAACAAATTAATTTTGTTCGTTTCTTCCGTTCAATTTGTTTCGAAGAAGAATATCCAACTTGTCGATGATATTTCGATTCATGTCGAGGGTATTATGATTCCGGTCAGAAAACGGGGTTTCCGTCCGGCGGGCTTAAAGGATTGACGGAAGCGGAGCAGACAAAAGAAGTCGGTGAAATTTAATTTCTCGCGGACATCCGGCACGCTGAACACGTTTCACTCCCGATTCGAATGATATTGTGGATTTTGTACTGGATTTGTTGCATCCCTGTTGCTGGCCGTTTCCTGAGACCAGACGCGGCTCATGCTTGTGACAGGAAACGGCGAGTAGAATAACCGACGATCTTTGGATTACGTTGCAAACAGTCGAATATATCATTTTTACGTAAATTCGTATTTCCATAACGATTGTTAAAAAAACGAGAATTAAATAGAAATTCATGTCACTCTTTGAATATTATTATCGTATTATACGGGACACTTTGAATTGAAAAACAGTTAACACAAATTAATTAAACCTCTGAAAAGCACTTCCGAACCTTTAATTGCACTTAGGACATAAGAAATCTGAGAAGTACACATGGAAAAATAAAGGAAAATTGCACGATTGAATATTTTAAATTTTAACTTACAACGCCAGCATAGTACTTTATATTTTTTAACGTTAGAGCAATCAAATGTAGACCAGAATCTAAATCATAATTATCTAGAGAAGCTTTATAAATTCTCAGAAATTTACTTTGATTTCTTATAAAAATTCTATATAACGATCTGTATTCATTACATCGATTTTCCTTTAATCTAATCTTCAACTCAATTTCATTTTCACAGTTCATCTAATTTCACTTAGGATTTGAGAATTCCGTAGAACTTCGAATATTCGAATACACGTCGAAAAATAAAGGAAAATTGCACGATTTTAAACTTTAACTTACAAAGCCAGCATTCTGTTTTATATTTTTTAACTTTAGAGCAATCAAATGTAGACCAGAATCTAAATTATAATTATCTACAGAAGCTTTATAAATTCACTGATGTAAGATGTATTTCCAGAAATTTACTATGATTTCTTATAAAAATTCTATATAAAGATCTGTTTTCGTTACATCGATTTTCCTTTAATCTAATCTTCGACTCAATCTCATTCTCACAGTTCAATTTCCCAGAAATGCATTAAAACCCATGGCCTAATCATTCTGTCTTCCATCCCTTACGTTTCCCCACTCCCCTTCCTAACCCTGAAAGAGACGAATACGTTGGCTATTGTAGGTGCTGCGGTGTCTAATAGCCATAGCGCGTTATAAATCAGGGCCGACGAAGACAGTATCCTTGACAGCCGCTTGATCTGTGGCGGTACCTTCCGCACTTACCACCGGAGCGCTTTCCATCAGTCCCCAATTCCCATAAGGCCTTGGTGCTGTATACAGCGGATCTGATTCCTCGAAATAGACCCTTTGCCCCGACGCTCGAACGCTTTGCACGCGCGATACGCGGATGTGTGAGTTGGTTTGCTAAACAGCCAGCTTGACAAGTTCACCAACAGATAATAGACGAAACGTGGCAAGGTTCGCGAGAGATCCGGCGGATTAGGATGCTCAGACCGTGAATACTAAAGAGAGTGCCGCGAAGTTTGATGAGCACCGGCTCCGCTGGGGGAATCTGATCGTTCCCGTTTTAAATTCGCATACGTAACTAACGTTTGCCTCGACTTATGTTTGCATCCAGTCAGATTTTCTTTGTCGAACTTTTACGTGTTCAATTTAAATTTAGTTTTGTAAATTGTACTTAGGAAGTTGTTTAATTGTTTTAAAATTCTTTTATTTGCACTTGGACGATTTATGGTTGAGCTGTATCCCTAGTTGGACTTGGTACCTTTCCTCGGTCGATCTTTCAAAGGGTTTTCTCATAGATTGGACGTAGGTACTGTAACTCTGTTTAGTATTCGATGCTTTCAATACCTTTAGTGTCAAATTTTTCAAGTGAACTATACGCAAATTACTATACATTATCACTAACTCTGTTAGTCTTCAGAATCTTCTCTTTAATCCCGCTTCTCATTTACTTCCACGCGAAATTTGTCGAGCTTTTACGTGTACAATATAAATTTAGTTTCGAAAATTGTACGTAGGAAGTTGTTTAATTGTTTTAAAATTCTTTTATTTGCAGTCGGACGATTTATGGTTGAGCTGTATCCCTAGTTGGACTTGGTACCTTCCCTCAGTCGATCTTTCAAAGAGTTTTCTCATAGATTGGACGTAGGTACTGTAACTCTGTTTAGTATTCGATGCTTTCAATACCTTTAGTGTCAAATTTTCCAAGTGAACTATACGCAAATTATTATACATTATCACTAACTCTGTTAGTCTTCAGAATCTTCTGTTTAATCCCGCTTCTCATTTACTTCCAGGCGAAATTATTCCAATTAAATTCGTATAACCTATCAAGGGATCCAATATCGCAAATTTCTCCGTTCAAAACGATAGAGAAAGAGAGAGAGAGAGGAAAGAAACACGTTAACAATTTTTCCTTAACGAAGAATTGTTCGTTCGCCGCGCAAAAGAAACTTCGTTCCGAAAGCGCGTGCAGTCAGGTATACGCTAATGGCACCGCGTAAAAAAGGGGGAAAAAATTCTAACGAGGAGAATAACCGTAGAGAAAGCGGAGAAGTTCCATTGGAAAAACCGACCAACGGGGAAGAGGGGCAGGCACCGTTGAAAAAAAAGAAGATGGAAAAACGAAAAAGCGGCCTCGCAAGCGAATTTTATGTATCGCGCGATAACGGCGACGGTTCATGGTGTCGCGGCGCCAATATCTTCGCGTCGCGAGGGTGGTCCGCGCGGAATTTTCCTTTTTTTCCCTCTTTACCGCCGTGTCTTTCCTATTTCTGTTTTTTTTTTTCTTTCACGGTCGGGTCGCATAAAAGTTATACGGCGGTTCCACCACGCTCGGAAACCGAACGACAATGCCCGCTTGGATCCCAGCCAGCTTTGTACTTCCGCTTCGGGCCCGTTATCGACGATGAATATGATGCTTGCTCGTCCCGACCGCCTGGACGCGATCATGAAATTTGTCGCAGCGCGTCGGGGAGACAAACGAAATGTTCAACGAGAAGTGTGTGTTAGCGACACCGCGTTTTGGGTGGTCGCTGAAGAAGGGCCTAGACCGTAATTTAGGCGAGTGACCGATTTATGATTGGGTATCTGGTGTGCCTAGCGAGAGAACATGTAACAAAGCATGAATGCAACCCCAAAGCGCCACTTGACGGCTGGCACCTCGAAGGCGTGCAACCATCGGGCGCCTAGGGATGTATTGCTTATGTTAGTCATGGGAAAGTCTAAACATCGCGAGCAGCCCGACGTTGCGTCGCCAAAAAGAAAGGAGCTTTGTCCTGTAGGATCTGGACACGGAGTGGGGAAGGCTATGCAGCCTTCGGGAAAGAGGACTGTGATGAACCACACAGCACTCAAAGTACCCACAAAGTTTTAGCAATTCTTTATGCTTTGAACCCAGGCTCCTCTGGAACCTTTTTTTTACGATTAGGTGGTGGAACATTAAAAATTCAACATTTTTTATTTCGAAGGTTTTGCTTTATCACACATCACTATAATGTTATGTTTAAAATTCGTGAAAAAGCATTGAAACTATTAACTTTCTTAAAAGAAAAAATTCATTCAAACGTATACCATTACGTTTCACATACTTACAAAATTTCATTAAAAACTTTCGTTGAATCAGAATATTAAGGTCAAATGAATTTGTTTGTAACACAGTGTAGGAATACTTTTTGGAGCCACTGTGTGCATTTCTTTCGTGTACACTCGGTGACAATATTCTCGAGCGAGAGCGAGAGCGTTGCGAAATTATTGTCTTACATACTTATTTTTTTTTTTTACACGTGTCAGTCCGGCGTATTTTGTGTTTCCAATTTGAATGATAAAGGAAACGGCGCGGCGGCTAGAAGGAAAATAATTACGGGGAGGGTGGATCGCGAAAAGATCGCGAAGGATCATCCTCAAACGGCATTAACAACGCCGCGTCGCGTCCAATTAAAAGGATTACTAATTAAGCTTACTAATTAATAGCGCGGGGGCCGGCGTGATATTACGTTTTAATTACCGAGTATCATCTTTTTCAATCCGGCCCGCACTATCGCGGCCCGGGAGAGGCAAGACCGTCCGACGTTCTTAAATCCAATTAATTTCTACGACTATTAACGAGCGAGCCGCTCGACCGTTACGAGGTCGATGTCCCCGACGAGAGCTCGCCCGCGACCTAGCCCACAACGACTTCGGCGCCGGGAAAGGTGATGCGAGATTATTGTGGATATTAAATTTCACTGTACAGCTGCTAGGCCGCGCGCCGCCGCGACCGGATATTAAATTTTAGTCCCGGTAAGCAATGCCGCCATTATACCTCGCGCGATCCTTCTATCTACGCGAAAATCACCCCTTAGATCTCTGTGTCGCCTTCGCTGTCCTCCGTACAGCGCGACGGTGGAGGGGGGTTGAAATTGAAGGAATGGGGAAAGAATAAGTCAAACAATATAGATTGTTAGAAATTGAGTACAGAAATATTACGAAGTAAAAATTAACCATAAACCAGGTTTCTCTTAATGTAGTTTCTCAAGGGCTTGTTCCAAGAACCTAAGTCACGTCTAGTATTTCAGAAAATTCGAAAACATTAAGAAACAGAACAGAGGGGCATATATTATAGGAATTTCGGCCACTGCGTTTTGCTAGTCTCGTGGCAAAGCTCACAGTTGACCTTCCTAGTGATATATAATAGTAATAATACAGTATCATCCCTCTATCTACGCGAAAATCACCCCTTAGATCTCTGTGTCGCCTTCGCTGTCCTCCGTACAGCGTGACGGTGGAGGGGGGTTGAAATCGAAGGAATGGGGAAAGAATAAGTCAAATAATATATATTGCTAGAAATTGAGTACAGAAATATTATGAAGCAAAAATTAACCATAAACCAGGTTTCTCTTAATGTAGTTTCTCAAGGGCTTGTTCCAAGAACCTAAGTCACGTCTAGTATTTCAGAAAGTTCGAAAATGTTAAGAAACAGAACAGGGAGGCTGAAGGAATTGCGTTTTGTTAGTCTTGTAACAAAGTTTGCAAGGTACGGTCGAAGTTGACCTTCCTAGTGATACATAATAGTAATAATAAAGTATCAAAGTATTATTTCACTAATAATACTTTGTCTATTTCATTTAGCAATATAAAAAACCTATTATAGAATGGGGGAATAAAATATATGGAATATCTTCGTATTCATTTTTTATGTTATTTTACTACAGTAGTGCACGCTTAACAATTACCACTACTTACATTAGTATTGATTATGCAACTGGGGATGAGGAAAAATTGTAGTTGCTACGAGCGCGAGATCGAAATCATTGTAAAAGAAAGGAAGATATCTTACCTCCTTGTGGGGATGGATAAATGTAAAATGAGGGTTCCTGTAGCCAGGACACTACTCGCACCAAATCTTTCACGATGCTCGACACGACGCATCGTAGCACTGCGGTGCATCCCCTCGATGCACCCCCGATCACCTCAACGTCGACTTTGTATGCCTGTGCTACCACTGCGAACAGATAAACGTAAAGTTATTTTTATGCCGCTGCGTAACTTCAAACGGTGGCTACGTGTAACTCCGCGTTACTGAAACTTTTATTAAAATCGAGGAGGAAAGCAAACATTTTTCTTTGTTACAAGTTCGAGCTTTAATTCATAGAAATAAAAATGTGTATACGATTGTACCAAATGATGGTTACGATCCAATGATCCTTGATTTCTTCGATTTTTATTCACAAATTGTCCGTTCATTTTATCACGAGCAAACAATATTAAAAATTTAATAAATTCGAAATTAATGTAGACGTGTATTTATATACACACAATACATAGGTACATATATATTATTTCATTCAGAACAATCAACACTATTTTACCATTAACCCTTTGCACTCAAATACCAGTATGGTTAATATAAATATCAAATTCCATAATTTAACAAACGTGAGAATTTTTAAATTGCAAAGTTTAATAAATTCTGTAAAGTAATAAGTTACAGATCTATAAGAATCAAACAAAAATTGCAATACTAAAAATGTTGAATGAAAATTTTCCATAATAAACCATTCTCAATTCTCAAGCTTGGCTGACAAATATTAAGGTACTACTACTTGATGCAAGTGGTTAAATTCCCCTTGTAACCTACAAATTCATCGTGACACCCTCTTCTTCGCAGCAAACATTTCTGCCCAGTCAAGCTCAAATTACCCAGTTCACACATAATTTAACAAACGTGAGAATTTTTAAATTGCAAGGTTTGATGAATTCTGTAAACTAACTAAGTTAAGTTAAACTAAATTACGGACCTATAAAAATTAAACAAAAATTGCAATATTAAAAATATTAAATGAAAATTTTCCATAATAAACTATTCTCGATTCACAAGCTTGGCTGACAAATATTAAGGTACTACTACTTAATGCAAGGGGTTAAATTCCCCTTGTAACCTACAAATTCATCGTGACACCCTCTTCTTCGCGGCAAACATTTCTGCCCAGTCAAGCTCAAATTACCCAGTTCGCACGACCGTCACATTCTACCAACGCGCAACCATCGGAAATTCAAACCCACATTATGTTCGTAGCAACAACATTTTTCCCTGTCCCGCGTGCGAAAACGCGTCGACGCGGTCGCATCCCCGTTTAAGCGCGGACCTTTAATGAGCGGCCAGACAGAGTTACATTAATCCAAAGTTCCAGCCTAGCTACCAGCTACGAAACACGGCCATTCAAACGGTCCCGCAGAACGATAGTTCGCGCTGACGGTAATTAAAACGCGTTACACGCGATTCGAGGACGCATCGTGTCGCCCCCTTCCCTCGTTCACGAGGAGTTTCCGCGCGTACGCTCACGCACACTCGCTCGCGGACTTACACTATCGATCAAAGCTTTGGCGAAAACGTATCACGGTATTTACTGGGAAATCAATACGCGTGATAAGGTATGATTTAATTATTAAACACCAATATTACACACCCACCGAAATTACCAATGATTAATCGTGATTTTACTATTCAACGATAATACCTAGTGAACAATGTTTAGCGAACACTGATTGCAATCACATTCTAATCCATTTGCGTCAATTTATTAATAAGCTGAAAAAAATAGCGCACCATTGCAAAACTCATATAAACGCACATATATGTGCTACCTATTTCCTATACTAATAATACCTATTATTTATACTACTTGCGATTAAAATTCCCTACGATTCCTTTTCACAAAAAAGCAGTATAAATTTCCCTATTAACCCTTAAATTAACACCACTTGAAGATAGTATAAAAAAAATTTATTCTTAAAATTATCAACACTAGAATTGCATATATAACAGTAAAAATAGTTCGAAAAATTAAATTTATTATTCTCAAAAAATTGACATTAAAAAAAAAAATAATTTATAATTAAATCTTTAGACTAAAATCCTACTAAAAATGGAAATCCACATTATCTTATTATTCTATATTAGATGTTAAATAATATTCCAAATAAAACGTCATTTGAAGCTGAACTACCTCTCAAGGGTGGTTACTAAACCATCCCCAATCACAGTGGTGACGGTCACGGTCGAGATTATCTGTGCCGAACAATTAGGTCCCCGTCGAACCGTTGTATTCCGGATTATCGGAGTGCCGCCGTGACAAGAGTCCGCCCGACCGATACTTTTGGCCGGCGGTGTATGTACAGGGTGTCACGTCGTTGCTCGTCGTCGACAGCCACGGGTGAATCTCGACGTCGGCGTCGGGGAAGCGGCGAGGCGTGAGGCGACGCGGGCGTAACGAACGCCTCGTCGTCCTCGACGTCTGCCGGTCGTTTTTCTTCCTTCCTTTTTTGTTTCCACCGTCGCCCCGCTCGAGAGGCACTATACTCTTCCGGAGATTTTATTTACGTGGAAATTCCAAGGGCGACGGCCAGCTGCCAGCGACGCTGCAACCCGCTCTGACACGCCGACGTCGCGACGCCTACACCTACGGAGGGGTTCCTCCCTTCCGCGTTTCGCGTTCCTTCTTCCGCACACGCGTTCAATTTCTTCTTCCCTCGTCGCCGAGAACTTCCACCGGAACTCGGTTCTTCCTCTCGCGTCGAACCCTTTTTCATTTTTCACCCCTGGCAACCCCCTCGATGGACTTCGTTCGGTATTGCGATTGGTCTGTTTCTTCGGTGGCCAGGTTATTCAGGATTAGTTACAATAGCGGGGATGTTTAGCTAATTTTTTAGGAAGTTTGGATCTTATAGGGAATATGCAATCTCGATCGGTGTCACTTCTTTTTCTTCGTCTTGATTACTTCAGGAGGTTAGATTATAGGTAATTATTATTGTTGGTCTTGCTATTATTTTTCTCTTTCTCTATTTCTTTTTCTTCGTCTTGATCACTTCAGAAGGTTAGATTATAGGTAATTGTTATTATTAGTATTGCTATTATTTTTCTGTTTTTCCTTTTCACTACTTAATTTCTCTTTCTCCCTTTTATTATGTACTTCAGGAGGTTAGATTATAGGTAATTATTATTATTGGTATTGCTATTATTTTTCTCTTTCTCCATTTCTTTTTCTTCGTTTTGATTACTTCAGGAGGTTAGATTATAGGTAACTATTATTGTTGGTCTTGCTATTATTTTTCTCTTTCTCCATTTCTTCTTTTTCGTCTTGATTACTTCAGGAGGTTAGATTATGGGTAATTGTTATTATTGGTATTGCTGTTATTTTTCTGTTTTTCCTTTTCACTACTTAATTTCTCTTTCTCCCTTTTATTACGTGCTTAAACGAATTAGACTATTATCGTGTTATTGCCACTGATATGAATACAGTTATTACTATTTCTTTCCCTTTTTCTTCCATACTCTTTAAGAAGATTAGAGTATAACGACCTTTTCAAATTGTACTAGTAGTATTTTCTTTATATTCTCTCCTTTTCTCGTAACAAAGATCACAAATAAATATTTCCGCAATTCTTTCGCTAACCTTGATTTCGCAACCTCGAACGTTCTCAGCACACCAGGAAGATTAATAACGTGTTGATCGAACAGCGAGAGCTGCACGAGAACCAGCCAGGAGGCGGCGACGGAAATTCTTCTGGAAATGAAAACACTTAAACGCGACACGACGGTCGTCGAACCCCGATTCGAAATTGGAATCTCGCCGTGCACTCGAAGGATACGGGTTTTAGTGGGAAATCTGGCCGGCTAGATTGGCACGTGATGAGGGTTAGATGGTTTTGGACGGAGAGAGAAATTTGTAGTTCCTTTTTCCGTTCTTCTTCGTGTTTCTGTTGTTTAGAAAGAAACAATTGCGTTCGGTTGCCGCAAAAGTTTCGACTGCTGTGAAATATATAGTAACTCGAATTCTTATCTTTTATGCTTTAAATTATGCACTTGCACTATTATTTAACGATTCTTCAAACAAACAATTTTTATTCGAAATCATTTCGTTGCATTTTGCGTTAAATTTAAATGAGTTGCGATTTAAGATAGCCAGTTAGTTTGTATAATAGCCATTCCATAGGCAAACAGATTGTACGATTATTTATACTCGCTTTTCTAACAGGTATTTGCATACTTAAATTGGACAAATAGTCTTGCCGTTACGTTCATTTGCGTGAAACGTGTTTGATTTGAGGCGTGATACAAATTTCGCGACCTTTTTCACACGATTCTACTGTAATTACCACAGACACAATTACATCAAACAAGAAATGGTTGGAAAATCATAAAATAGACGATAGAAAATGTAATACAATTGACTTTACGAATACAATAACGTGTAAATATTAAACCAGTAAAATATTTCTACTTTTTGTAATATTCGTATTCACTTTGATAACAAAAATTTTAGTACATTTATGGAATACAGAATACCTACAAACAAGCGAATCACACGTAAAAAGACCAAAGTTGTTGCTATATTTAACACTAAAATTATCAGAGCAGTTGAAATGACCAATCAGTGATTACTCATAGCAAGTTTATAAATTCACTGTGGTAAAGCTTCCAAGATTTACCATGATTTTCTGCAGAAAATATGAATAAAAATTTGTTTTTAATGTATAATTTTCAATTTGACATTTTCCATGCAAATAAGTACACTTTAATCGTCGGTAATTCTAGTGTTAAACCCGACAAAACTTCTGCATTTACAAAATACGGTTACTTTTTACATTTTACCAAACGCAGTTACTTTCTGCAGAAACTGCAAATAATTAGATCGCCTGCTTTAAACATTACACCCCACGCGTTGCCCCGTTCCACGTGTGTCCTTTTCGACTCGAGGAAAACGCTGTTCCTTTTTCATCCGGAAACCTGGTCGACAGGTGGACCGTTTCTGGACCGTCACTAGATTTTCTTCGCCCGGCTACGGGATCAGCTCGCGATGGTCCGCGAAAACTTCCGGCTCGGACCCGCGGAGCCGGGCGGGGGCTGGAAATTTCTTTCGTTAAACCGAAAGCAGGAAGTAAAGTTTTAATTAACGGCCACACGTCCGGGCCAGAACTTTATAGCCGCGAGGGGGTAGTTGGCAATCCTGAAAGCGTCGGGTCGACCTCGCAGCTGCCACGGATTTGCATTCAGATTGCATTTTTTTTCCCTTTTCCTTTTTTTTCTTCCTCCTCTCCCCTCCCGCGGCTCGCTGCTTCTTCTTGCTTTTGCTTTTTTCCCCCTTCTTCCTTTCTTTCGGTGTTTTTTTTGTTTTTTGTTTTAAAGAGGTAATTACACCGAGTTCCGCGCGGAGAAAGCCCGAGCCGCGTCTCATCTGCATCCGCTCGGGTTTAAAGCATCCTTCGCCAGAAGCTGGCCGGATCCCGCTTCTTCCTTCCTTCCTTCGAGGAACACGACCGACGCATCCCCTAATGATTTTTTAATTGCTCCTCCTATTATTCTGTACGCCTCCAGCACAATCAACGCTCGTTCGCCTGGTGTTCTTTCGCCCCGCATAAATCGCGGCTGTTCGTTTTGATTTAGTTGTCGATGATACTCGACGAACATTATACAATTTATCGCGGTTTCGCGGTGAATCCTGATTAAATATAACTTCTGCTGGAATTTATTGGTACAAATTTATTAAACGTCCTGTGAATTACACACAGTATTCTGGATCATTTTGACTCGTTGTTGGTGCTGCTGGAGGATCCAGTTTTCGGGGGTTAACCTTCAGCTAAAGATATCACTTGTTGATAGGAAGGTACCGTTAATGTTACTACTTTTACGTTATAATATTTCCATAAAAATAAGGTAACCTTTTTAATAGCTCTTGAGATAAAATTTGTTGCTGTTATTATTCCAATTATTAATTATTCCAAATTTTTTTACCTGCCCTAACATGGACGTCAGTTTCATCGAATCTTCGCTCAAAGATTAAAATCCATACGAAACAAGTTGGACGCATTTTTTATCCACATACACACTTTCACGAATCGTGATCTCAATTATTCAAAATTTTCTTACCTACCCTAACCTGGACGTCATTTTCATTGAATGTTCGCTCAAAGATTAAAATCGACACGAAACAATTTGCACGCACTCTTTATCCACCCCCCACGACCATACACACTCTCGTAATCTCAATTATTTCAAATTTTCTTACCTGCCCTAACCTGGACGTCACGGCTGAGCACTCTGCCCACGGAATTGCTGGCCATGCATTTGTACGCCGCGCTGTGCACATCCTGCCGGAACGCTGCAGCCGGAAACGGCAGAAGGACCAGCGTGCCGTTCCTCAACACCCGCCGCACCCCCGATACGTCGCTCACCGGATGTCCGTCCGCGGTCGACCAATCGATGTTGGGCGGGGGGCTTCCGGTCGCGGTGCAGTCCAGCCAGGCGCCGCTCGAATTTGAAAATTCCACCCTCGACGGCGGCTCCATCACGAAGCTTGGCCCGCGCAAATGCGCGTCGAACCCGTGGCCGCCCGCGGACCTCACCACCGCTGCAGCACCTGCGAACACCGAACGAAACGTTCACTCTGGCGGCTGGAAAATTCGCATAAATCTGCCGGCTGATTGCGGAAAAACGCCACCACCACTCGCATCCCTCCCCCCTCGCGTCCCTTGCTGCTGTGAACCGTTCACCGTCCGACACGCGACAGTTTAATTGCGACGTAAATCCCGGTCCTCCTCGATTTTTGCATATTTCAACCCCCGTCTCGCCCCCTTGCCCCGCTGCTCTTCCGGTAATAAAACGCGCGACGCTTGTCGGACACGTTTGGCAGGACGAGTTTTCCTACCCACCCTGAGTTTCGGCGCGATTATAAATGTCGTTTTGACGCTCGTCGTTGGTCCGTTCGCTGTGCACTCGTGGACGAGATCGTTGACGGGTGTAGCTGAAGTTATAGGTCGGTGGTGGTTTCGGTATCGAAAAATGGAATCTTGAGAATTATGAAGCTTGAAACTGAGAAATTTAACTTCAATATGTTAAACTTAACACATTGTTAATCGGTTACTAGTTAACTCGTGTTTTCCTACTCGAACGTTGCTAACCGGCCACGAGTTGGGTCAGTACGTTCTCGAAAAGGATCATACAGTGTAATTGTTGTTTAGCATACCACAAATGGGTTACACTTTTTTATCGATAATATTTAAAATGCGTTCTATTTTCCTGTTTCTGAAAGTTTGACAAACATTGCTTCGTCAATAGAAATGTTATGCAGCATAGTAGTTTTAAGGAGCAGAAAAGTGAAAATGTGAAAATCGGGAAAGAACTGTTGGCGACAAACAATTCATCGATGGGTCGGCAATGTTTAGGGAGCGTAGGGTGGAAACTGGACTTTTCCTCTTAAGATCTATAAGGGTTTCTTCGAAAGTAAAAAGGGGGGACCAGTGTTGAATAGAAAATCGAGCTGTAGAGTCGTAAAAAGGGTTGAGGATTAAACATAGAGTCGCGTGACAGAGTTGAAATAGAATTTACTGTATACTGTAAACATTTTCCACCATTCATAATAATAATAAATAATGTTAAGAACCTTTGTTCTATATGTTATGACGTTTTCTACTTTCGATCGCTGGAAATGGAAATGCTGATGTGCAACGGTCGAGGCGCAACCCTTTTTGCTTTCTAACCGAAACTCCTGGACCAGAGTCACGAAAGAAATCACAGGCCACGGTTATTCCTGAGCTTGCCGTCGCGGGTCGTCGATTTCAACCCCACGGAGGCAAGTTCGTCGACTCCGAGAATTGATTAAACGCTCCGGTTATCGCGATCGTCGGTCGGCACGTAACGGGCAAGTTATCCCACTCGAGGTGTATCAGACGCGAGCTGCGCTTCGACATAATGCTTTGATCGGGGGCGCGAAAACACGAGTCAGCAAGTGGCTCGGCTCTTGCATCGTTAGAAGCCACTTCAGACTAATAACTACGGGCCCGGCCACTCCCGGCTCGAGAGAGTGCAGTTTAATTGTCGACGGTGTTTCGTACACCGGCTAGTACAGAAAAGGAACTTCGAGTGGAGTTCAATTTTAAGGGGCGGGGATGGGGATTGAGGGGGTTGGTGGGTGGATAACATCTTTCCGCGTTTGTATGGAATGGTGCAGGGTAGCTAGTTTGAAAGAGAGTCGATTTTTATTCTTCTTTTCCTCTTTAAGCGTTGATATGTCTACTTTTAAGTTCGAACAAGTACAGAAAATTCAATTAATGAAAACTCGCTGTTAATCGGGATAAGGAGATTGGAAACGTTATCGTGGTTATTCACTGTAGTTGCTCTGTAAGTTCTGGAGATGGGGATTGGGGGGGTTGATGGGTGGGTAACATTTTTCCACATTTATATGGGATGGTACAGGGCTGTTAGCTTGACTAAGAGTCGATTTTTATTCTTCTTTTTCTGTCTTTAAGCGATAAAATGTGCAAATACGCGTGTTTTTAAGCTCGAAGGAGTACAGAAACTTCAATTAATGAAAACTTGCTGTTAATCAGGATAAGGAGATTGGAAACGTTATCGTGGTTATTCACTGTAGTTGTTCTGTAAGTTGTTGTGGGGATGGAGATTGAGGGGGTTGTTGGGTGAGTAGCATTTTTCCACATTTGTATGAGATGGTACAGGGCAACTAGTTTGGCAGAGAGTCGATTTTTATTCCTCTTTTTCTGTCTTTAAGCGATAAAATGTGCAAATACGCGTGTTTTTAAGCTCGAAGGAGTACAGAAACTTCAATTAATGAAAACTTGCTGTTAATCGGGATAAGGAGATTGGAAACGTTATCGTGGTTATTCACTGTAGTTGTTCTGTAAGTTGTTATCGATGAAAAATCATTGTACTCGTTGCAATAGTGGAAATTGGAACTCTTAAGGGTAAGGGTACTCTTAAAAAATAAAACGTTTATTGAGACGAAATGAACGACTATCGAGCGACGTATCTTGTTAATTAATACGGGAAGAATTTTCAAGTAACGACAGATAGTTCGGAAAGAATCGGTAACACGGTGTAACATTTTATAGAGCATTCTATTAAAATAAATCGGGCAAGTTTTGTGATTATACAATAGAATTTGTTCGTTCAACAATTGTGGACATAAAAATAACATTGCCCCAGCGTGAACCGAGCTTTTCTTGTATTTGTCGTTGTTTAGCACGGTTTACCTTGTTTTACATTTCAAACAGATCAAAGGCCGCGCAAACATTTCTTCGTTCCCGAGCACTTTCAAACATCCCGGTTAAAAGATCAACAAACCAGTCGCGTCGTTATTTTCAAAACGAAAGGTAAAAATTGCGCGGTCACAAAGGCGGGCGGTTGCTTCAAGGGAGCTTAGTCACGTGAAATGATTCACGAGTGGCGGGCACGAAAATTCTGTCAGAGATCCGATTCCTCTTGATTCTCGATCGGACATTCACGGAGATTCGATCATAACGATGATCAAAAGAAACCCGACCGTATCCATTCAGAATTCCGCTCGTTCGACTTTAACGAAGATCGCGATTCGGTAGAACCGTCTATGTATGTGTGTGGGTGCGTTGTGTGTGTACGTGTGCTCGTCCTGAAATTTGCGTATCGATCGGAGCTCTGGCCGTGGTCGGCTGTTAATTAAAAATTCATTTATCTTAAATTCAATTTCCCTTCCGCGCGCACTCTCCGTGGCACATGCATCCTGAACCGAGCTGACGTCGAAAAAATTTTTAAAAACGTATCCCACCCAGTGTACCAGCGAAATAAAAGAAACGAGAACGTATAGAAACGCGGGGTCTGACTGAAAACAGTGCGATTCTGAACATATGCGTTGAGTGTTCGGGTCCAGCGATAGACTGGCGAACGTAGAATGCTTCCAAGGCATGAAAGGACGAGCACTTGAGATGTTCGAAGAATTTCTAGTGAATCTGACCGAATGTATTGAACGGAAAGGGTTGAGGGTTACAATAAAGGAGAACGAATGTGGAAAACAATGTAGGGTGTAAGAGAATCGTGCGTAAGGCAGTTTTGTGAGAATTTCTGAAGACAGTTTGAATTTTATAGACGTATTTTTAGTTAATAAACGTTATCTTATAGCCAACTGTGCCATTTTCCTTCTCTTGGCTTTAAAACATCCGGTTCCATCTTTAAAATTCTTTAGAACTCTTTAAGTTTCGTAAAATTATACACCTACGGCAAACGAAAAGAAGGAATGCAGCTATAACGTAATGTGAAATTAATTCGTCCAATAAAGCGAGTTCGACGACGTAATTTTCGCAGCGAAAGTGCATGGTCCGCCATTAAAAAGAAGCACCGTCGCCGGCCGCTCACGGACGAACCGGAAACCAGGGGGCGGAACGATATTGCATATCTCTCTGGCATCGTCCATAAGCGAAGAGCGGTTCGGTGAAACGTGGAACTCATAACGACGTCCAAGGGAACGGACGTAACTCGTTTATAACGATATTCGAGGGCGGCAGGGAGGTACAGAGACGGAGAAAGAGAGATAGAGGGACAGAGAGAGAGAAAGGAGAGGGAGAGAAACATAGAGAGAAAGACAGAGAGAGAAAGAGGGGTGAGAGGAGTGAGAGAAGGGAGAGAGAGAGAAAGATAGAGGGAGAGAGGGAGGAGAGAGACAGTGAGAGAAGGGAGAGAGAGACAGAAAGGAGAGGGAGAGAAAGGAGAGGGAGAGAAACGTAGCGAGAAAGATAAAGGGAGAGCGGGATGAGAGAGGAGTGAGAGAAGGTAGAGAGAGAGAAAGGAGAGGGAGAGAAACATAGAGAGAAAGAGGGGAGAGAGGAGAGAGAGAACACAGAGGAAGACAGAGAGGGTGGAAGGGGAGGGTGAGAGGGATTCACGTTGCGACCGAATTTCGTAATACCCGTTGCAGGGTAGTATGCGCGTCGCATACAAAACACAAAGTATGCAAATCCACGGTGCAGCGCGCGGCCGAATTGAAATCCCCGTAGTGTCCGGCAATTACAGACCGTCACGGTGACTCGCTTCCGGAATTGTCTCGAGCACTTAATTACTAATTCCAGCCAAGTATTTCGTTGGCCGGGGCTCCGCGTTGAATTACACGCACACGCCGCCTTACCCTGTCCTCGTTCGTTTCCCGCGTCCATAGGGGTGTCGCGATTCATTTCGACATTTATTCTATTTCCTCTTTTTTTTCGCTTGATTGCGACGAATGGAACGATGCACGGAATTGTTTCCTTTGAATGGCAAAGTTTTGTTCCACTTTTTAAAGCTATCATGTTCTTGATCGTTCGATCAAGAGTCAAATCAAGGTGCCATTTTTTGACTATAAGCGACGTTTGAATTAATTATGCTTTTGTTTTTGTTAGAAAAGAATTATTGTTTTGTAAACGTCGTGTCGAATCCTCTTTTGTGACTGAATCAAAGGGTTGACGTTTCGTTTTTTATATAAACGCATCCAAAATTATAATACATAGAGTTAAGCTGACAACGAGTCGATCGCGCTCGAAATTGTGTTTTCATCGGCAGAATATTGCCTGGGAGAGGTCGATACGTTTTAATTATTGTTTTCGATTACCGCTTTTTTTCACGGTTGAACGTTTCTTTATGGTCGAATCAAAGGTTTAATATCCCGTGCGAATATCGGCCCAGATTCGGGCGTTTTTCGATTACCGCCACGGGTAATTAGGGAGTTATTTGTTAATTCGGTGCGCGGAATTTTATCACGATGTCCAGCGAAATTAAAATGGGAATTAACTGCTGGATTACGAGACGCGTTTGCGCTTAATTTGGGAGAAACAGCCGTGAAACTGCCGGGCTGGTTGCCGGAAGACTGTTTAAATCGACGGAAACGGGTTGATTCCTTCTTTTTTCCCCTTGCATCAGGTTAGCTGCGAGGGGGGGAGGGGCTACAAATGGCCTGGAAGCACTTGGTAAACTGGGAGCAAAGAACGTGAACCTTTTTGCCATTTGGCTTTACGGCGCACGAAGGAAGTTACCCGATGAGCTGAAGCTACGTACCAACAGCAACCGTTAACGTGGATTCTTGTTTGGTTGCTTGCTGTTTCTACCAAATTTACGCTACCGATATATTATTACTTTTAAAGAGAATGTTTCTGTGTTTTATATTTTTGTTGTAGACTTCCAACCATTTCTTATACTTTTTACGGTACCTTGAAACAAGTAGCCGGTACAATCTTTAAATTGAAAAGGACTAGCAAACGTGAAAAATATAATATTTCTGAGTATTCTTTGAATCACTTTCCAAAACAGTTCTCTACAGTGTACCACAGTATCCTATTAACCAGCAATTACAATTTAATCGTGAAAATAGGGGATTCTAAGTATACTCATGCAATATTGTAGTATCGTGGTTTTAAGGACCAGAAAAGTGAAAGTGTGGGTCCATTAGACGAAAGTCAGGCCCATCGGAAAAAACCATTGGCGACAGACAATTCACCGATGGGTTAAGTGCGGGATGGGAAAAAGAAAGGACTACAAGGGTTTTCTCGAAGGAGGAAAAGACTTGAGTGTTAAACGAAAAGCTGAGTTGTAGAGTTCGATTCGAAGTAGTTGTATCGTCGGTATTTATAAGTTGGAAATTTCTGTGTATTGTAACCCTTGTTATAGATCACATTAATAATAATAATAATAGTAATATTTATAATAATAATATTTATAGTAATAATAATAATAATAATAATAATAATAATATTTATAGTAATAATAACAACAATAATAATAATAATATTTATAGCAATAATAATAATAATAATATTTATGGTAATAATAATAATAATAATAATAAATAATCTTATGAACCTTTTCTCTACAATATTATACCCATCTCATATAATACCTTCACCGTGACACGACCAAGAACAAAACGTAGAAAAGCGATGCACGCAACACAATCGGCGAAGGCATTAAAAATGCTCGACATCAGCGAAAAGTATATATCCTCTCCCGTCAGAATTCCACGGGATAGCACTCTAATTTTTGTCTCCGTCCCCCCTCCATCGCTGTTGTTCTCGTCGATCCGTATCGATACAGGGCTGTTTCCGGTACGCGTTCGTTAGATTCCTCCCGAGGAAATCTAGAGACCCGTCCCCGGTGCCCCTGGGATCGGATCCAACGAGACGATCCGTCTTCGCGTAGCGTCGTCCCAGGCATTTGTTCGACGACGTGGAAAATCGAACGAGACCCGGACGGATGACAGGAATTCCCGACAACGCTGGGAATCGCGCGGATCGCACGGAACGAGCGGGGACGACAGAAACAACCGGCAACGAGCTTTATAAAGAGGAGCCGGATGAGTTATAAACAGCGGGCGGAACAATTAAACAAGACAAGATGGCGGACAGGGAGGGAAAGAGAATGAAGGAGGAAGGGAGGAGGGTAGGAAGGGGTAGAAAAACGGCGTAGCAGGTTTCGCTTTTTCGCCGGTGAAACAGGAAAAGAGGGGGTGAGGCCGACGCGGGGGGATGGGAAACAGAGAGGCGGAGATAGAGCGCGGCGAGGGAGAAGAGGAGAGAGGAAACGGGAAAAATGGGAAAACGGAGGGAGCGTGGTACGATACGAGCAAGGTAAAGGCGGATAGAAACGAAATTTATAGAGAAGATGGGATTGGTGTGTTGGGCGAGGTACAGTAGGGAGGAAGGAAAAGGGGAGGATGAATGTATTAAGATAAAACAACGGGGATAGCGAGGAAGAGAATCGTCGGTGAGAAATAGTAGCAGGAAGAGCGCGCAAGAGAGGCGGCAAGAGAGGAAATAAATAAGGAAGAGGAAGTTTGGACGGAAAAAAAAGTTGTGCCGAGAGAAGGGTGACAAATGGGGCGCAAATGCAAAGAAAATGATAGGTGAACGAAGAGAAAAATAGGATAGAGCAGGACGGTAGCGAAAGAGGACAGTAACGTTGGACCAGAGAGGAACATCGAGCAGAGGGACAGAATGGTGGGACACGGGAGAGAAAGGGTAGGATCAAGAGAGAGGGAGGGAGAGAGAGAGATGAAGCACTCGGCGGGTAATAGCTCCCAATTACCATAACGCTTGGCTAAGCCGACTAATCGGTTCCGCTTATGCCGACCGGCAAATTATTATTAATCACATTGCACGTGGATTACCGTTTACGCGCATCCATAGCGATAGCATTTGCAGTCCGTTCGCGCGCGTCCACGCCAGGGTGGCTGCACGAATTTCTGAATCGGTCTTTGATCCCCCAACTCCAGCACCAGCCGAATCCTCGTGGAACGCTAAAGCCACTTCCGTCGACACTCGGGCTGCTCTTCTCAGGCGTGACTCGAAGACAAGGGAACGCTGACAACGGCGTTTGCATCGCGTTCGAATTTCAGTTAGCATTGTTCATTGAGACAGGTTTGAATTTTTGGCGCTGAACACTGTTGGCCTAAGTGCTTCGAAGGGAGGATACAGTATCGCTGGAGGCGGAATATTGTTATCCGTACACTGATAATCGCGTTGTAGTAGGCAAAAGATCTGTGTTGACATGGAACCTCTGCGGGTGTTCTATAGAGCTGCATCAAACACTTTACAACGGGACCTGAGTGTCTGCCCATTCTTCGGCCCAAATGGCCAGCCGACCCTCATTATCACTGGTGTTTGTTTGCTGCTTCATTAGAATTCGGAAAACACTTGTAGAGTCCTTTCCATGTCTTCACATTTTCCTCCTCTCGATGCGTGCAGGGAATATAAAAGGCAAACTACCTTGGGCGCGATACACAGTAACAATCACATACACACACACACGCAATCACAGTTACAATCAGTTATTCAGTCAATCTATCAATCAGTTACTCAGTCAGTCATTCATTCAGTCAGTTCACATTACCACTTGTAATAACCCACAATAAAGACTTCTACAGATCAACAAAATTGGCAAACGCACATTTTCATCCATGATCCCTACGAACAACTTGCCTTGACGCTAAAAGGTTAACGCCGGAATGTGTGACCACGGAAAAAGTCATAAGGTGAAGAAAACAAAAATTGACAAACGCATATATGCGTCCACAGCATTTAAAAGGTTAAACTGTACTATTGCAGTGGCACGCAATGGTAGATCTCCGTTTAATTGATCCCTAGAGGACGGGGATATCTCCGACCGGATGAAGGGTTGGTCGATTAATCCAGAAATATCGTTATTCAAGTTTCCTTGTAAAGCAGGGAATAAACTTACGTCACGTGAAAGACACGCATACTTAGGTATTCAAGAGTTTAGCGTGAGTGGAGAATAAAGTTAGAGGGAGAAGTTGTTTAAAGGTATGATCTTTTCTTACACCTTGTGAAAGATATATTAGCATAGACATGTATAGGGAAAAATAAAGAAAAAATTATTTTTTGTAGTAATTTATTAAAAAACTTTCTGTTGCAACACTATGCATTTATTAGAAAATAACACTGAAAATAATATTGTTGTAGTGTTACAACGATATGCATTTAAGGGTTAATAATTGTCGAGTGTATCAATAATTTTTTGAGTTAATTTGCACAACGGATGATTATTTAATGATTGAAGAATCTGACGTTATTAATAAAACTTTGCGTTCACGTAACTGATGTAAAACAGACTAGCAACAGGAATTTGTCAGTTATAGTTGTGAACAGAATGGCTTTGTTTTTCATAAAGCTCCCAGCTTTCATTTTAATATACCATTCCAAAGTAAAAATTTGCCTGCCATCGCTTTTAATCATCTTGCAAACTGTTTCGCAGAGGACAGAAAACAACGTTCCAGCATCAAAGGTTCTGTACCTATTATTAATTCGCATGTCAATAAAGCTTTGGAACCGGTTTTTTCGTCGAAAAGCAATATTAGTAAGTGTAAAAGTAGATTGCTTGCTGTACATAACAAAAACCGGAATTTCGAAATCTCTCTCCATTTTCCATACAAATTTTAATCTCGAGCCAACGATTTTGCACAAAACTTTCGCAGAATCATTTTTTACAGCTGGATATTGAACGCGGCGCACAGAGACCGTTCCGATGTTTTATATGAAAATTCGTATCTGAATATTTAACAGAAATATTAACATGTACTGCATAACTGTACTTTAATTACAATTAATAAATAATTATTACACGTTGCTGGTCTTCTACGTGAATAATCATCATTTTCATCACAAACAAGATTAGCATTAATCGAAATTTAATTTTTGCTGCTACAACAACTTTCATAGACATCTGAAGTGTCCAATAACTATAATTTACACCAGAAATTCAAGAAATTAAAAATATTAAAAATTTTTAAATTTTTTAGTTTCAAAACCCCTCGTTTATTTACCATTTACATATATGCAAATTCACCCACGATGATCCGATCTTGAGTTAACGCAACGTTCCACTTCCAACGTTTCCAGTCACTCCACGTTGCTAAATTTCACTTTTCAACGCGTACGATCACGAACAAGAGTTCCCAAACTTCGCCAAACAATTTTGCCAGTAGCAAGCGAAACGCAATATTAACGCAACTTCGGTCCCTAGCTGGTTGAGTCGCTTCTCGATTTAATTCGCCGAATTTCAAGCGGCAACCGGTGTACAATCCATCGTAATGCCCGAAACCGGGAGACTAAAAAGTCCGTCGTGCCGGTTGCATCGTTCGCGGCGGCCAGCAGATTAATTGTTCGTCGTGAATCACAGCGATGGTATGCTCCGTTGGGAACGACGGGTCAGCCGGGGGAAAAATTGATAAAAAGGGAGGATTATATTCGGGACAAGTTTCTCCTTCCGTGAAAAATTGGGTTGCTTCCAGAATCAGAGCTTTTGTGGGGGATTTCGGGACGGCGGAATCAGTTTCCATGAAACGCTCTGCCTCGAGTCCGGTCCAAGGTAAGTCCCGACTACGAACTCGGAATCAATAGGCGGAACAAACTGTGTAGGTGGGTAGAGGTCGCTGGTAAGATTGAATTTGCAGACTCTGCCGCTCTTGTCGGCGAGAAAGGAGCGGGATGGAGGGAAAAAAGGAAGAGCGGGAAAAAAATAGAGAGCGAGAGAGGGAGGGAGGAGTGAAGAGAGAGAGAGAAGAGTGAAGAAAGAGAGAAAAGTGAAGAGACAGAGAGGGAGAAAGAAAGAGGAAGGAGTGAAGACAGAGAAAAAGAAGAGTGAAGAGAGAGGGAAAGAAGAGTGAAGAGAAAGAGAAAGAAGAATAAAGAGAGAGAGTGAGAGGGAGGATTGAAGAGAGAGAGAAATAAGAGTGAAGAGAGAGAGTGAGAGGGAAGATTGAAGAGAGAGAGAAAGAAGAGTGAAGAGAGAGAGAGAGAAAGGAAGGAAAGTGAAGAGAAAGCGAATAGGGCAAATCCAGAACGGATAAGAGTGCGCAGCCCCTCACGAGGATGGTTCCTTTCCAACTGTTCCCCTCTGTCCCTCACCTTTCGCCCCGCGGAGGTTCTCGTGTTTGCACTACCGATCAAGACAGCAATTATTTGATCCTGCTGCCACGCCGGGTAGTACAGTAGTAGCTGACGCGAGTTTAAGACGAGGGAGGGCACCCTGGAACGTTTCGTAGTTTCGTGTGTTGTAGACAACGTGTACTTAGTGTTAACCCTTTTGCTTTGCAACTGTGGACCACACTTGACAGCGACACACTGTGCCTGAATTTTAAATCTTTTTGAAGAAATCAAACTTTCTATTAGGTATATTGAATTAAATAGTGTTTGTATAGAAAATGAAACCATGCGCAGATGTAATTAATGTAAAAATTGTGTAGAATGTTTTAGTGGACAGTTAACACTGAATAGGATGTTGTGAGGTGTACAATGATAAAATCTATACGAAGTATAGGATAGACTGGAGGATACAGAATGATTTTGAAGATTGGGTCTTGGATCAACAGAATGGACCTCGAATTTCTAAGAAAATGAACATGGAGTTCTGATTCCCCTGGGAATGAGTTTGGGCTGACAAGATTGGTCCTCAGGTATTGTGGGGTTTCCCAAATTTCATTTACAAGGATGAACTATTGGGAAATGGAGGGTCAGAAGACAGAAATTTTATTGATTTTCTAATTTACATAGATCTGTTTAGATCTGTTTTTATTCTTTTGGCTTCACGCTTTTGTCGGCTACTGTACCACCTCGAATCTCGAATTGTAACCATTCGAGATGCCACCAGGAAGGCTCTCCCTCTGCTTCCGCCTCTTGCTCTTCGAGTTAGCTTCGTTTCTTTATTTCATTCCTTTCTCCTCTCTGTTTGACGGTTTGAGATGATTTGGTGCTCGCTCGAGTGGATTTTAAATATTAAACACCGTCGTTGTAAATTTGCTCTCCGTCTGGGCCGTTTTCTTACTTAAAGGGTGGCGTTTTATGGGTAAATAGCTGAGTGCTCCCGCTGCGACTGTTGACTCAGGAAGTCATCGTTGGATTTGATACAGCATTCGTTCACGATTTAGAGGATCCTTTTCTGCGATGCTGAGAAACTTGACGATCTTTTGTCCTATCTTTCTTCTTTTCAATACTGAAAATTGTTTTGAACACATTCCATATTGGTGTATTACCTTGGTTTATAATTGTCACACGAGAGTATGACATCCAGATAAAGATACAAAGCGATTTTTTTATCGAATCAACGTTAAATTTGTATTTTCCTACAATATGCAAAAATTACCCTTATTGACGCTCGAAACACCATAAAACTGTATTCCGTATTCTCAAACAAAATTCACTAGAACCTTTCAATCTAAGACACGCACACCTCGTACACATTACTCTTTTATCCATAATACAAGCAAGATGGTCGGCATTAATGCATGTCCTATCTCCTTGCGGCGTTATAGCAGGCCAGGCTGAGCTATAAATTCCGGGTATCTTGTCGCGCACAGCCACCAACGGATTCATCGGCGTATTTTAGAGGACACTCGAGTCACCTGAAATATTCACTTCAACCCGCTGGGTAAGGTCTCGCGCCAGCCTTTCCTCTCTCTCCCTCTCTGTCACTCTGCCACTGTCTCTCTGTCTATCTTTCTCTGTGTGTGTGTCTCTCTCTTGCTCGCTCTCTCTCACTCCTCTGTGTCCTATTCTCTTTGTCTCTCTCGAGGGCTCTGGGTTTAAAGTTTAAGGAGACCTCTGCTCGCCGTTGTGCGACGTCGTTGTGTTCCTGGCTACGCTACGGAAAGAGCCGCGAGCTTGTTCGAGGTCGATACCGCTTCTTCGTCCTCCGGATGGATGGCGACCCCGAGGCTATGCAGTCGCATCATTTTGTTGCAACCTTCAGCCAGCCTGGTAAGTTAAATCTGACGCTGGGCTCTGTTTTAACTCTTCGTGCATATCAAAGCGTTGGCCACTTTTTGATCGGTTAAAGATCATGGTAGCTGCTGAAACGGTGTGTTGTTAAGTGTTGTTTAAAAGTTTAATCTTCTAGGTGATTAATATTGTTACGAACACTGTGTGGTAGAGCCTACTCGTGTTTATGATAAAACCGAGTAAGCGTGTACCAAAGTTAATGGTATCGATACTTTGGGTGATACTTCGCTTTACCTACTCTAAAAAAAGATGAATTCTTTCAGCAGTTTACAAGTATACCAAAGAAAAACGATTAAATATCATTTTTGAACATATTCAGATATTAAAGTATAAAAACTTCAGGATTTGCACAAAATTTTGTACATTTGTATAAAAGCCCTTACAACTTCCTAACTCTACCTAAAACCTAAAAAGCATGTAGTACCTCAAACATTTCAATACACCTTCGAAAATGGAAAAATGTCAGACAGAACGCTTCTACTTAAAAGGTGCGGTCCAAGTGGAAAAGACCACTTTCGTTAAATTTCCCACTTTTCCAACAGAGTCAAGATGAAAACTGAACGAGCACGCACACTCGCCAGCGTGGCTACAGAGGGAACACGTCGAGAAGAAAACGCGAGTCGACCGATTTTAGTAGAGCCAATGCTACAGGCACAGAGTCAGGGGCAACAAGTTGCGAAAGTTATTTAGCCGGCTTGGAACCGGTCTGCTTGCTGAAAAACTATGACCGTGTAAGGACATCGGGCAATTTTACAACGTACACCGCAACCGGAAGAAGTTTCCACGGCCAGGCAACAAGTTGTAGAAGTAAGTTTCGTTATGGCAGTGTCTTGGCGAACGGTCCGCGGGTCGTTTCGAAGGGTGCCGAACGACTAATCTTACGGCTTCTGGTGCCCCGGATATGAAACTATCCCGCGGGAAGGGTCGAAAGTTTTCGCGAGTTCAGTCTGGAAAGGTCTGGGAAGAGATGGGCGAAGGAGGGAGGGAGAAATAGAGGGAAAGAGAGAGAAGAGAGAGAGAAAGAGTGATAGAAACAGACAGATAGGAAGATAGAGAGAGAGAGAGAGAAAAGAAAGAAATGGAGAACAGAGAGAGAAAGAGATCGGAAAGGAGTGGAGAGGAGAGAGAGAAAGAGAAAGGAAAGGAGTGGATAGGAGAGCAGAGAGAGAGAGAGTAAAAGAGAGAGAGCGAAGAGGAGAGAGAGAGAAAAGGAGCGAAGAGGAGAGTCATTGAGTTTATCGGATAAGGGGAAGGCGAATTGGTACGATTCCTCGACGATCTACGGTCTTCCTTGCGAGCAGACTTCTTAATGCCCGAGATTATACCCCGAAGCGATAAAACGAAAGTTACGGGCGATCTCTTCTAGTCTCGCGTGTTCTCGAGGAGATTCTGCTAGAAACGGAAGAAGATTCGGCGATGGCCACGTTCGCGTTCGACTGGATCGCTTTGGGATTAAATCTGATGGGGAGGAACAGACGGAATAAAATTTGTAGCGAAATACGGAGATTTAGGTATAGGCTGAATAGACTGTAGCCTAGTGAGGCAACCTTTAGGGGGTGGAATAAATTATACCGATTTCAACTATCTAACTGATAAACGTGCCGAACTCAAGTGGAGGCGGAACAAATTTTAAGAAAATATAAAAGAAACGTTTACAAAAATTAAATATAGAAATTACTTTCGAGCCTTGTATTTTAAAAGTAAACTACAATTTTCTTTCTACAATTTCCTTCATCCAGGGGCAGCAAAAATAGGACAGCGTAGTGCAGTAAAGGCTCAGATTCGCTTGTATCACATAATTGCCAGTAATTTACAATGGAATTTATATTAAAAAACACATGAGAAAGTAGCCTGGGATGTCAGCTTTATTTTATAATTTTAAAGATGCATAAATTATGCGTGAGAAATCAGAAATTAATTAATTCTCTGATTGGTATTGAAATTATCTCCGCCCACCTCGTTCAAAATAGCCCCCATTATATGTAATGTAACGCGACGAAAGTCAGCGCCATCTCTTGTTTTGACACTGGAAGCTCCGACTCTTGAGCAGTAAGTTAGGACAGGCAAGGAGGTCGTCGATCTGAACCGCGTAACATATATATAAGATGCACTATATATAGTGCGAGATGCGCGGAGACATCTTTACGCATATCAGACAGAATCAGTTAATTACGTCGTAATGAATAACAATTTGTGAACTTTTAAGTATGCATTATGTAGCAGAAGAACTGTAGAAGCTTCAGTAAAAATAACTACATGAAATAGCTACGGGAACTGGAGAAAATATTCCAAACAGATTAAAACCGATATAAACACGCAATAGATGTATCTAAAAAATATTTAATAACTTGGAAAATAGGCATGAAATTGTAACAAAAACCACATAAGAAAGGAGCTAAGAGAGTGGCGTTCACGTCTAAATTTTATTCATCTTAATTCAATTGCTTAGAAATTTTTAATTATTGATAAAGTGGTAAATGATAATGGGATCGCCCAAAACACGCACCAGATAATTATTAATAATTAATCATTGGTAACGAAAATTATATTAAAAAGTATGGAAGAAAGTTGCTTGGGATGTCAGCTTTATACTAAGATTTCAAAGATGCATAAATTATGTGTCAGAAACGAGTAATTAACTATTTTTCTTTGATTGGTGTTGAAAATAGCCTCGTCCATGTCGCACACGGAATTCCTTGCACGTGATTGGCTACTGAAAAGCTCGTGCTCTTGAATCGGAACACAGAACAACCAAGGAGGTCGTCGAAGTGAACCGTCTAACCTGGCCTATAAGATGTACTATATAGTGATAGGCGGAGATATTTTTAACGCCAAGCAGAGAAAATTAATTACAGCTTAATGAACAACATTTTGTAGACTTTTAAGCATGCATTACGTAGCGGAGGAACTGTAGAAGCTTCAGTAAAAATAGCTACGCGAAACAGCTACGCAAACCGGAGAAAATATTCCAAACAAATTAAAACAAACCGATATAAACACGCAATAGATGTATCTAAAAAATATTTAATAACTTTGAAAATAGGCATGAAATTGTAACAAAAACCATATAGGAAAGTAGCTAAGAGAGTGGCGTTCACATCTAAATTTTATTCATCTTAATTCAATTGCTTAGAAATTTTTAATTAATGATAAAGCTGTAAACGATAATGGGATCGCCCAAAACACGCACCAGATAATTACTAATAATTAATCATTGGCAACGAAATTTGTATTAAAATGTATGGAAGAAAGTTGCTTGGGATGTCAGCTTTGTTCTACGATTTCAAAGATGCATAAATTATGCGTCGGAAACGAGTAATTAATTATTTTTCTTTGATTGGTGTTGAAAATAGCCTCGTCCATCTCGCACAACATGCCATTCGTTCCCGCGGCGAAAGTCAGCGCCATCTCTTGTTTCGACACTGGAAGCTTCGACTCTTTACTCGGAACACAGAAGAGCGAGGAGGTCGCCGAAGTGAACCGTATAACCTGGCCAATAAGATGTACTATATAGTGATAGATAGACGGAGATATTTTTAACGCCAAGCAGAGAAAATTAATTACAGCTTAATGAACAACATTTTGTAGACTTTTAAGCATGCATTACGTAGCGGAGGAACTGTAGAAGCTTCAGTAAAAATAACTACGTGAAATACCTACGCAAACCGGAGAAAATATTCCAAACATATTAAAACCGTTATAAATACGGAATAGATGTACCTAAAAAATATTTAATAACTTTGAAAATAAGCATGAAATTATAACAAAAACCATATGGGAAAGTAGCTAAGGGTGTAGCGTTCACGTTAAAATTCTATTCATCTTAATTAAATTACTTGGAAGCCTTTAATTAATGATAAGGTGGTAAATTTTAAAGCCGCGATCTAAAGCACGCGTCAGAAAGTCGTTAATAATTAATTATTGGCAACGAAATTTATATTAAAATGCATGGGAGAAAGTTGCTAGGGATGTCAGCTTTATTCTACGATTTTAAAAGTGCATAAATTATGCGTGAGAAACGAGTAATTAATTATTTTTCCTTGATTAGTGTTGAAAGTTGCTCCACCTATCTTGCACATGGAATTCCTTGTACGTGATTGGTGACTGAAGTTGCTCCACCCATCTTGCACGTGGCATTCCCTGTACGTGATTGGTAGCTGGAAGCTCTGACTCTTGAGTCGTAACTGAATAACGTGGCCAATAAGAATGCTGCAATTACCTAACTTTTTTCTGATTGGTGTTGAAAGTACCCCCTCCCACTGTATATTGCTTCTTATAGACCACTTCGACGACCTCCTTGCCTGTCCTAACTTACTGCTCAAGAGTCGGAGCTTCCAGTGTCGAAACAAGAGATGGCGCTGACTTTCGCCGCGTGAAATTACATTCAGAGTGTTATATCGTACGAAATAGGCGGAGATATTTTCTGCACGAATAAAAGAATATTAATTAATTACTTATTTCTGACGAATAATTTATGCACCTTTAAAATCGTAGAATATAGCTGATATACCAAGCAATCTTTTTATATTCGTTTTAACACAAATTTCATTGCCAATGAATAATGATTAATAATTATTTGAAGCAAGTTTGTCATTAATTAAAAGCGACATTCTGAGTATTTTCAACGTTATAAGATGATTCTTTTAGGATGTCAGAGAGCTTGACCTAATTTCAAGTGGCATTATATCTTTTACAAAAGTTCGACGTCTATTTCAGAATTAGGGGACATTGGCGTATGCCACAGTCAGATAGAAATGACTGTACGTTCTTATCTTTATACCAAAAATTGTCTCTATTGTGGGAATTATATTCTTAAAATTATAATTTCTAAATTCATCTCAAATAGATACAAAGTTCACAGTCAGATTCAGCATTCTGATTTTTATAATATGTCCTGTTTTTATTTTTAAATATTTGCACAGATTGCAAAGCAACGAATGCCTTAAGAAATTCGATTTACCAGTAACAAACACACACGCTTTATTAATTGTATTGCAGATTTTCAATATATTTTATAACTTGTCCCGTTCAGCTGTTTAATGCATTCTTTTTTACAGGTAAAACGAATAATTTATATAATTCCTGTGTTATTAAGCTCTGAACGAACCCCGACAAAGCTTCGCGTTTACATTAATTTCTTCTCATAACTCTTATCAACCATCGATCTAACCTTTCCCTGTTACACACACACACACACACACACACACACACACACACGCGCGTACACACGGCGAGCGGAAATGAGAAATCCCGCTCGCTCGAAAAGCGTAAGGACGTAATAACACTCTTTCATTCGGTATTATTAATCCGCCCGAGGCTTTTGTTCCGGGCAAAAACGAATTTCTCGCGAATGAAAGTAACAATACCGGCGCTTAATCCGCGAAAAATGAAGTCCAGCTTCGTTTCGCGTGGTCGAAATATGAAACGCGAAACAGTGTTTCGCGAATCATTACCAGCTCGCCGCATTCGGATGCGTCGAAGCGAATCGAATGCAGGACAGGGAAGAGAGGGGATGATTCGGTTGTTCAGAATGTTTTGTTAACACTTACAATTAGCCGACCGAATGAGGAGATCTCCCATTTTTTCCTTGACAGTGCCATTGATTCTATTTAGTTATGTTATTAGTTGGTCCTAAGTTGATGTTGAATTTATTAAAAATTGTATTTTAAAAAATTTATGAACAATACTAGGTCAAGTCTAACTAATAAAATAAGCAAACAGAATCAATTGCAGCGCTCTGTTCAGGACAAAATGGGAGATCTCCCCATTCGGTCGGCTAAGTGTTAACGATACTTGATAAGATCCCTACCAATGAATCCACGGTTAAGATCATTAAGTATTTTCAAAATAGAACAGCGTAAAACGAAATACGGTATTGTAGTGTTATAATAATAATATTTATTTACTGTTGAAAAATAAGGGAATATAATTGCAATACTATGTTTTCTGCCCCTTTTTGACGGAGAAAACTGTCGCTGGCCCTTGGCCTTTCTCCCACCACGTACCTCGGAAATGTCCATCGAGTATGACCATATTTGGGCATATTCTAAAAACATGACCATAATTGGGCATTTTTCGAGAGCCTGGCGCGTCGCCAAGATTGACTTACAATATCGACAAATGCAGAGAAATAAATCAATAAAAAAAGTGTTTACTACTTCGGAAAGATTAAGAACCGCTACTGTGTACAAACACAGGGTCATTGGTACGATGCTTAAGTGGCAGTATCTCTTTCGAGTCCACCGACGAGAGAATCGCTGCCCCGCATAAGTGAAGAGCGAATTTTAAAGGAGCGCGGAGGAAACTTCAAAGACGTATGAACCCTCGCGTATTTCGCGCCCTACGAGCTAGTCGAGCTTTCTCCTCCGCGGGGGCGAACGCACCCCCTTCTGTCGCTGGCCCTGGAAGGTGTCGTTCGTTTCGATTTCCCGAACAGAGGAGAAGAATAGAGCTAGTGAGAACAAGAGGAGGAAGGGCGAGCTAGAGGGTGGGGTGGAGTGATTGTTAGAAATATGAAGAAAACTTTCAACCTCGACCAACCCTCTGTTAAGGTATCTCCGCTGTTAAGACGAGAACCTAACCTTCTTCGTCTCTCTGTCTCTCTGTCTCCTCTTTCTCCCGCTTGCTTTCACTCGGTTCCTCTCGGCCCCGCTCTCCGGCCAGAGCATACACGCTCTTTCAGTTACTTTTTCCCTCCCTTTCAGCGCTCCTTCCTGCCTTTCTAGTACGCGCAGATCTCGCAGCGTAGCACGAGTGCTCCGTAGCGTAACCTTTTCGTCATTTTAAAACGCTCTGAAAGCCCCCGCGCAGAGTTTTCGGGACAAAAAGCTGCTTTTCTTCCGGCTACGTTAGTTTTATCGTGCTCTGTTCACCTGCCGACTTACTTTCCCTCTTCCTCTTTCTGTGTTTTACTTTGCTTCTCTCTCTCTCTCTCTCTCTCTCTCTCTCTCTCTGTTGGTCTTTCTCTCCTCTCTGCCTCTCTTTAGGATGGTCGACGTCGTCGTCGTCGTCGTCGTAGCAATTTCTCAGCACCCGTGGCTCGACTCTTTCATGCGAAGTCGCTCTCTGCCCTTCTAGTTGATACTTCCGATAAAAGTACCTTGTCGGGCGAAAAAGTTTCTCCGGAAATCTCGATGCTCTTGTTAGCCGGCCGAATTTCCGGTCCAATTCGTCGCGGTCATGAGACGGGGCGACGCGTTTCTTTTAAGCTGTGCACACGCTATCGATTTGAGACGACTGATTAACTTCGCTCGCAGTTTTGAAAATATCGGTGGTAACCTGTGGGTTGTTCGTTTTCGTCGAACGAAATACAGTGTATTATTATAGGAAAATCTTACTTTGTTATTTAGAGCGAGAGAGTAGTAGGGTTCAGGTGTGGGTGAAACAAAATGAAGTTCTTAGATAATATAATATATTTAAAATGGGTTAACACTTAGCCGACCGAATGGGGAGATCTCCCATTTTCTCCTCAACAAAGCGCTGCAATTGATTCTATTTGCTTTTGTTATTGGTTACTCTTAAACCAGTACTGTTCATAAATTCTCCAAAGTACAATTTTTAATAAATTCAACACTATCTTGTGACCAATTAATAATAAAAGTGAATAGAATGAATGACACCGCTTTGTTAAGGAAAAACTGGGAGATCTCCCCATTCGGTCGGCTAAGTGTTAATAGTAACAATTTTAATAATATAAACAACTTTTCGACTTTTCTAACTTCTTTCAGTCAAACTCTACACCTTTCTCACTGGACGCATTCGGTCACGTTCACCAAGTGCTCATTTTCCTCGCCTTAGAAACATTCTAGTCCAAACATTCTACGTTCCCAAGGCTATCGCTCAACTCAAGCACTCTTCATGTTTTCCTAAACTCGAATCCACTCGAAATTAATCACCTTAGAAATTAAGAAACGTTGTTGCGGGGTCTGGGCGAGGGGGTGGGTGATTGGGAGGTACAGGACGCGTCTGTTATCCCGCAAGGTGCAAGGACGTAGGTGCGCCAGGAACAATGAACGCAATCAATGCGGTGTGGCATCCCTCCTCTTCACCCCGCATCGCGTCAATCAAACGGCCGGCGTACGCGCCACTAGCCCATTGGCCCCGATTGCCTTTTGTCACCCCTGTAGTGTCCGCTTGCATCCGACAAAGAGGGACCGGGATGATGCACGCGAGGACCGACAGCGTTTTGTTTGAATAGAGACAGACGTGAAAAAAGGGAAACAGGAGCTCGGCGGATCGGTAGCGCAGGGACGAAGATAGGGGTGAAGGAAAGGGGTTGGTGGTGGGGACGATACGAGAGGGGGAGAGAGAGCGTAAGGGAGCGAAGGGAGTTCGGGGTAACTTCGGGAAGCAGTTGTTTCATTCAAGAATAGTAATTCGAACGAATGAATCTGTTGTGAATTGTGAATTGTGAATGAATTTAAATTACTTGCCATTCGAGGGGAGTAGTGAATAATTAATGAATCGTGGAGAGGGTAGAAGAAAAATTAGTCAGGATCGGTGTTAGGATAGAAGAACAAGGAAATTTACTTCCTTTTCTTTTTTGAAAAGATCGATTAAACCAGGATGGGACCAATCATTTTTATGAAAAATGTAAAGGGTTAGATATATGATACATTCGAAATTAAAGATGCGAAGTAATTGTGAATTTTGTGAATCGATAAACGGAGAAAAGTGAAAAAAAAATGGAAATGGAACAACGAACGAAACTTTATTTGTTGAAATATAAAACTTGTTCAAGCAATGCCGAACAGTGGGTCAGGGGAGGACGGGCCAATAAATGGAATGACACGAAGAGGGATCGTAAGCCTTGTCGGGGTTTCGGGAGTTCCAGCAGAGATCCAGAGGGACGGAAACGGGGGTGGAGGGGAGAGAGAACGGATAGAGAGATTGCAGCGCACGGTAAATGGGGCGAATTCCAGCCGAATACTGCCGGTTGGGACACGCGTGTTGCAGAACTGACCAGTCCACGACCCAATTTCGAGGGGTTGCTTCCCCTGTGTCTCTCTGTTCGACGATCGCGATACGTACCCTCTCTGTTTCGGGGGTGGCTCGTGTATCCCAATGCGCTACCCCCCGGTGTCGATCTTCTTGAATCGAGTGTGTACGCGAACACGATGCGTACAATCAATCGCGAAAGTTTCTGTGCAAAGTTTCTATTTCGAACGATCGAAGAAGGTAAGCAAGAACTTTGGACATTTTATGAACATCAGTTGGTTCGTTAGACAAACTGATAAATAGAATTGGATGTATAATTGCATGGAAATTGAGATACAGTTATCAAGAGGATATTGGGATTAATCAAATTTGTAGTTGGAATTCTACAATAATAATTCCAATGTTAATATATTAATACACCAGTGTTTTTCAATTTACAGTAATTGTACAGTAAATTTTCTTATTTTTCGCTTTTGCAAGAGCTATTAAAAATGAATATAAGAGTAAACGTTGATCACCATAAAATGTCCAAACATCTTGGACATTTCTCTCGAATTTTTGAAATTTAAATAATGTAAGGAAATACTTTTGTTACCGATTGTATGTGTATATGGCAGGTGTATGCATGTATACTGAAGAGGTAATATGTATCTCGGTGATCACGTTGATTCGAACGTATTTCATAGAGGTTGATGGCGGCGAACCAGGAGGAGGGGAACAGCCGATCGATTATCGTAACACGTGAGCCAGGTGAAAGCGGTGATCCTTGTTTCGAGCGTGGATACTCCCTGCTGATTGATTGCCATGCTGGATGCTAATATCGCCACGCGGTGACAACGTGTAAAACATCGTTCTACGTATACGACGCTTCTTGTGGGAGCGAGTTACGGGAATACTGGGATACCGATACCGGTTGCATGGCAAAATTATTTACGTTTTGGATTAGTGTAGCAATGTAAAGTAAAAATACGAAATTATTGCATTATTACAAAAAATATTGTAAAACCGAAGAATAAATGATTCGTACATAATTTGATGTTATAAACGTAGAAAAGGGGGTGTTGCGTCCTAAATTAGGGTAGAGGTGTGTACAGTAACAACCCTATATCTGCCTCGGTGGAAGGGAAGTGCTTACCAGCCCTCCCTTCCTACGATACCTGTAAGCAATTGTGATTGGTTCGGGATTGCCGTCACATGTGGTTTAACACTATTCCTACCGACACTTCACGTGTACTTATTCCTACTGCGACATTCCCACGTAAGACAGACTACAAATTTTTCTCACAAAATAAACAATGAAAAGAAAAGTGAACATTGAAAAATGTATTATACGTATATTTGAGAAAAAGTCTAAAGTTTAAAGGCGATTCAATTATGTTGTGTATATGAAATTCTAATCAAAAGTTTAAAAACGGTCATTTGACCGGTCGTGGTAGGAATAGTGTTAAAGATCGGGCCATGTAAAGCATTGATACAAATCAAACACAAATCACACACAACTTATCAAGAGAACAACTTAGAATACAATTACTGTAAACAACTCAACTCAACTCTATCGTGTTCAATTTGACACCTAAACAACTCCTGATATTAACTTTAATTAATCTTATCAAAAGAAAAACTTTTCGCTATACAAGGCGATTACAAAAAAGTCGGCAAGTATTTCGGGAGCAATACACCGGTCTCGCAGCTAAATCGACGTACAAAACAGGGGGATAGAGGTCTTATGAAGTGGGAAAGTGGGAAGCAGGGGGTAAATGGTCCCAAAGGTGGTCCCTAGAGACTTTTGAATCGCGAATGAGTTTCTGATAATCTTTGCAATTAGATACGGGGACTTTTGGGACTACTGGAATTCCCTTATGTTAGCTGAATGGCTGATATGTGGCATTCGGAGTTCCCCATTGCAATTACAGATCTGCTATTTCAAGATCCTCTTAGAAACGGTGTCTTTAACTTTAATTTCGATTTTTACATTTCTTATATTTCTGATACCCTTGAAAATTTTCATCCACAATTGCGCGATATCCTGTGTTATACTGTACCGAATTTATATTTTACCGAAATCACCACTATCCTAATTTTATTCTACGTCAAATTGATGATAGTTGGGCTTGCATGCCTCCAAAGTCTAATTGTGTTCTACGTTAAATTGGTAACAGAGAATTTTACAAGTCTTCAAATTTTCAAGCAGAAAAGTGCGCTAAACGTATGCTCTTCTACGATAATATCAGCGAACGCTTTACCAAAAGTTGGCCGGGAATTTCGAATAGACCTCGGTAATTTGGTATCGGCGGAGCAATCAAGAGGAATTCGTCGATGCGAACGAAATTTCGGATCGCATCCGATAACGGGTTTAAGTGGCGAGAGACGCAATTGTACAGGGATTTTAATGATGCGGTATTATAATTACACGCAGTTATCGATCGATTCTCCCTACCCCTCCAACCCTTCGATCGACGATAATTAAAGATAGTGTTAGAAATTGAATACAGATACTACGAAGCAAAAATTAATCATTTTGTCGCGTACTGTAGTATTACAAACAATAGTGTATTTTATTTAGTAATTATAAAACCCCATATCTCCGATACATACATATTCTGTCGAAATATTATTCATTCTTCACGTTTTTCATATTTTTAATTTCTAATTTATTACTTTATGAAATACTACTATTATATTACATTATTATATATTATTATATGTGATTAGACACATTTTGTAAGGACAGTCGGAATATCACATTTTAACAGTTATATTCAATGAATGCTATAGCATCCACGACGATATTTAAATTGAGGTTATATAAAATTAAATCAATAATAATTGGTTTTAAAATTTGAATGCTATAGCATTCACGTCATTCAATATCACAATGAAAATGAATGCTATAACATTCACGTCATTCTGTATCACAATGAATATGAATGCCATAGCATTAACCCATTCACTGCAAACTACGAGATATCTCGTAGTTTGTGCTACAAGTTTAGAGTGACTACAATCGGTCACGAAATAAGTTTACAGACGTTTGAGTTAGGATTTATTAGAAAGGATGAACGAATATTTTATATAACAATATTTTCGTTTAACATCACTTTTTACGATCGAAATAGATACATTCTTGGCGCACTGGGTAAGACGCTTTAAATTTGCCTGGCAGCGAACGCGTTAAAGCCGATGCACGCTGAACGAGCGAATTTTAACGAACGATATGCTTTCGACGCGGCGCTGCTCGTAATTAGTGGGATTGTCGCGTTTTTTTTCGACATCCGCGCGCGTGTCTACGACGCGAAATAATTGAAGATGCACCCGGGGCCCCTGTCGTCCTCGCTCGACGGTTTCGAGCGCGGTCAATAACCCTTCCGGGTTGATCGATAAATGCATCTGTCGCGGTGTACAATTATAGATAATGCTTCGCGGAAACGTCGTCGTGCCTGCCTCTGGTTTGCAAATTTTCAATGTCTGCCAGCGGAACGCGGAGAAACGGATCGCTGCCGCGGTATCGACGTTTCGCTCGATTTCGAAAACTGTTTCAGACCGTTACGTCGGAATTCCCGCGGATAAATACGCGATAAGGGCGTTACAAATATCATTCCGTTATTGTGTTGTAAATGGAAAGAATATTTCGTGGCCCTTCTACAATTTATTATTATTACTAAGCTTTTGTTCAACCCTTTGACATACAAATAAAACGGAATTCGATACGTCCGAAAGATACTATTTAATCTGGCTCAACTGAACAGTTATGCGCAAGCTTAAAAACAAAACATTTTATATTGAAATTTGCATTGCTTTGTAACATTTAATCAGGTTGATATATTAAGGTACATTATAAAATAATAAATTAGTAGTTCTGTGAAGTATGAAACGTTTTAAAACATTCTGGAACAACAACATTTCTCCTACTCTACAATTATTCAGCCGATCTCTTCACTCTATAAAACAACTACTACACCGCTCATCTCTATAAAATTTCCTTATCTGTTACCATTTGTATATTTATACTTTCTTCATTACCATTTATTATATTTTTATATCTCACTGTAATTTCATCGTAATTCTCTAATTCCTTAATCCCATAAAAATAAATAACTAAATAAATAAATTATATGTATACTTTTGTTGATAAAAGATTTAAACTGCTCTTTAAATATTATTATCGCTGGTGGTGGAAAATTGTATCGATAAGAAACTTTCCCAACGTTTTACGATCAAAATAATAACCCACATTTTCTTTATGGGTTATTTAAAACACGATGAAACGGTGACGCAATATGAAATAAAATAAATAAGCGGTAGTTGACAGAATCATATCTTGAAATAGTTGACAGCTTCGCACAATTCTGTCTTCCTGCGTCTCAGCTCGCAATACAACAGAGCTGCACGATTTCGAGGGACAAGCTAAGGGCGGTACCTTCGTCTCACCGAAGTTTATGGCTTTCGACGGATTCAAGGAGCCAACGAAGATGCTTGTCGCGGGGTATTATGGCGGCGTTCCCTTTGCGGGAGGGATGCGACCAGAGGCGAGGGAAGGTGGACCATGAAGGAGGCAAGAATGGGTAAGGACACCGATGATTTCCCAGGAGGGATCGTCTACTGCTTCTCTGCGTCTCCTCTCGGCCGCCTCTTTCCGCTATTTCCGCTCGTCGTTCTATCTCCAACGAGCAACCTGGTCCACGTCTTAAGCCTGGCAACGTCGTTACTTTGTCTATCCCGTTGCCGGCAATTTGTCTTGTTACCGATAGAAGCGGAAAACGAGGCGCATGCCTCCAACGAGTTTTAATATTTCACGTTCTTTCCAAACGGGAGCTTCGCGATCTCGAATGACAATCGTGAAAACACGACAAGCTGATGGAGAACGTGTCGGTTTAAATCGATCCGTGGAAACTAGCTTCCAATGGTTTTATGCAATTGTTGTTTTCTGTATAGAGTATTCGTATGATTGTATTCAGTGTTTGAACCGAGCAATGGACGAGCAAACGAAATGTATTTTTGAGCTGCGAATGAAGAATGTTGGATTTGGAAAAACGTGATTATGGTTTGTACCACCTCGTCTAAAGGTGTGACGGTCGGGGCAGGTAATTTTCGGACCGACCCCCGACCCTGTGAGTATAAGGACGGCCAGGAGACAGTAAAAAGCAGTCTATCAGACTCGAGCAAACTTCGAGTTGTTTTATTTAACTCAAGTACCCTTGCTGCCAATTCTTAGCACTCGTACCGATTAACGAATCTCCGCGATTTTTATTGTTTCAGTTTAACAGAAGAGCGAACGGTAAGTTGTGTTTTTATAAGCAAGTAACTGAAGTGTGAATCACGAGTGCTTGAGGTGGCGTGAGATCGTGGAATTTTGAGAAGACGCGACCAAGTGTATCGATTGAGAGAAGTTAAGGGTTAGAATGAAAGAGAATGAATGCCTGGGAGGGTATAGGGTGTCAGAGAAGCAGTCGCGAGAAAATTTCTAAGATAGTGAAGAACGACACTTGTGAGAGTATAGAGTTAGGATCATTTATATCATTGTAGTATCGTAGTTTTAAGGACCAGAAAAGTGAAAGTGTGGGTTGACTAGGCACATCGGAAAAACCCGTTGGCGACAAACGATTCACGATGGGTCGGCAATGTCTAGCGAGTGTAGGACGGGCAGAGAAAAAGGCCCATAAGGGTTTTTTCGAAAGAGAAAAGGGATCAGTGTCGAATAGAAAACCGATAGTTATAGAGTCATAAACAGAGCTGAGGATTAAACATAGAGTTGCGTGGCAGAGTTGAATTAGAATTTACTGTATATCGTATATTTTTGCCATTATTCATATCTAACAATAATAAATAATCTTAAGAACTTTTATTCTACATCATGAAAATTTAATTAATCCTTCATAAATTTAATTATATTATGAAAATATAATTAAGGAAAAAAGTTTTTGGTGAAATCGTGAAATCGATGCAACGAGACACCCTGCACACGATACGAGCGAGTTAGCCCGAAACGGAAGGGCTGTTTCGATATTTTCGTCTGCCACCCTCCCGGGGCTCGTTAATTTTTCCTAACTTACCGTTGAATTAAATTGAATCTCGTCGAACAATATTTACGAACGTTTCGCCGTGTTCCTGCTCCATCTTCCAATTTGCTATCCGTTACGAAATTTTGTATCAGCCAGCGGATTTCCAACTCTGCGTACATGTTTGTTCGCCGGAAAATAAATAATATCGTGTGCCGATACCGGGCGCCGTGCGTGCGCCAGAGAATTAGAACGGCCGTTACTTTCCCTGTAACACGCGCTTTTATGCGCGCGTGTATGTATCTGGTGCTTCAGAAGCGTGGGTCGATAAAACAGGGGATGATAGGGGTTTTTTGAAAAATAGAGAACATTCATCGTGCAGTGGATACATATTTATATGGAGGATCTCGTTTCACTTTTTGGTGATATGACTTTACGGTTATAGATTTCAAGCGTTTGCGGCAGCACACGTTTTTCGTGCGTTTGTTCGCTTTCGCAGGGGTTGGTGTTTCAAACAAGGATTTATATTAAATTTTACATCCCTAATCCCGATACTTGACTGTAACAGAATTATGTTATGTTTGTAATAAAGTTTAGCTTTAATTTTAACTGCCTTAACTTTCAGTTAACGAGATTGAGGATTACTAAATGCAAATTACGTAGAATATTTTAATATTTCCCACTGTATGTTTGTATTCAATTTTTATACTCTGCTCTATATTTTTTGCTCTATATTTTTATACTCTATATTTTGTGCTCCACATTTTTATACTTTATATTATTTCCGACCGGTACAATTAGGGATTAAAGGAAAGAGCTGCCACAGTTAGGAAAGCAGAAAGTTCAGAATACTGATGATCTTCTTTATCGCCAAGCTTTTTCCGAAACAATTAACCATAAAGTTAAAGCAGCAGCAGCTCTCCTCAAGTTTACGCGATCTAAAATGTTTACGCGACACTGTGCGTACTCATGTTTATTGAAAAGCAGCCCTGCTACTTTCCGCTTAACTGACCTATATCTTTGGAACACCCGATACGCACACGTACAACAGAAGGGTGCATAAAACGTGTTATCGTTCGTTCCTTTTATCCAGCATTCCAGCCTCGTTAACGAACTCAATTTCGCCGGAGGAGACGCGGCACACGGACGAATTCCGTGTTTCACGACGTCCATAAACTTCCGGTCCCGTATGTTATCAATTTATTTTTCCACGGGATAACGCACGTCGGCGTAATTTAGAAAAGGGGGGCCGTAACTCGATCTCGTTCAACGTACACGTATAGAAAAGCGTAACGGCGCGCTGTTGGCCACCTTCGTTCACTTCCGGTGTTCCCGGCTCACCTGCGGGAAGTCTTATCTCGCTGCGCCAGCCGCCGCTTCGGTTACTCAGCCTGCCCCCTCCCTCCGCCCCAACCCCCTGCTACCCTCGTAATACACACAATGCAATGGCGAATTCTGAGAAAAATCCTAGCCAACCCCTTTGTCCGACATTACGACGTCGCTAAGTCTCTTTCGGTGTACACAGCTTCTCGACTTCCGTTATCGTTAGGGTAGCGCGCTGAGTACTTTAGGGTGTTCGGTGAATTCCAATTTCTTCTACGTGTAAAATAAATTTCGCTAGGCAAAAGGATCAGAGGCGTAGGAGTCTTTATTTGTGTGTTATAATACACGTGGTTGATATAGATTGATTGACTGATTGATTGTCTCTGTATCTCTGTGTGTATTGTAGGGATATGGTTTATGGAATGTTTTTGCTGTTAAAGATGGTTTATTCCTAAGAATAACTGGGTTACAAAGCAGGACGCCCGAACAAACACGCTGCCTACGTCGCCATTTTTCTACTATCCCGTCAGTTGTTTTTCTTTCATATTTGACCGTTTTTCTTGGTCGCCCCGCGACCCGCAAAATTTCGCTTCCTACAGTATGTATGTGTGATTGCGTGTGACTGTGATGAGTGATTGATTGTGACTGTGTGTCGCGCCCAGGGAAGTTTGGCTTTTATATTCCCTGGACGCGTCGAGAGGGGAAAAATGTGAAGATATGGAAAGGACTCCGCAAGTGATTTCCGGATTATGATGAGGCTGCAATCAAACACTTGTGGTAATGAGGGTCGGCTGATCATTTGGGCCGAAGGACGGGCCGACGTTCAGGCCCAAGAAGAAGAAGAGTTCAGGCTGTTGTAAAGTGTTAGATGCAGCCCCTTAGAACACCCGCAGAGGTTCCATGTCACCACAGAGGATATGATATATTATTCACACGATGCTATACGTGCTTTCAACAACAAATTTTGCTTCTGCGAAACAATTCCCATGAATTGTATGCAACATTGACGAAGATAATAGTTGCAGTGTGCAATCCTCCGTTTTTTAACAATTTACGTGTTATTTCATTTGAATTGGCAATTGCTTTGAATCATTTTGTTACTTGACTGTTTCAAGTAAAATTTTATTAATTTTATACTAGGTCGTTCTTGCAATTGGTATTGTTATCGTGTACACTTGCGGTTCCCTGATTTTTCCTGGTTTTCAACGAAAAATCGTTTATCTGCGCGTTCCAGGCGTTCCCGAGGACATGCCGCGAGATACGTAAGTACATGAGTGCGAATTTTCGATACCCAGGAACGAGGTTTCTTTTGAGAGGTTGAACGGACATGAAGGACCGGTCATCCGACCGGGAACCATCTTCTCCGCCGTTGCAACGAGTCGCCATCAACCCCTTTTCCTTTCTCCAGCACCTTGCATAGGCGCTTATCTCCAGACACCAGACACACCTAACGTGCTCCTGCTGTGCTGGACCGGAAAGACTGCTAACAGGGGTCGGGGGAGCAAAATGGATGCGGCTTGACCGAGCAACAGTGAAGTTTCCGGGAAGAGCTGGGATCAAAAACTGGGGGATAAAGAGATTTGTAGGGTATCTTTAACCGTCCATGGGTCGGTTCTACCGTGAAACGTCTGCGGCTGCAATCGATTGCACCAGGGGTCTAATAATTTGTTCAGCTAAGACTTTTGGGGTTAAACAATGTCTCCAATTAGATGTTAAATGTTCCATTTAATTTCATTTCCTACAAATCAACATTCCTCTTAGAAATGCAAGACTTTAAACGGACGTCACCGATTGATTCATCGACTTTAGAAAGATTGTGTCAAAAATTAAAGATTATTCGATGATATTAAATATATTCATTTTGTTATTTCCCAGGTTTTGTTACCGTTTAATTACTATTAAATAAAATTCGTTTTGTTACTTCTTCTAACATCCTCACCCAAGTATTCTATGCAACACTGTATAACATATGTAATAACACAGAACCTTAACCTACAATCAATACTGATCTGTTATAAATTATAGTTAGAAATTTCTGTGTACTGTATACTCTTGTTATACGTCACATTAATAATAATAATAATAATAATAATAATAATAATAATAATAATATTTATAATAATAATAACATTTATAGTAATAATAATAATAATATTTATAATAATAATAATGATAATGATAATAATAATATTTATAATAATAATAATGATAATGATAATAATAATATTTATAATAATAATAATGATAATGATAATAATAATATTTATAATAAATAATCTTAATAACCTTTCTTCCCGCAATAAAATTATACAATCCCGAGCGTATAACCGATCGTCCCCGTATTCCTTCCATTACTCAACTTTCCAGCTCTGCACGATGTGTCATCCCTAGCAACTGGTCCAGCTCCAGCCCCAGTCCCCGGAAGACATCGGATTCACGAGCCAATCGGCTGTGGTTCCGGTTATGGAAACGGGATAGCCGTCCCGAACGGGTGCACAGGTCCATAATTCATGGTGTAATACAGATCGCAGGTGTAGCGGCGGATCGAGAGGCCTCTCCTGGGCGCGATACTCGAATCCCCGTGGCGCTATTGAACACGCGATGTTACGTGTCATGGGAGGGTCGTTAACCGTGTTGCTCTTTTGATAGACTCGAGATCGCTGCCTGATATCGAAGGAGCTGCTGGTTATCGCGTTACGGGGTACGTGCTTAACTGGGAGCGCGTGTAATTGAATGCAAACACGTGTGCTGCGAGGAGATGCCTCGCCTGACCCGGTTTCGTGAGATAAAGATGGCCGAAAACATGGGATGCAAATGGAGGATAGCAGGGTGGGAGTTTATTACGTTTATTCGATTGGCGAGCTTTCGTTTGTGGGATTGTAATCCATGGCTGTGTGGAGGAATCGAAAGGTTAATTTCGCGCGAAGGGAGAAGGATTATCTATGATAATACCACGAAGAAGTGATGTAGTTACGATAAGGAATAAATTTGAAGAATAAATAAACGTGTAGTTCTATAGTTTTTCTAAAATAGTATTTGCTTCGTAAAGTCGTGGATATTAAATTGGTTTTGCGTGCGATTAAATTTAGAAAGAAAGGATACACCAAGGAAAATAACGTAATTAGCGAATCCCACGAAAAAGCTGTATAATCTTAATAATATCATCCGAAAAAATGTACATTGAAGCTCGGTTTTAAATTCCAAGGTGTGCATCTAACTGTTCTGCTGTAATACGAAAACAGCGGCCAGCATCTGTTTAAGCGTACCATCCCCGAACTGACCTCAATAATTTAAAGTGTACAACAGATTAATTACACCAGATAACCCACCTATTCTTCGCCATTTTCATTGAACCCACACCCCTCGCAGGCTGGCGCCTTTCCTGTTCAGAGCGTACGAGAGATTAATTGTATCAGAGATTATATTGCGAGCACCCCGAAACTTCTTATCACCAGGATCAACCGCGGGAGGCCGGATTAGCTTCGATGGTTCGGCGCGTTGAACGCGCGACGTTATCTCCGGCGGTGCAGTAAAATCGGCGACGCCTTTTGGTGTCACGAGGCGTATAAACACGTATAAAGGTTGCTCCTCGTGTAGATGGTCTACTGCGATAGCCCCGGTTTAACGACGCCGACCCCTGGTAATAAGAGGCGCCTAGGGTAACTGCAACCACAGGCAACGAACGCCTCGAACCGAGCCGGCTGCGTCCCTTATCGGTGCCGCTTATCTGCTTCGCCCGTGAACCGGTACACACGACAGCCATTCCTTACCTCTATTTAAACCCGCCTCCTGATGGAACGAGACCGAGATCAGGATTCTTAAGAAGCGGGGAACGTGTCTTCCAAAATTGTGTTTGCCTTTGAATCGAGAGGCTTTACTCATTTTCGCTGTGCTTCATTTAATCTTTTGAGCTCGAAAGGAAACGCTTGATAATCAAATTGATACCAGTTTCATAAACTAGTTACCAGTGCAAATGGTTAAATGGATTCTTAAGTAGCGAAGAGCGTGTTGTCCAAAATTGTGTTTGCCTTTAAATCGAGAGGTTTTACTCATTCTCGCTGTGCTTCGTTTAATCTTTTGGGCTCGAAAGGGAACGTTTAATAATCAAATTGATACCACTTCCGTAAGCTAGTTACCAACAAACATGGTTAAACACCATTATTCATCTATGACGGTGTTATTTATCTAAATTAAATAAATTTTAATATCAGTAAATTCTGGTATAATAAATTCTTGATTTTGGTACCATGAGCTTAAAATTTTTTCTTTGACGAGCAACGGTTGCCTTTTGGATGCAAACGATTAACTTTAGAGTGTGAGCTGTGTTTGTAATTGAATATAAGAATACCCTGGCGAATAATTTAGTTGCATTATAAATCTAACGAACAAAGCTGTGCAACAGCTACAAAACGCGAACAGTTGTTTGATCCTTAAAGAAGAGGAACGATCGAACGCCGGTGTCGCGTTCACTCGACAAAGTTTCACCTATCGCACGTCAGAGGTAGGGATCGAATACCAAAAGGATGAGGAAGGGGGGAACAAAAAGAAAAACTCGAAGTAAATTCGGATTTGTGGTTCCTGAAGCGGGATCGCCGAGAGCGAGCGCCGGAAAACGACGGCCTGCCGCGCGCTGGAATTTCGTCTCGCTGGAAACAAACGGGAATTTCGGCGCACCGTTCGACGAATAGCCGGGAAATAGGGGTGTGCGTGTAGCCGAGTTGCGTTTCATTCACGTTCCATCGCGAATTCCGTTCTCTGTTAAAAGTCTCGCTAAAGCCACGCGAGCCCGGTATCCCTCGCACGCTCGCGGATAGGCGGAGAGAACGTTGGAGGAGGAGGAGGAGGAGGAAGAGGGCAGGGAAACGGATCTGACAACAGCCAGACCGGGACAGGAAATGTTGAAAGCGGCGAGGGGAAAGGTGGGAGGGCGCGGAAAGCGAGAACGAGAACGAGAACCGTGGAGTTGAATTGCGAAACCTCGAATTTCATCCGCGTAACGATAATGGGGCAACGACGCCGGAGGAAAACAATATGTAAATCGTTCATTCGCTTCCCAATCAAAGTCGGAATCCACGGGCTTCCTGTGTCTCTCTAACGACGCAATCTAAATTCGGAACGCATCGCCAGAGCTATCGCTGTAAGGTACACATCACCGGCGGAGGGGGTGAAAGTACATCGCGTTACAATCCGAAAGAAATTCTACAGGGTGTCCTGGGACACCAAACGGTATAAATGATACAGTGAATCGTTGTGCGTTAAAAAGTGAGCAGAAAATGTGAAATAAGGTTTCTCTGTAGGATCTTTAGTTTTCGAAAAAACAGAGCCTAAACGTTCGTTGGATATGCGCACGTCTGACCAATTTCGATTCATACTACTTGAATTTATTACATTCAGCTGTATTACCATGAGAAGGCAGATTTATCATACACTTTTTAAGTTATCTGTTTAATTGACATACCGACTGTTAAGGAAAGCAGCATAGAACGAATTTTGTTAATTAGGAATAATTAATTGCACGGATATTTAATAAAACTTGGAAACCGCTTATAACGAAAACGTTCCGTCGCGGGGCCAAATTTTATTCCACAGATTCGACTTGTTTTTGCGCGTAGAATAACATGCTGTTATTCAGGGACACGCCGTATTGCCGGTACAAGAACCTCCCCTTCGAAAGGGGAACAGACAGGAGGGTAGGTCAGAGAAACAGTTCAGGAAGCAAGGATAGTGTAACGGAGTTGCAGAGTCGGGGGGTGGAACCGGCTTCGAAGTGACTTCTGTAACTTCCGGTGATCTCGCTTGTCTCCTCCCCCTTTCCACGTTCGTCCTCCTACCCTTCTCCTCTTCCTTCGGCTTCTCCCCGGTGCATAAGCGATTCGAGCATGCAGTTCGCAACTCTTTTCAACCCGACCCAACCCAACCCGACCCACCCCCACTCTCGTCCCTTCCTCTTCGACTAAGAATTGAATTTCATAGAAATGCAAGAGCCGCTCGCGGGCGTGCATCGGCCGGAAGAGGCGAACTGCACTTTTCGCGTTCTAACATTTTTCGAGCGATCGAAGCGAGCTTGTGTACCCCTCGTTGCTCCATCGATGAATATGATCCCGAGTGTACGGTCGCAGGCTGATTCGTCGTTCCTCGCAACTTTATCCCCCTAGGACCCGCTCTCTCTCTTCCCGTTCCAGGAAAGGCGATAGTTTCGCGGATCGGGTTGAAGAGTAACGAAAATTTAATACCCCGTGCATTTCCGCGCTTCCGATCGCGTTTCATGCAGATATTCTTGAACACGCTTGAAATATATGAAAATGCGAATACGTTCTGCCGTTCTGCTCGTGTTTCACACTATAATTCATGCGCAGGCTTCTAATATCGAGGCGCAGATGAAAAAAATTTTATTTGGAAATTTTAACGCAATATATTGATATAAATGTGGGATTAGTGGTGCGAGGACACAATTATAATGTAATTGCAGCAGCTGATACAGAAGTTTAAGGGTTAATAGTGTAGTATCGTAATTAATTTTATAGAGTAAGAGGAAGCGAGGGATGGACCCTCAAAATATGACCAAATATAGTCATATTTGAGGAATTTTTCCGAGGTACATGGTGAGAGAAAGGCCAAGGGCCAGCGACAGTTTTTTCTGGCCAAAAGAGCAGAGTTGAATTAGACGTTGTAACGTGTAGTAGAATTGTGCGAAAAGTAAAATTTATACATAGTATTGTTATTATATTCCCGTATTCATAGCAATAAATAAGTATTATTATTATTATAACACTACAATAGAAATAAAGTGATTTATACATGAGAAGTAGCACAATAAACAAAGTTCGTGTTTTGTACTGATCAATAAGTATTTACTAACTACACTATTTGCAACAGAAACGCACTCTGTTTTATTATATCTTTAACACAATAAACAAAGTTTTTGTTTTGTACGGATCAATAAGTACTTACTAACTACACTATTTGCAACAGAAACGCACTCCGTTTTATTATATCTTCTCAAATTTAATCTCGTTTGCGAAAACGAAAAAATTCCACGCCCCGTATAGAAAACCGTTGGAAATTTAATTCTCCATAAATTTCCATATTTTTTCACGATTCCGTCGCGGCGATGTAACATTCGAAAAAAACACGAACACGTGCCGCGGTTCGTCTTGCCGTGTAATCTATTCACCTCGTTTGATCCGCGCGTAACACGGAACGCAGTTAACCACGAATTTCAATTTGAAATCCCAATTTACGTGCGGCGGATAGGGTGGACGGTTCTTGACAGAGAAAAGGCAGGCACGAAAAAAGAAAGACGGAAAAGAGAACGAAAACGAAAGAAAAAAAAGATATGGGAAAATGAAAAAAATGCCAGTTCGAATGCGGCTGTGTACGTACGCGTTGGCCATGAATAATTCAACGGGGCTTGGCCCGTATTCTAAGAACGCCACTGTGCATACGTTAACCGTTGCACGGGAACCGGGGTCGGTTCGCGGGTTCGCGACGACAACGAATCTCGTGTACCCGTACGATTTCGACTGCTAATAAAATGCGAGACACAGACGAAGCCCGGTTACGCGGAGTCGGCCGCGTTTACGTGCGTCGCTTCCGTTTACACGGCGGGCCACGGGCTCTTTTTCGTCGAATCGATATCGCGGCGAGTCGAACGAGAGGGAGAGGGATGAAAAACTGCCGCGCGAAACGCGTGGAAAAAGGGGTAAACGTTGACGTAATCGATTTCGAAGCTAAATAACATTGAAAAATGAACGGTTGAATTATTTCGTGAAAGGTAAAGGCAAACACGTGAACGTTTCGGTATTTTGTAGGATATACGGATATTTGGAATGAATTAAGTTTCAATCGCGAACGATTACTATTAAACTATTATGAGCACTCGGTATGCTTAATAGATTTTCAATCTCATTTATCTTGAAAACGAAGCATTATACGGAAAACTTTTATTCCATATTTTCAACTTGTTTTTACGAGTACTCTTCGATGATTTGTTCTGAAACAGCTTGTGCAAGAAGAGATAGAAGAGGGTTCGAAAAGGGAATAGCTAGGCTGAATGCCTGATGAATGTTTCAAAAACCAAGGATAGCGCAATAGAATCGCAAAATCCATGGTGTCAATTGTAAAAAACGAGATTCTCTGCAGACCAAACATGTTCCACCAATCTGTTCTTCGTTCTTCGAATATAAAAAGCTTGGCGTGCAAACGAGTTCGCCTTTGAGCACGCAGTCCGCGTAATCCGCTCAAAAGAAAAGATACGAGGCTCGCGGACGGAAGGGGGTGAAAATCGAGGCCGGACGCGTGAATGTAAACGAGACTCCCGGGCAATGGCTACTTCTCGTTCCCCCCGTCTTCCTCCCGCTTTCTTCAGCCAAGCTTGCGGGTCTGAATGTCCGAGGAGGAGCAGGGCTAATACACGGGGTGGCGTCGGCTCGACGTTGAAGTATCGGCGTATAAAGGGCCGCGGAGTAACGTTCATGGGATGCCTGAAATTACCAGCCCCGGCAATGGCGCGGCGGCCTGACAAACGACGAAAAATTTAGCGGTAATCTCGAGCGGCCTCCGTACCACGGCAATTCCCTCGCTCCACCGTAGACGTTGCTCGCTTTATGCGCTCGCCTCTTTGACTCGCGCGCGCCGCCAACCTTCCACCCTTTCGCGTGCCTCCTTCGCCGACCACCCTCTTCCTCCTCGTCCACCCTCCTCCTCCACCCTCCCTGGCCACCCTCTGTGTCTCCGTGCAGCGAGCTGCGCGCTCCTCCATCTAGTCAGCCCTCCCCCACCCCCTGTTCGAGCCTCGCCAGGCCCGTTCTCTCTCCCTCGTCCTTTCATCTCGTGCCTCATCTTTCCCGTCCGCCTCTTTCTTCCGCGCGGGGGCCGGCATAGTCTGTGCCGTACAATCGCCGCGGAAAGTTTTCGTCTGGAAATTTCGACGAGGATGGATGCCTTCCCGCTGCTTTCCCGGTCCCCGCTACCCTCTCCTCAACCTCCCTGTGAGTCTTGCTCGAGCCTTGTCTCGCTGCAACAACCCCTTGCTATCCGGCCGCGTCTCGCCCCGTCGTCGCTCGAATAGATAGAGAAAAGGAGGACTTCGCGGGGAATAAATTTTTCGGCGATCCTCTCCCGTTCCGGCTGGCCGAGCCAACGACCACCACCGGGAACGGGAGAATATTTTGCGCCGTCGGGCGGGCTGGGAGGGGTGCGGGACAACGGGGGGGCTTGATGAAAATATTAGCGGTACGAAAAGCGAAGCAGCGCGGCTTCTTGCTGCTCGGGAGGCAAGAACAAAGATGGCCGGGGGAATAATGAGGCGGCGGAACGAACGAAAACGCGGGCCTCGACGGCACGACGAAACGTTCGAAGCACATTTAACTGTACCGAGACCGAACTTTCTTTCTTTCTTCGCTCCCTTTTCTTTCTTTTTTCCCTCGTTCTCCTTTTTTCTCGTCCCTCTTTTCTCCGCGTCGCTGATGATACCGGGCGGGACGAAGAGCCGATCCTTTGTCTCCGCCGCGATACAGAGTGGCTGCTCCTCGCGCATGAATTATTTCAGAGTTCTTGGAAAAATCCGGGGGTGGGTCTCCTCTGAGCTCGCCTCTGACCGCTCATCCCTTATGCTTACTCGCGGGGGCGATTTCACCTTTGAATAGATTCGTTCGGGTATTACCGGAGCGTAGCGGGTGGAAAACAATTGGCTGGTCGATGGTTGAAAACATTGGGGTATCGAACTCGTGTACGAACACGGGACTTGTACAGTTTTATAAAGTTTGTAGGCTTCGAACAGGTGATGATGTTTCGAACAAATTTTGGCGAGCCAACATACGAATTATCGTATACAGTTGATCATAGAATGTGATTATTTGTAATACATAATTTGCAACTATTTAAAAAGTGTTTTATATTTTTCCAAAAATTTCATTTTATTATTTTAATAAAATCGATACCACAACCTTAACCCTTTGAACTCGAGAGTTGACTGTTAGTCGTCTAATGATACTAACTTCAAACATTTTCAAACTCAGGATATTTACTAAGATTCGACTATGTCAAACGTCATCTAGTTTAGTTAAGCAATATACTGAAATTTACATGTATAACAAGTTAACCTTTGAGTTTGATTAATAAAGAAACTAACTAAAGTCTGAAAATTTGAGATACTATCATTTCGCGTCTAACAATTGCCCCTTGAGCGCAAAGGGTTAAAATACAGATAACACCTCCCAAATCCGTTAATCTTTCACTTTTTAACCCTCGCCTCTACCTAACCAAGGATCTAAATCCTACTGTTTCCGTGTTTCTGTCAATTCGCTCGTTCGAAAATTAACAACGCGGTTTGCTCCCGCCCTTAACTGATTTTACGACCCCGCGGTATACTTCATTCACCTGCTACAACTCTGCGTCTTCCGGATTACGATCGAGTCACGCTCGCTATTCTTACGAGATTCGCAAGAACGAGGTAGAGAACATCTCGAACAGGCTTATCCGTGAAAAGCAGACACGAAAGCCTGAGAGTTGTGCACGTACTATTTGCACTGTGAAAGTAAACACACACGTACAGGCGTGCGCGCGTGCATGCGAGAGGGGATGGGAATATACTGCGAAACATCTTTTATATTTGATCGCGGGATACGTTTAGATCTATTTCGAAGGAAATTGAAAGAGAGAGCGGGACGGGAGAAAGGATGTTGGATGCGCTCAAATATTTGTATTTTCCGACAGATAATTCTTGGATTCGTATCGCGGACGCTTGCTACGTTTCGCTCTCAAGTGTTTGCAGCTGATAGAAATATGAAACGAATGCTACAGGGGAACGCTAAATCGTCTTTGCGATATAGAACGTGACTTATTCCGTTCGAATTTCTTCTGTGTGATCACTTGCAGTCACGCGTTAAAATATGCACGGTGAAATTACAAAGCTTTTTGAAATTTTGAATGGTACTTTCGTGTAATTAATCCTTTTAATAGCTCAGAGAAATACCTTGAGCTGATATTCCGGCTTTCCAGTCTTTATACATTTTAAATAATATTTAATACATTTAAATACATGTATTAACGCTTTATTTTCATACTCCAGTAAAAGGATTCAAATAATTTGGTGGATAATAATGGATTTGCAATTAAGTTCTCGCCGTGTTTTTAAGTTTATTTTTTAATAAAAATTAACAAGTAATTAATATAATAATACTTCTTCCCAATGATCGATAAGATTTTCAATACCTCGTTGATAGAAATCACCCGGTTTCGACTAGCATTTGAAACAGATTGAAAAAGGTGGAAATCTTCTTTCTTTTTAAAAAAACTACGGGAACTTAATTGCCAACCTAACGAAAATAAAATATTGAATTTATCTTTAAAGTATTCCTCATTGTAGGATTCGCGGGCATGCAAATGTTTTCCGTAGCCATTATTTTTGACACACTATGTTCTGTACGCACACAAAATTTCGTTGAAATCAGAATTTCAGGATTAGGTGAATTTCCTTGTAATACAGTGTACGAATAATTTTTGGAGCCACTGTACTTATAAGACGACACGTTTAAATAATGAAAGCAGGAGAATTTCGAGCGAAGACATTGATATTAAACGTTACATTTGCACGGGCGTCTGTTCAGGGGCTTTCGGTAAGAAAAGAAGCTTCTTTGAAAGTATCGTTCCTCGTTCCCATGAAATATTAACGGAAATAAATGTACACTTAGTCCCGGCGTTTCGTGGAACACGGGGAGATCGTAGTCGGACAAGACAGTGAAAAGAAGACCTGACTCGGCGCAGAAGTTCGTTCGAAATAATACAAAGGCATGCATAATTCCCCGTATACATTATGACGTGCTCCATCCGCTACGAGGATGGGACTACGTTCGTGAAATTTACATTCACCGTGAACTCGGGAAACGTATATACAGTATCATGTTGGCAAAAAGGTCATGAAATTGCACGAAAGGTACACGAAAGCTGGCGGCCTGATTCAGAATAAATGTGCAATTACGCGAAGAAGCTTGAGTATAGTTATCTGTACCAGAAGTTCGAGGAACACAGTTGTGAAATTAAAATTAACAGAAATTGATCGAGAGTTGCTAAGAATTTTTACATAACATATTCATCATTGCAGTTATGTGTATCGAGGTTGAAGTCAGATTTAGGTTAAACAATTATAGGAAAAAGCCTAGATGAACCTAATTAGTGGAAGTTTGGAGGAAGTTTAGAGTGACCTGATTTTGCCTGAAACGAGTCAATTTAACTCAAACATGAAAATTGAAGTTTAAAAAAAAAATAAAACTTTATTTTAACTCTTAAGTGTATGATTTTTCTTACACCTTGAATAAAATATATTAGCATAGCAATTTACATGTTAATGCAGGGAAAAATAAAGATAAAATTTTTTTATATAATTTTTTTGTAGCAATGTATTAAAAAACCTTCTGTTGCAACATTATGCATTTACTAGAAAATAACGCTGAAAATAATACTGTTGTAATATTAAAACAATATGCATTTAAGGGTTAAAGAAAGTTTATTCAAACCAATTTTTACATATATATTCTGTTTTTAAAATACATTTTCTGCAGATTTTTTTATTACATTCAGCACAAACGCCCTTACTTCTATTCGTTTTACATGATACTTGAACTTGACAATTCATAAGTGAGCCAAATTGATTCACTCCGGCAATCTAGTGTTACTGGCAGGACTCCATCGAAAAGATGAAACAGGGGATCTAAGCAACAGTTTCTCTATTCACTTAGGGGCCCGTGACGACTCCAGAATCCCTACCAACTTCGGGGTCCCCACCAATCAGGGAGTCTCTATTCGGCCGATGGTCTGTTCTCACCCAATTGTCTCCACCCATTCAAAAATGTGAGCCTACCGGGGGCTCCTCTCGATCCGGAGTTCATAACCTAGCTGGAGTTTCTAATTTACTCGACGATTCGAAGCTGCTTGAATGTCTCTATTAAACCGGGATCCCCACTGACCTGTGGGCCCCCACCTAACCGATAGATCCCACCCACTTGCAGTTTCCTATTCATCTGAAGATCCTTACCTTGCTCAGTTCCAATCACTCAGAGAATCCTTCCTTATTCAAATATCTGTACATATTTATTTAGCGATCCCAAGAAATCGAGTCGAGAATGCTAATTGTATATTTTAACGGTAGTACGTATACTTTATCGTCGTAGCATTTTTCTGTCATTGTAAAATAAAATATCTAATCTGTCAAGTTAATCATTATTAAATATTAACATTGTTCTGTTATACAGCATTAATCTTAAATCATTCTAATAAAGATTAACTTGACTAATTGTATATTTTATCGTCATAGCATTTTTCTGTCATTGTAAAATAAAATATTAAATTTGTCGAGTTAATCATTATTAAATATTAACATTATTCTGTTATACAGCATTAACCTTAAATCATTCTAATAAAGATTAACTTGAGAAATTGTATATTTTATCGTCATAGCATTTTTCTGTCATTGTAAAATAAAATATCAAATCTGTCGAGTTAATCATTATTAAATATTAACATTGTTCTGTTATACAGCATTAATCTTAAATCATTCTAATAAAGATTAACTTGACTAATTGTATATTTTATCGTCATAGCATTTTTCTGTCATTGTAAAATAAAATATTAAATTTGTCGAGTTAATCATTATTAAATATTAACATTATTCTGTTATACAGCATTAACCTTAAATCATTCTAATAAAGATTAACTTGAGAAATTGTATATTTTATCGTCATAGCATTTTTCTGTCATTGTAAAATAAAATATCAAATCTGTCGAGTTAATCATTATTAAACATTAACATTATTCTGTTACACAGTATTAACATTGAATCATTCTAATAAATTATTATTCCTTATTATTAAACGGATTATCGAATAATTAAACAATAATAATGTACATCAACAGTGTTTGTTATATTCTACGATTCGCGTTCGGAAGGATCGAACAGCGGTGTCACATTGCAGGATTGGAAAACCATAATAATGTGTTTCAGAGTGTTACAGGGACAGCACAACGTTTGTATACATACTAAATTCCTGAAGGCCAATTCGAGTGTCACCTCTTTATTTCCGCACGAGCGAACCTCCTTCGATACCATCGTCCAACTGCCGATTCAAGGACGGCAACTGTTTCGGCATTGTCCCGGATAACGAAATATTATCGTCCTTCGCGGTCTATACACATGCTCGAGATGTTTGTCTTCCGAAGCTGGAAGCTCTCGCAAACGGTGCCACTTGTGTTTGCACCTGTTGACTTCTTCTTCGTGTACTTGCGAGTAAACTTTTACTTCCTCCTTCGCGGAATAGAGTCCGTCTACACTTTCAAATTTCAGATGGCAAAATGTTTGTTCCCAGGCTGGTAAGTGGAATCTTTTTCATTCAATCGAATAGAAATCAACAAAATTGTCAGTTTTTATGAATAACTGCAGATAATTTTATGCGAAATGCACCGAATAAATATAAATAACATAGCTCTCACAAAATTTACAAAACTTATACTTTTTTTAATTCGATGCAACACCTGAGAACTAGGAGATCCTTCCTCTATTCGAGTCTCTACTCAATCTTTTTCCCAGTTTACAGTACAGTTTAAAACTCAAACTCTATCGTTCTACAATTTTATAATCGTTCTCTCTAAAAATTTCTGTGCACCCATCAAAATTGATCTTTTCAACCGAGTCGTAAGGATTCAATAACTTAGCCCCCGGGAATCGCTTTTTATTACTCGACTAAACATTACCCGAGGCGATAAGCATTTCCGACGTTTTATGGCGGTAATCAAAAGAACCTTTTGCGTGTGTCACGTCCGAAGCGACGTTTATTGCAAAGACTGCACCCCTTTGATGCACGGCTCAAATACTCTTCGAGCAATCGCGGCGGTTGCTAGTGACCAACCTGTCTCCTAAGACATCCTACCCCTTTTCCACCCACTCCCTACCTCCCCCTCCCGCCTCCTGACTCTTTTATCCGCGGGCTCACGGTGTTTGTTTGTACCCGTAGTCTCGTTAGAGGCACGCTTGAATACTTCTAACGAGAAACGAACGAGAACGACGGGGTAGACCAGCCAAGGTAATCCAAAATATATTACCGGGGCTTTGTACCTTTGTACCTTCTCCGAGCTACCCCCGCGGGGTGGTGTACAGCTCCCCCGTCAACCGCCCCGCTCCCCCAACCCCTGTTCTTTCTCCATGGCAGCGTCCCTCTCAGTTCTTTTTTTTTTTTTTTTTAGTCCTGTTTCACCGTTTCTCTCTCGTGTTGCTGACCCATCCCTCGACCCCCTCCGCCCCGGAGTTATTACCACGCCGGGACCGAGAACCGCAAGCCCCACACGCATAGATAACGGCTTGGCCGCGCTCGAAATGAATTCGAATCGCGCAGAATTTAAAAACCCGCTGGTGGAACGTGCATGTACGTGTGTACGTACGGGCGAGTGCCCGTTTCTTTGTGTACAACGTGTCACGCTTGGAACGACTATTTTTATTGTTTTACCGTAGGCATTAATTTTACATTTTTGTCTCCTACTTTGTTTAACTTAATCTTTTTATTTTGAAGTCGGCTGCAATTAAATCTCTTTACTTCTCGACACTTTTAACCCTTAGTACTTGAAAGGCGATGCTCGGTAGTTAAATGGCACCAATTTCAGTAATTGTCGGATGTAAGGGGTTGAATAGTCGCATTTACAAAAATTTCCAGTTTTATTCGTGCGAATTAAATGTGACACATCTTAATTGAATCAGTAAATTTTGGTACTACTTTAATTTCGGTGGATCCTGCTGGGAAATCTTTGAATACAGTTTGTTTCGACGACTGTTGCGAGAGCCACCGTTCAAATGCAAATGTTTAAGCGAGAGTACGTTTTCGTAACACTCGTACAGCAGCAGTCATTAAGGTGGCCTGTTCTCAGCCGAGCACCCTGTATACCCGCACGTAAACGCGTACCTACGTGTGGGAGAATATCTAGCGTTCTAGCGGGCAAGAATCTCGTGGTGCTCGATTTTTTATCACCACGCCCACCGCCCACCGCGTGCGCCACACGAGGAACAATCGATAAAGCCCGAGATTTATTCCCGTGGACGATCCTCGGACTACGCGTGTGCTCCTTACCGGGCCAACCTTCGCTATCCCGGAAATTATATGGGACAACCATGACGTGGACGCGGTCAGGTCTATGCATAGGTGTCCTGCGAAAGGTGGACGCCACCGTCGCACAGGGTGGAGCTCGGTGAGCGATTTGGAAAAGAATAAAACTTTTTATGCCCGTCGTGGACCGCGATCCGAGTGTCGGGGCGAGGAAATGAAAAATGTCTGTGCCAGTCGTAAAGTTAAATTAAGTCTCTCGCCCCGAAGCGAGCGCCGCTTTTTCCTCTCCCTCTGTCAGACGTCTGGTCAGCGTCACTACGTACCCCGCTTCGACCCTCTTCCCGCCCCTTTAAACGTTACGATGCATGCGCCGCGCGAGACTAATTGAAGCGCGACGGTGCTACAGCAATATTGAATGCTACACCTACACCCCCGCCCACCCCTGACCAAGCCACCAGGTATTGATTAACAATTAAACGCGTCACGTTATACGAACGTGTCCGCCTAACGCGACCGGCTGGTTCCGCGCGCGTTCTTGAACATGCCCCTCTTAGGGTGGGTCGCGGCCGGTTCGACGAACCCTCATCCCCCTGCCGCTCGTATATATCCGCCTGTCAGCAACATTTGCTTTTTTCGCGCGCATCTGACGACCGGTGCAATTGTCCGGCCGCAAAATGTAAAACTGTGGCTATGCGTCGCACTCTCGTTCGGAATAATACGTTCGGATCGGCGTGCGCGACGCTGAAAATTTACTGCTAATTACTTTTCAACCGCGGCTCGGTTGTAAACAATAGGGGATGCGAGGGGGATTGGAGGGGCTGAAAGATATTCGCGGGCGAACGACGCTGCTCGGACCAACGATATCGAAATTAATTAAACCCGGCATTCTTAATTAAATCAACGTTCCCCGGGCAAAAGGGATTGTCTTTGTGGCGCGAGAAGGGGGGGGGGTGGGCGAGCACGTTCTCCCATTAGTATATCATACGATGATATTTGATTTCACCGTTGACCCACTTCCGAACCCGGATTCCGCGCGACCTTTGATCTCTGGCGAGCGTTGTAGTTTACAGGAGACTGACCAGGCTGCACAGGCTGGAATTTCACGTTTCAGCTCTCCTCCCCCGTTCCTTTTTCTTTTTTTTCCTTTTTTTTTCGCCCGCCCCGCACGCCAACGCGATGTCCTCTTGCTCTAATTGCTCCGCTAACGTATTCTCTCATTTTTGTTCGAGCCGGCGAATTAACGCGGAAGACCGGGCGGAAAATCGCGCTGCACAGGTCCCGGGTGTCAACACTTTGTGAGCCTTCCATTTGGAGGCTTCCGCCCTTTTGGGGATCGGTCATCCGCCTTATTTCAGTTTTAACGAGCGCTCTATGGAATTAATTTCACCAAGCACTTTAAATACGGCCTCTGATACCGATATTAATTTTAGAACTAGCAAAGAGGGGGAGCGCGCTCGAGATCTGTTGACTTAAGAATGTGTTACGAACCGGAGGAGTTGGTAACTTTATTGATGGAAAAATAAAAAATTAACGGCGACCTAAATGTAGGGGTAGAGAATAGGCGGGGAAAAGAGTTTTGCAATTATTAACGCTAGAACTACGAAGATGGTTAAAGCGAAGTTTTTGCGGGAATAATTGCAAAGCCGCTACGGTAGTTTTAGAAAATTTTCTATAATCTTCTGTAAGAAGCATAAACGAAGATTTTTTTCCCTATTATTAAGCGTTCTTTTGTATCAATTGTCACTAAAAGTATTATCATACCTTTCTTTTCTATCATTTAAAACTACGGTTATTCTCAAAATTCTTCTTTTTAAAGAATAGTTGTTCAACAAACTTTGCAGACCATCGTTCTCACCTAGTTTCTGTAGGGTTAAAAATAAACTGCTTAGAGAGACAGAACAGGATTTAGGAAGGATCCGCCATTTATTCCTCGATGTCGGAGAACAGGAGGACTCTTTAGAATCGCGTTTGAATGGAATGCGGGACTAGCTTGTCGAGCATCTGTTCAGGAATTATAGTTTTTGGCGCGTATTAGCCGTTGATTGTTGCTAGCATTCCATTCTTCCAGTCGGAAAAGTACTTTCGAGCCACTTCGAATTACCCAGGATGTAGGTCAACGTGCACCTATCAACTTGCGCCGTGTTTCGCTCCGTTCGGCTCGTTATACCTGTAATACCAGGCTGCGAAACTTAAAACTACCCCTCACTTTCCTGTCCTCCCTTCCCACTCTCTCGCCCTTGGTTTGTTTGGCCTAAAGCAAACTACTCGGATACTTAGTGGCTCGAGCATGCCGTGAGACGCGTAGACAGGTAACCGGTCCCGTTCGAACGTGAACGCGTTAAAGTCTGTTATCTTTAAGGGGATGCTGCAGTTACCGTTTTAATTAGCGTTGAATAACACGTTAAGTGTGCTTGGTTCGTTCGTTCCCGAGAGAGAGGTATAATTACAATGTTCGCGCGAAATCTCTGGTGAATTTAACGATGCGCGACCGGAAATTTAAACGATCGTAGGGAAATCTTTCGTGTTTATAATTGTAGGAATGTGATCGAGCGGATGCGAGTTTAGAAAAATGTGAAGAGTGCTTTAGTTCAGCAGTAGCTGTGTGAACGTAGAATGTTTGGAGTCGAGTGTTTCTAAGATGCGAAATGTCGCGACTGAGGAATTTTGGGTAAACGTGACCGAATGCATCGAGTGAAAAAGGTTTAGAATTAGAAAGAGAGGGAACGAGTGTTTGGAAGAATATATGATGGGAAAAATGCGATCGTGGGCAGAAAAAGTCTGATTCTGAAAGAAGTAAGAACGTCGAAGTTGCTAAGTTGAAAAGTCGTTTAAGTTGTTACTATTAAACTGTTTTAAATATATGTATTAATAGTATTCTAAACACTTCATTTTATTTTACTCACACCTGAGCCCTACCATCTCACTTTACTAAAAATAAATAAAAGTAGAGATAGAAAATAAGAAATAAATAAAAGTAGAATTTTCTATATAATACCAAGCAGGTCTTGATTAGTGCGAGCATTATATCCCTGGAACCGATCGCATTATTCGTATTTGTGCTATTCGAACGCTTGGAATGTGGTATAGAAATGTATGTGTAATAAAAATGTTTAAATGTACGTTTATTAAATTACGATTTCTTTGTTATTTTTTGAAATATTTTACCAGCGCAGACTGCACTGTTCACTATATCGAACTTTCGTTCACATTAAACGTGACCGTGGTACCATTTTACAATCACGTTAATGGAGACCTACCTGTATTTTTGCCATTTTATTTTCAAGTACTGAAAACTTTTAATTCGTCGAGTAAATTCTTTGCAATATTAGCGTACCGAGCCGCGTTAAACGTGTTCATCCGCACGATCATTGCTTATTATTGAAATATTTATTCCCGTGGAACATTTGCCTGGCTCAAAATTTAAAGCAAGCACGTGCTAATAAAGAATGTATTATAATTAAAACGGGTTATTAAATATTACTGAATTTTGCCCGTTTGTGGTTCTGGTCTAACGCAACGGTTCTAAAATTGATTTCAAATTGTATCGTTAATAACTGTAACGGTAACCGTACCGATAACAGGTTCCCTGTTCAGTAACTGAAACTGTGAATCGTTACCGGTGGGCCTTTGGCGAAATCGTAATTGGGGTGTTCACTGTACGTGCCGCTTTTCTTACCTCAAAGCGCACGGGCAACAGCGCGAAAATGAATTTCATAACTTTACAGCAGACGACGTGAATTGAACAAACGAGCGTTTACATCCATGGATGCGTTCTATTTGCAAAGCATTAAGACAGTAAATGTACTCGAGTAAATAGCTCTGCGAGTAATTACACTTAATGTTTCGCCCAAATATAACATTTCGAAACGGGTGTGTATAGAATTTCTACAGCAATAAGGGGTGTGCAATATAAACCGTTACGCACGTTTCCAGGTGTACGTGTAAAATTAAACAAATTAGCGTTGCAAAGAATTGATGTTGAACAGAAACGGGAAATATAAATTTGTAAGTTGTGAATGTGAAAGATGTTTTAGAAACACCTGTAAATAAATTTAGTGTGAGAATTATGGAATGACGAAGGGGACATTTTTCGATTAAATGTTGTTCGTTAAATATTTTAAATAATACAAAAATTTATACGTTAAATAAAATATTTTATTTCATTTTTTTCGAGAATAGAGGTTCGATGATAAATGTTTTGATGTCGACCGACGAGACACCAATCGTATATTAACCATTTTCGATTCGAAGTTCCAATAATTTTGAATAATAGATTGCATATTATTTAACACGAAGAATATATTATTGTGCTTCCACATTTAAATTGTAACAATATTGAATAATCTCAGTTGAATTATTCTTGTTAATCTATCAACGAATTGCATCTCATTATTCACAATGCTCTGTAGACACACAACCAAGAACTTTCGTTTCACGTCAAAATAATGTTAATTACTAAATTGTATTACAATTTCAAATTTCAATATACCTTATTTTACATTTCACAGTAATCATCGAAATTGTGGAAAGCGTTGTAATGGCGCGTTATGACGTTCTGTTACACGTAATTGGTAACATTAATTACTGTCAATATACATTAGCCAATTTACAATGTAAATTTCATTACCAAGAAAAAATGGAATGGCGTTAAAATTCATTAACGCAGAATCGTTAATCTCAACATCCTCCACCATTTCCACTTGATTACCCTATAATTATGCAATAACCTATATTTTAACAAATCTTCACGAATTTTCATAAAAAATCAGAGTAAATTTTCAAAAATGCTCCACGATAAATATCCAAAGCTTCTATGAAACATTTCAAATTGATCATTTTGACCATATTGGTAGTTTCAGTGTTAAAGACTTTCCGATAATTCCACTTAACACTTACAATAAATCCACCATTGGCATCATCCAAATTGATGTCACGCAATGTCACGGCACGTTTTATCATCAGAAATAATTCTCAGCATGGCTAGATCCGCGTCGGTTAGCGAAACCTCGATTTCTATCGGAAATTGGGAACTATCTCACAGGCATGTTCAAGCATGTATTTTTACGTCCTTCCGTTTCCCTTCAAAGCAACGATCACATACCCCCCTTTAACCTCAGCCCACTCGCTGCTTCCCTCGTCTCCTTTTACACGGTTCACGACATATTTCACTGGCTGAATACGAACCCCGTCCACGTTGGAATCCCTGTGACGTCGGCAAACGTCGAGTCTTCGACATCAAAGAACGAACGCACGCTCTCTCCACCCTGTATCTCTACAACCCCTTCTATCCGCGGCTACTTCCTTAACAATACTCCTTTCCCTCTTTCCCCCCTCAACTGTCTTTCTCGCTTCCTTCGCTCAGTTTTCGCCCAAAGAAACGTCCATTCACCGGCGTTACCATTATCGAGACTATCGGTTCATCGTCGTTTCTACCCCCAAAGAAGGGGGAAGGGTTAGGTAACCAGTCTCTGTTTTCAAAATAATACAGTCTATATGTCGTTGCGGGTAGGTATATTTTTATCGGCCGATCGGGGCGCTCCATCGATTCGTCGCAATCGAGGCGCAAAAGCTTCGAGGTGAAAGAGACAGAGAGAAAGAAAGAGAGAGAACGAGGGTGAATGAGAGAACCCCTGGAAGGGGTAGGAAGGTAGGGTAGACGACCAGAGGAAGGAGCGACGGAGACGGAGAAAGCGGAAAGAGGAATGAAAAAGGGGGAAAGTGGTGAAGGACGGAGGGGAAGGCCGAGAGAAAGGGTGAAACAGAGAAGGAAAGGGTAAAGAGGGAAAGAGGTTCGCCCACGCCACCCACGGTAATTATCGAAGGCGGGGTTGTCGACCTCTTTTAGTCCTGCCTGCTTGGACTTTTACCTCGGTGGCTGCCTCGAGGATGGTGTTCATCTCAAAGAGAGGCATGCACGTAGCTGCGCGATATCAGAGAGATAGTTGAGCGTGTTCTACCGGATGAGGTTTAATAAAAACCTGTGCCGTTCCGCGGATAGATACCGGGCTCGTGTTTCGCAATAAATGAAATTGAAAAAAGTTATTCGTTCGTTGTTATCCTGCCTATGTTCCAATGAAAATCGGTCAGAGTAATGCCGCTGCGCGTTGCCGCGTGTATACTTTCGGGGATAATTAATCGCGCGGATGTTCTGCCTCGCAGACGTTCGCGCAACCGTTATCGGTTTTCGATTCCGATGAAATTATACGGTTTGCATTGAATCGCGGCCGATGGCCGGCCGAAATTAGGCGGCCAGGAGCATTCCTAGCTTTCACGGTTACGTTCTTTCCTTCTTTGGTAATAAATGGCACCGGCCGGGCAAAACCCGTACCCACCCGTTTTCGCTTCGTTACGTCCGATACACGCTTTGTTAATCGGCGCGGGGAATGGTTGAAGCTAATGATTTATCATTCGCTTCGCCGTGGAGTAAGGATAATGTATGGTCGGGTGAAAATTTCGAGAGGTCGGTCGAAGCTCGGCTAAAAGGGTGACCCATTTAAGTGTAGATATAGCGGGCCACATTCTCTTTGATCGGATCTCTGTATGGATATAAATTGGTTCCACGTCAGCGAAAAATTGTTTCAAAGTTACTTAACGATTTTCGATATCATTTCCGTCCAAATAATTTATCTTCCGCGGCGCCGCTTCCCGTTTGGCTTATCCCGATGGTATTAATGATTCAGAGCCGTTCGACCTCCCCCTCCCCCCTCTGTTTCGTTTGTACAACTTAAATACTCGATTTCAGAAATGCTAATGGGAATGGGTATCGACAAAGCGCGGGATATCGGGAGAATCTGATGCTTTCGAGATTTCTATCGACTCTTCGAACTACTAACGAGCCAAAACTTCTCTCTTCAGCCTGTCGAACTGGAACACCCTAAGTTTCCCCCTCCGTGGCTTTTTGCCATCCCTTTTCACCGGCCCTCCCCTATCTCGCTCCTCGTCTCGGAGAGCCCTTTTTAACGAAGAAGAGGAAAGTCGCCGGAAGTTCCGGCAACTCTGCCACGGCTCAACGAGTGGAGTCAATTTTTCATCGCTTTTAGTTGCACTTCTGCCGGATAACAGAGAGAATAGCCGGCGGAGAACTAGAGAAGACTTATTTTCGATTCGCGAAACCCTGAAACTTTCATCAACGGTCTATCTCTTTTCTCTCTATTTCTCTTTGTTTGTTAATCGAACTGCTGCTCTGTGCAGTTGTTAATTATTGCCAGTAATTAGTTTGACTTTCGAAGAAAATATTTATCCTGAGAATGTAACAGAAATAGTAACCAAACGAGAAAAAGATTTGAATACGTTAGGATAGGTTATAAAAGTAGAATTCAGCAAATAAAAATGTGCTTAATTTTGCTTTGCTGTTTATTAAAATACTTGATGCATATAAAGCATTCTCTTAATATTTATGCAAATGTACGCGAACTCGTTTTGCTTTGTATATCTCTATAACTTTCATATTTCAAGCAAGCACGATTCAACAGTATCGATTAATTCAGCGTTAATAAATGGCAATGCTTCGGAACGCCTGTGAAAGCTATGTAAATACAGATTATGAAAAGGATACAGCTTAAACGCATTTATTGTTTACATTCAAGTGGCCAATACATAACCTCTTCCGTTGGAACACAACGATGCAGCAGTGGGGAAGTTATGATGAAGATAACCAGTAGTATAAATAGATGTGAAATAATGTTCTATTTATTTATCACTTTGGTGTTAAATTTATCGTTTGTTTATTCTCTTGTTACTAATTTATACAATGAATATTTACGACATTTATATATAAATCAATCATACAGAGTATACTAATACATTTTGGAATGAACATGAACATTTAAAATTAAGTTTATAAGCAATATACAAAAATAATAATTGTATTTAATTGGTTTAAAATATTCGAATTTGAAGGGTATGCGCGCGTCATTTCTTACGCCAATCAGAGAACAGTTAACATAAAAGTAGCTGACTAATTCAGAGTCGCAATGACGCTTCGGGAAAGGTCGCGTGGGTAGCTTCTTTGAGTGCGCGTCATGAGAAGTTTTGCATTATTAAACAGTGATTAGTGTGTTTAATGACATTCAATTAATGCAGTGTTGATATACAGTGATAACGGAGGATGGTGTGTTGCTGTTCAACGATGAAATGCTTCCGTGTCTTCTCAGGAGTAAGTACATTTATCTTCGAATTATATTGATGGCCGTGTGATTGCATCGATTAAGCACACATATCGATTTGTACGTAGCAAACGTTGCCTATCGTGTTAATTTGTTGACCAGAACACAACTAAGAGTTTGCTATTCATGAGATGTATGATTCTCAGTGGTAATATGGATTCGTGGTATTTGTACAGTGTTTGATTTCTCGTGTCCATTCACATCACTTAATTTACCAATTACTCGACGTACTGCATAAATTGCTCGCGATAAAGGGACTAGCATTGAAATCAATTGCTCATTACGTAATTGATTTCAATCTTTTGTATTTACGATAAAATACGTTAGAAAATCAACCATGCCGTAAAATAAGCGGGCTAAATTCAACGATATCGATTGACCGAAGAAAAATCACAAATGAAATGTTACATTAACCTAACATTGACTCTTAATGGGTTAAAGGCATCGTAAAAAACGAAACAATTTCGATGCGATGTATCGTGAACGTTGTGCTGCAATTCGTTCCACGAAAATGTTCAACTTTTTATCAGATTTTATTGTACCAATGTCGACCAGCTAAAGAATCGTTAGACGCCATGACACATGCGGAGGAGGGAGAGGAAAAGAAGGATAACTAACGGCAGGAAACCGTGAAAAATAGAGATGAATTGTTGTGTATATATAAAAAAAACGGTAGTCGGAGAAAAGTGGGCGTCTGGTAGAAAAAGCAAGTACATTAGAGCGATATCGATTCCCTGCCGTCTCGCTGTTTCGTCTCGTCGTTCTTTTCCTCGTTTCCCGTTCTGGATTTACGTTAATGGTTACTCAGACTATACAGGATATCATGTTACGCTCTAACGGCCAACTATCCCGAGTCACGTAATTTCTCGAGACGGCCACCAGGTTTCTCTTCCAGCATCTTAGCAAATGATAGAAAAAGATGATACATGTACAGAGCGTATATTATAATTCACGCTTATCATTGCAACGTGTATTTTGTTGGAAGTATACACGTCGGTTCCAAGCTGTGTATAGGATAGAAGTAAAGGGAATACGGTCCATCGTGGATGGTATGATAGAGATGATTTATGTAGGCCATGCAGGTACAATTTGTATCGTGTCAGTTTTTACCGACCGAGACGCAGCTACACGGGCAGCTGAGTTATTGTTTGAGCCAAGGTTGTCGGGGGCAGTTCTAAAACAACTGCAATGATGCGATCGAGGGAGAGAGATGCTAAACGAGTGCCTTGCTACATTTCGTCGTTTACTTTCGTCCCATCGTCTCGAATTATTTCAGTACTTGAAATTAAAATAATAAGCGTGTTCTAAAAAATTGAAAAATGGACGAGTATCTAGAGAAAGGGCAGGTATCACAAATTTTTGAAATTCGTTTTTTTTGTGATATCCTAATCAGTATTTCTGATTTAAAAATCAAGTTGGTAATGTTTCTTCTGGTACTTTGCGATGTTGAAAAAGTTAGAAGATGCTTGCTCGCCCTGTTAAGGTGACCAATGATAAAGAAAACGAAAGAGGGGCGTATGCGATCAAAGTTCACTGAGACGAGAATTAATTAAAAAGAGAAAAAACAACAAAAATGAAAAATATATATATATATATTTATATTCTTTTTCAGAAATCGGTACGAATAAAAATAGATTGCTAAAAATTAAAATTTAATTAGAATTTAATTACAAATTAGAATTTAATTAAAATTAGAATTGTCGCTAAAAATAGAAAAATGTTGCACTAGCTACTTTTCATCTACTATAATGAGCAATGCATCGTTTTTCCGTTTTTCTCCAAAATTAATAAAAAATGTAATACCCCCTTCTCTCAGACACCCATTCAAGTATTCAAAACAATTTTTTTGTCGCGTTGATTCCATAAAAAAGCGATTTTTCCCCCCGCGCCGTGATTTATCTCGCGTTCTTTAATCTAAGCTTCTCGTGCACGCGATATTTCGCCGAAAGAGGAGAAGCACGTGGTAAAATACAGACGGGACGCTGCCTCGAATCGTAAAAATTCATTAGCGGCCGTGAGCACGTCGTGTTCGACGCACACGCTATCCGTGTGCGAATTCATTTTCCCCGCGTTTCACGTATCTTTGGATTTAACCGGGCGCCGTGACGCGAATGCCTGAGCTCCACCGGAAATCCCTATAGGATAGGGAGGGATAGGCGGGTTTTGGCGCGGAGCCCGGCCCTTTAAAGGAGCCTCGGGATGGCTGGAACAGGACCCCGCGCGCTCGGACAATATTACTTCCGAGTCGGGTCGAGAACTCGCCCCGTGGTTAACGTCGCGCTAATTCGCGGACTCGCCCCGTCGACGAAAACGGAATATTGCCTGTTCGCCCTCGCCGCGCTTCCGGTATTTGAATCTCCGACGATCCTCTGTACGCGTATCAGACCGTATTAAAGACATGTCCTTTGCTTATGAGCATCGCGGTGTAAGGGAAGCTTCAATTGTGAAGACTGTGCAGACTTGGAACGCGGTTATACCGTGAGGAGTATCCGAATGGGCAGGGTTTTAAGGGAGGGGTGGTTCATGTTGGATTTATGAGCGATTACTTTGCAGAATTCTTCCTTTTTAATTTTTAGGGATTGTTTTACTTTTGTAGCATTTAACGCTTTCTTAACGTTTAATTTAACGTGAAGGATTTTTTCGTTTTTAACCCTTTTACAGAGTACCGTGGGAAGTAGCTTGAAAAGATAAATATTCTGTTGTTGTCAAGACTTTTAACGTATTTTTGCGTTGGACTGAAAAAGTGCATAATCTCGATTGTTTGCATACAATAAATTTTAATGATTATGTTATCACAGCACGATTTAAGGGATGAAATTCATCCTACTGTAATTTATGGCTTACTCGAATCTCTATCGTATTATACTGCGAAAGGGTTAAATTATTCTGTGTTTAACTACAGGTGGAACTTTGGTTTGATGTTGTACAAATTTCCTTATTTAACGGATTTATATACTTTTAAGTAGAATAAAGAGCTGAGAATACAATGATGGTATTCTCAATGGGATCGACGTGATTTTGTTTACCAAAAAGAAACAACAAAATATTTCAAAATTGGTTCATGGCGAGATGTTTGTTTGTGGACAATCCCATTTCTCTATTGACTGTATCGTGCTGTTGTTTGGTTTCGATTAGCTGCTACAAGCGATCTTTTTCAACAACGAATCTCTTCACTAGTTGACTGAAGCAGTACACTTTTCTAATGTTTTTTTTTTATGTAGAGTAACTATTTCTTGATTTGTACGCAAGCAAACATAAAAGAATTCTTTTTACTTCTTTTAATCCAAATTTAACACTATTCCTACCGACAATTCACGTGTACCTATTCCTATCGCGACATTCCCACGTAAGACAGACTACAAATTTTTCTCAAAAAATAAACAATCAAAAAAGAAGTGAATATTGAAAAATGTATTATATAGTATATTTGAGAAAAAGTTTAAAGTTTAAAGGCGATTCAATTACGTTGTATCTATGAAATTGTAATCGAAATTGTATGGAATTGAGAATTAATAACCATCAAATTTATAATACCAATAATTACAACCCGTGCTTTTTTAAATAATTTTTAATGCGTCTATCTTTAAAAAAAAAAAAACGTAAAAATTTGGTGTTACTCTTGAAATAATCTACTGCTTTTTTTTACGTTAAAACATAAACGGCGTTCGGTTCGTTATTCCCGTATTAATGGCCGCCCCGGCAACCGTAGTTTTCCTCTCTCGGCGGAGAGCGAATAAAAACTTGCCGTTATCGCGGCGGTTCGAATTTTACGCCAATCATTGATATAATCGAGACTATTCATTCTGTGTAACAGACCGTATCGGCTGTACCCCGCAATGAAATCATCTCGTCGAACCCACCGCGCATTGAATCTTTTGCCGCGATAAGAGCCGTGAACATTGAGGCATGAGAGCCGGCCCTCCACATCGTATAGAGCATAATTGTGGAACCGGAAATAGAAGTTACCCCAGGCGGACGCATTGAGCACCCCTGAGTTATTTTTCGAAGTGCAGAAGCGAATGTTAAGTTCGCTTTTCGTGCACCGACAACGATGAATGCGTGCCTCGAAAGAGGTTTTTATTATATTACGGGAACGTTGTTACCGTGGTATCCCTTTTACGAGAAACAAGAATAGTTTTGTAGCACGTTTTCTATGATATTTCGTGTAACGTCCGTTGTATACAAAAAACTACATTAACAATTGTAGGGATATTGATTGATGGAATGTTTTGTTATTAAAGATAGTTTATTGTTGAAAATAATCCGGTTACAGAAGATAGACACCCGAGCACGTACGCGGTCCACGTCGCCATCTTTTCTTACTCTCTCGTTAGATGTTTCTCTTTCATATCTGACCGTTTTCCCTTGGTCGTCCCGCGACCCGCAAAATCTCACTTCTTGTAGAATTATCTTGTAACATCGTAATAAAATAAGTATACTGTACGGGACGAATCTTATAATTTGGGAATCAACCCTTCGCACTCGAGTGCCGCTGTTATGGCGCTCGGGAGGTTTGATGCGTCCAAAGTACAATATTTAATAGATTTTGTTGTATTCATTGCAAAAATAGGTAAATCGGCGAAACTTTATTATCTGAATACGTTTGTCTCAGTATAAAATAATTTTAAGGTACCTGTGAAAAGTTTCCCTAACATAGCTTAAATCGTCTCGAGTTGCTGGTTCGCTCGAGCGAAATGGCCTCGATTGCAAAGGGTTAATTGTTATAGAAAAATAGTGTTTCGAGTAAAAGATAAAATATATAACAGTGTCATAATAATTTTTCGTGGTACCATACAACTTTTACTCGGGACAATTTTCTACAACAAATTAATTTCCAAGTTATTCGAAGTGTTCGAGTTCTACGATCCCCTCTCTACAATATTACACCGCGAAATGGTATCGTTCGAGCGGTGTCAGAAATCGAGGAGCACGACAGGGCAAGCTTTTTCCCCGGTCATATTTCTTCATCCATATCACTCCCTCTCGCAAAGCGCGGACACCCGGGTGGGCGCGCTCGCTTTTTAATATCCACCCCGCGCAGCGAAGCGTAACGTGCATCCTGCAGAGATGCACCAGATACGAATTCCTGGAATTGCTCGCGAATTGGGCACTCTTCGTCGTCGTCGTCGTCGTCGTCCTGACGTCGATCGATAGACGGCACCAAATTAAGACGCGAACGAACGCGAGAGGTCGACGACATAACAGCCACAGGACAACGGCTCGCAAGACTCTGTCCAAGGGGTGGCGCGGGGGTGGATGGTGGCGGGGCGACGAGTTTGCTATGCGAAACGCGACAGGGCCCGCGAGCGATCGGACAATGACATCTTCCAGAACAATTCATTGTTCCAAGGAAGCTCGTTCGCTTACTAGGCGAGCCGAGGTGGAGCAGAGAGAGCCCCTCGCAGTTTCTCCGGCTGTCCCCTGCGCACCCCCCCCCCCCCCAACGACGGTTAGTTGCCGCGGGCCGTCTCATTGAATACACGCGGGGACAATGTAGTCGGCACAATACCGGTGTCAGCCGGAAATGACGCCACGGGGCGAGGGGGGCGGCGAGGCGGTTGCACGCGGGCGGCAGCCAGAGTCGCAGGAATTGGCGGCGTTAAGGCAACCCCTGTTACGCGAACGCACCCCGTATCTGACGCACAATTGGCCGTGTCGCTGGCTGCCATGTGTACGGCTGACTAAGGCTACTTCTACTCTGTTTGCTTGGCTGCGAGCGTCGTCTCAGACGCGTTGATATCGTTAGACCCGGGTACGTGGAGGTACTTAGGTGTCTTGCAACGGCGATTGGAATGCTTTACCGTGTATGAGCAGGAGCAGGCAACTGTGTGTTTGCGTAGAGACATCTGAAAGGGATGCTAGTTTCGAGAGGTAATGATTCTAATCTAGCTTGAAGTTCGAGCTTTCGCGTGTTAAACCCTTTGCGCTCGAGAGGAGACCGCGTCAGTCGGTCGGTAAATGATAGTTTCGCAAATTTTCGGATGCAAAGGGTTAAATAGTCCGTACATGCAAATTCTGGTATATTACTTAACCAAAGTGAATAACGTTTAATTATAAGCGAACCTCGGGAAACATTTTCTGTTTGAGAATCTTTGAGAGTTATCTCTCGAGTGTAAAGGGTTGATTTCAGCTTTTATCCTTATTAACTTTCAGTTACGATAAAGGTATCTCTTTCTCATCTGATGAAAGTTCTATTCTCAGTGTTCTCAGTATCACCGTAATTTCTTTACTTTCCACCTTTATCATTTTAACTTAACCAGACGTTTCTCTTGCGAAAGGAATATTCAGTTCTTATCAAAATTTCATTTCACCTGCTAATCTTAAATTCTTCCAATATAAACTAAATATAAATAAAATATAGTTTTCAATTCAAAATTATGTAGCTTCGCCGTTGAAATGAACCTCGTCGATCTTGTCTCGCCGAATTTCGAGATCGACTAAAAATATTTTAACACTTAGCCGACCGAGTGTGCAGATCTCCCATTTTTTCCTCAACAAAACTCTGCCATTGATTCTATTTGCTTTTGTTATTAATTGATCTTCAACTAGTATCGTTCACAGTTCATTAAATGCCGTTTCTGGTTTCCCAAAGTACAATTTTTAATCAATTCAACACTAGCTCAAGACCGACTAATAACAAAAGTAAGAAGGATCGATGACAATGCTCTGTCGAGGGAAAAATTGGAGATCTTCCCATTCGGTCGGCTAAATGTTAACATCCGTTCAGTTTTCCACCTTGATCCCCGTTGGCGACAGCAGTCTACGCGAGGTTTTTGACTGGCTGCGTTTGATTCGATAACAGAACGGCAGATCGTGTAATGGGATTCATTAACGCGGTGCGAACAATCGAAACGAAAGCCGAGGCTGTTGGCGCGTCGTAGACGGCGGGCACAATGGCGTCGATGGGTACCGTTTTAAGTATCTTGCCGGCACGGCTATTGAATCAAGCTTTCGGTGGCGAATGAAATGACTGATCGGGGGAGAATCGTCTGGCGATTGTCGGCACGCGCCTTTGTTGCGTTCAATGGCAACGTTAGCCAAACGGAAAGTTTGATTGGCGAGGAACTGCGAGAGGTGTGACTGTAACGTTTGTCGATCTTGGGGGGTGGAATTTGGGAAACGATCGAGACGATAGGGTGTAAAGATTGTTTGGACTTAAAAATTAAATTATAGTGCTGGAAAAGAGCATCTAGAAAAATACGTACCTATTTTTTAACATAAATGAATAATAGGGGTAGGAAGAAAATTATAATTTGGTAGTTTTTCAAAAATGTTGTTAGCCACTTTTTTTCAACGCAGAAGTATTGTTTAGTTGAAAGGCTTTTATTCATTACTGTTTGGTTCAAAATGGTAGCTTATCAGAATTTACACGGTGCTCTATTGAACAACGATATATACGTAGAGTATCGAATAGAGATCCTAGATATCGTTATCAGAAACAGTTGCAGCAGATACTGTGCGATTTCAGGTTTCACATTTTCTGATAACTACTAGCGTTTGGAATGGTTTCTGAAGTTCTGGAACACAAAATTGTATCGTAAATTATTTCTGATATTCAACTGCAGCAGATAATACGTCGAAAGTGTTTAATAGCTCCCTTTTGTCTGCGTTTAGACTCAGTTAAATTGATTCTTCCGTTGCACGCGTAAACGCGAAACAGCTCTCCTTGATCAATTAAATAATTCACTTAATGGGCTAGATATTCTGGTACAGCGTAGACGTCGTAATTGATTCCCGTGGAGTCGTGCGAGCTAATTCCATGCTAAACGGGGACGTTTTCAGGGCGGATCATTCAGAAAGTTTCCTGACTATCGAATCAATAATCCGGCGAACGAATTTACAGTTTCAACGTAGAATTGGACGCTCGTAAACGCGAGATATCGCGGTAATTGGAAGCGGGAGGAATTAGAGGAACTTTTAATTAGTTCATCGGAGAATTAAATCTTAGCCGGGGAATTTATTAGCATAATTTCGGATCGATCGGGACCCGGAACAATAAACCGGAACAATTGGAAACGCGGCCGGGGAATATTCGAAACCGCTCAGGCAATCGATTCGCCGGTTATTACATCATTGTTCCGTCAGTGTGCATAAATATTAATCTATAGGCTACTGTGGACGCCTATAGGCGCTTATAAATTTTGCGTTTGTGACACTGAGACCGCCTACAGGCGCTTATCCCATTGCCGTCGCCTGAGACTGAGGGTGCCTAAAGGCGATCGACACAGTTTGGCTTTCCGACACGGAAAGCCACTATAGGCCCGCTGATATTTACAGCTGCAATTCGGTTCAGAATACAAAAAAATAAATGATATTGTTTTAATATAACGAAATTCAGTTCTTTTAATTACATATGTATAGGAAAATTCTATTTTAATGATTTTAGTAGAGCAAAAGATGGAAATCAGGTGTGAATAAATAAAAGTGAAGTGATTAGAATATTAATTATTAATTCAACAATAACAACTTAAACGATTTTGCATCTTAACAACTTCAATACTCTTTCTACGTTCCCAGTCAAAACCTTTCTTCCTCGTTAGTCAAACACTTTTTGCCTTGTGCTCGCATTTTCCCCGTCATATATTTTTCCAAACACTCGCTTTCTTTCGTTCTAATTGTCAACCTATCTCATTGAGAATTTCTCAGTCGCAACGTTTTCTCAATTGCTCATCTTTCACGCCTTAGAAACATTCGAGTCCAAACATTCTGCGTTCACACAACAATCACCCAACTCAAGTACTCTTCAGATTTTCCCAAACTCGGATCCACTCAATCGCATTCCTGCATATAATATATTTTCACAAAAATGCATCCCTTGCTGCATGCCAACGCATAATATTGTGTTAAGTTAAGACAACGCTACCTACTCATCCTCCGTTCAAGCGTTCGTCACGCTTTAACAAAGAAAACATGTATAACTTGTATCGATTTTTTTCTCCAAATACATGTTTACTTTTTTCATATAAATAAGGCAATAAGTGTTTCGAATTAACCCCTTCGCTACGGGTGGGATTTTCGTCGCGATATTCCCGCTAAACGGGTCGTCGCAGCGCGCCGATAAAATTGCACGATTCACTATAACCAGAGCTGCTTTGACGGTGTTTTCGAAAAAAAAAAATTTTTTTCAAGACAGGGTATTTATAACGTCTTAACATGCACAATTTTAATTACAATTCGCCCTTAGTATCTGTTAGATTTTATGAAATTAGTGATGTTTCTATACACCTTTGGCAATTACTTGGTAAAGAAATTGTTTTATTTATAAACTACAAGTAATACACGTATAAACAGATAAATGTTATTTAACGACTCATACATCCAATTCTTACAACCATCAACCGTGAACTGCGCGGCGTCGAGCACGCTCTTGTCTTTTATACTTGTTAGGAGGATTAGTTTCGAATATTCTGGAAGGTCCTCCACGCGTCATAGAATAAGCCGTAGGGAACATTCTGGAAGGACCTCGATAAATGACAGAACACAGTCGCACGCTTACACACCTACACAGATTCCCACAAATCACGCATACATCTCTAACAGTATCTCAGTGGCATCTTATGGAAGGACGACTATAGTCGACCGTAGTAACGAAAGGGTTAATACCCAATAGGATACAATGCTGGACTGGGAGAAACGAAATGTTCCGCGACGGAGACGACCTCCAGGAAGTAGTCAATTATCTCAACAAATCGGGAACAAGCTCCTTTTTTGCGGACCCGCCCGCGTTAAAGTTGCCTCGGCATGATAATTTCGAGACAATGATATCGCTGTAACGGTTCGCCAAGAGCCGGCGAAAGTTTTTTAATTAACGCATCAGCCGGGGTTGTACTTTGCGCGGCAAATTCATTTATCACGAGCACGAGAAGTTTCCGTGGTACAAAAGGTGTGCGGGCTCGTCCAGCGACGGAAAACTTTATTGCACCGCATAAACCAACAATCGCTTTGCATCTCTCGTCGCGGCTGAAAGTAACAACACCGGAAAACATACATTTCGCCTACAAAGAGTCGTATAATACTTCACAGTGTCCCCTTGCACTTGTGTGCGTGTGTCTGTGTGTACACGGTACCGCGTTGCTCTTTGCTAGGGAACCTCGTGCACGCGGTTCCTGGTAAACGTTGCTACTTTGAAAACCTTGCGAACCGCCATTTTTTCGGGACTTCACGGTCTAGAATACTTCGAGCGTGTGAAAGTTGAAACTTTGCTATTTTTTTTGTAAGATTTCGTACATAATGAATTCAGAATATAATTATTAATAATTCTGAAACTAAGTCGAAATTTTTGTATCCAAAATTTTATTTTCCCACGAATCGAGGCTGATTCAAAAAAAATAATTAAATCTTGTCTACCCTGCTAAACTTGGATATCAAAATTCATCGATCTACCGACTGACACTCACCGATTGCTCATTTATATCGCAACGAAACTCTCCAATCACCTCCACAGTACAGTCCACGCAAAACAGCGATAAACGATTCAACGAACGCAGTTGTACGCATCGCGATGCCAGTCGGCTGTCGGTATTACAAGAGCGTGGTTACGTAAAACACGTTAGACCATCGATCTTTGCCCCACCTCGATCCCCAGAGTTCCCCCGAACACTCTCGATCATCACTCGATCTCGAGCTCGCTCGAAACCGAAGCGTCGCGCCTAGGCTCTCCTTCAATAGTAAAATCCTTCTTCGCTTCCAATAAAAAAAAAAAAAAAAAAAAAAAAAAAAAAAATCCCTCGCCTTCGTTTCCAAAGTGCAACGGGCACCTTAGACGCCCGCGGGTGAATTGGCTGCGAGAGCGGGGCAAGGAGAGGAGGCAGCGTGTCCTTAATTCGCCTGCGCATCGTCTCGTTCCTCTCTGCACTTTCACCGGCCATCCGCGAATCGGGATCAATGTCCCCTGCCAAGGTTCGCCGAGGCGTCGCGTTGACCTCGGGCCAAGAAAGACGATCGCGCGAGCCTTCTTCGAGGGGGAAGAAGAGCGGCAGCTGCGGTGGTGGCGGTCGCGTCGCAAGGAAAGTGGGCCAGCAAAACAAACCGCGGTCGGTATCGCCTGCAAACTGTTGCTACGTACAAGTTCTTTCTGGCAAGGAGCGTGCACGGACGCTTCTACGTGCCTACGATTTTATTTACGGCGCTCGCGTAACCGTGTTTAGACGGCCGTGGAGCAAAGCCCGGGGATGATGTTGCACAGCTCGTGTGCACACGCCGGCGGGCCAGCGCCGGGCCCGGCTTCCTCGAGATCCCCGGCTAATTTGCAGTCCGAGGATGCCGTTTCGTACGAAAAAGGGGAAAATAAACGTTGAAGGAGCCCGGGCGGGGCGCGACGGAGGGAACGGACGGAGAGGGATAAAGGATATCCCGGAGGCAGCGCACAGAGGAACGGCGACGTCCCCTTGGAGATGAGCGGCCGCCCGAAGGAGAACGATATTGCTCCTTGGCCGGGGCTGGATACTTTGTGTGCTTCCACCGTCTCTTCCTCCTACACTTTTCCACTATCCCGCAGACCATGAACACGGGGAAAAGGATAAAAAGATTACGGGAGCAAATACCCGAGCGGAGGCGAATCCGTCGTCGAATGGACCAACGCGGATAGATAGGAATCTTTCGCCTCCCTTTTTCAGACTGCAAACACCAGCCACGGTCTCTTATCCGGCTGGATAATCGATCTATTAATTCTCCACCCATCGAAATCACTTCGCCGCGGTGAACCTCGACCCCGGGGGTCGGAGGGGGAGAATGAATTTTTGCTCGGATCGAGGGGTTCATTGATTTTTAACAGAAGCTGCTTTTGGTGGAAACGTATTGCACGATTGAAGTTAGTTTACGTTGAATTTGAGAGAGGTTGGATCGAGCGGCTGATTGATTTTTTAGAGAAGCTGTTTTTGGTGGGAATGTAGTTCGATGGGAATTAGTTACGTTGATAATTTATTGAAATTATTGTAATTAAGATACTGCGCGAATCGAATGGTTGATTGATTTTTAGAGAAGCTACTTTTGGTTGGAATATAGTCCAATGGGAATTAATTATGTTGATAATTTATTGAAATTATTATAATTAAGATCTTGGGGTCTTGCATTACTGCGCGAAGTATTGTTTTATCATATCGTGAAATTCTTAATATTCTTTTATTACGTTTCCTCGAGAAGGTTTCCATTCTTCTTTGGTTGACAGTAAAATATTTTCTCGAGGATATTTTACGAGGGAAAGGCATTAATTGACGTTCGCAAAGGAGAAATTGAAATCCAATCCCGTAGGACGTCTGCGTCCCTTAAAAGAGCGCGTATCACAGGCGGCCTGTTAGCCGTATATCCTGCCCGGATCAAAGGACAGTAATCTTTATCGGATCTCACGGAAAATCCGTGGGATTTATAAAGCACCTCGCTGACATTTCTCGATCCAGTTTCGGTGAATCTCAAAAGTTAAGAACACCTGGAAACGCGAAATCCTCGTTAATAAAGTATTTCTTGGCGAATCGTTTATTTTCGTCTGCTCTTCGCGTCTCTGTGTTTAAGATGAATAATTATGCGGGACGTCAAAACTTTTTAAGCTCTAACATTCTTGTCTTTTTTTATTTACGTTTCCAGTAAATCGAATTAGCGTCGGCAATTTTATTTGTCCACTGCATTTATCAAAAGTATTATTAATAACTTGTACAGTCGATTAAAACTTTTAATATCCTTCCATGAAATTTTTAATCGTTTAATTAACGATCTTTTCTTTCGCAAGCGATGATTATTTCAAATAAACTGTATGTTCTGTATTATTCTTATTTTTTACATTTTATTTAATTTTATCTTCAAAGTGTTAAAAATGACTAATTCGCAATACTTCTCAGAAGCTTCAGAAATTTACCGTAATGCATTTTTAGAAATTTCTTACGATGCTCTAAAGAAAATATAAACAGAAATTCGTTTCCCTTACGCTAAGTATTTTCTCGCGTAATTTTCGATCTAAATTTTTCGATGCAGATCATTATACTTATATCCGTCAGCATTTTTGCTGTTAAGCTTCATCCCGATAATTTCCATCGCTCAATTCTGATATCCTACAGAAATAACAAGAATAAATAGATGAAAATAGAAGAGGCGCGCTGGAATCCGAGGAAAGATCGATCGCGAATTCTAGACAAAGCGAGATCCTTGCTCGCAAAGTGAACATAGAGTCTGTTAGAAATTGAATTCAGAAATACTACGAAGCAAAGATTAATCATAAACCAGTTTTCTTTTAACGTACTTTCTGAAGGGCTACTTCCAAAAACCCAAGCCACATTTGGCATTTCAGAAAGTACGAAAACGTTAAGAAACAGAACAAAGGGGTTGAAGCATCTGGACAGGGTCGTAAGAATTTCGATCACTGCGTTTTGCTAGTCCCGTGACAAAGTTCGCTAGGTTCTGTCAGAGTTGTTCTTCCTCGTGTTACATAATAAAAAAAATAATATTTAATATCAAATATAATAAATAATATTAATAAAAGTGTATTTCATTTAGCAATATTAAAACCCCGTTTCCAATAAGATCTGATGCCGGCTACCGGTATCGACAGCGCGTTTACGTAACGCTCCTCGCATTGTGTATTCTCGTACGAGCGTCTCCCGTCGAGAAGGCCGCGCCCTTTTGATCCACCCTCGGCTCTCCAGTTCGCAGAATAAAAGAGAAAAAAAAAATGGGAAGAAAAAGAGAGCGGATAGACCGAGGAGCGACGACGAAGCGGTCCTTTGCGCTGCGCGCGTAACGTTCGCGCGAGAGACGCGGCGCTTTAGGAAGGACGAGGGCTGGCGCAAGCGGAAATAATATTTTACCCGCCGAGTCAACGACCGAGGAAGCACGCTCTTATCTCCGCAAAGAGTATCTCTGAAATCGGAAGCGAGGGATTTCGATGAAAAAGGAAAAAATAAAAAGAAAATGGTTCCGTTCGAGATTCGCCGCCGATGCGTAAAAGCGCGAATTTCTGCTGAAACGTTATCGCTTCACCGTGCCCGGCATTGAGGAACAGGTTTACGCTCGATGAGAATTTTTTTTAATATTTCTTATTTTACTTTGCATTAATATTGCGTAAGCCGTGGATAGATAATTATTAGTGATTTGGAATTAACCCTTTGCACTCGAGAGGTGACCGTTAGTCGTTTAATGGTACTAACTTCAAAAATGTTCAAATTCGAAATATTTACTGCGATTCACGTGTATTAAACTTCATTTAGTTTAGTTAAGTATATTAAAATTTGCATATATGACTATTTAACGTCCGGGTCTGAACTAAAGTCTGAAAATTTGCGAAACTATCATATGCTAGGATTACCATGTACCATGGGAGGGGACAGCCGAGTGCAAAGGGTTAATATATTTTGATAGAGAGCATTGTGTACTTTAATCTTTTGACTTGGTGCTGATTTCTTTTCATCAGTTTATGAGTATTTGCATCAATGTTGTGTAAGTCGTGAATAGATAATTATTAGTGATTTGGAATTAATATATTTTGATAGGCAGCATCGTGTACTTTAACCTTTCGACTAGGTGCTGATTTCTTTCCATCAATCTTCGACGATTTAATAGTCTATAACGGAAATTCGCCAGAAAATTTATTAGGGAACAGTTTGCTTGATAATTTGCAATCTTATAATTAATCGGAGTCGTTGAACTTGTGTTTTGAAAGTATTTACGTTTCTCTATGATAATTTTGGAAACACGAAGATGCGCGTGACATGAAAAAGATTCGCAAGGAAGTTTCCGTCTGTTCGGACGACTGATGTAAACGGGGCATAATTTACCGGAGAAAATAAACTATCTCGAGATTTAATTAAGAAAGTGAAATTGGTATCTGGCTGTGCATCGTTATTAATGTTAAAGGTGAAGGTGAAAGGAGATTTAGGCGCTTTCCAATTTTATGTTTTGCGTCGAGATATGTATAACCCTATCTGCGGCTTTTTTTTTCAATTAAAATAACCGATTAAGCGAGGTCGGCGCGTTCTAGCCGGGAGATTGTAAACGAAGTTTCCTGGTTCAATTATATAAGCGAGCATCGAACAGATTGGCTAAACTGTGAAAGGAAACGAGAACCTGTTTGCGCCAACGTGCCAGAAATAGGGAGAAAACGATGTCCTCTTCTGAAGACGAGAAATTGCAGTTGCAAGCCCGTAAAGGCTGGAAAGTAGCCGGCCAAAACTATAGGATCCGGTTAACGCTGGACTAACATTGTATTCTAAAAATGTCGAAGCTATTATCACGTGTTTTTCACCCTATATGTACAAACAACTCCAACAAACGTAAACTGTAATAGAAACTTGAGTTCCACTGCATGTGGTGTCAGGTATACCTGGGTCCAATGTATATTATGCAATAAATTATAGCGATCAAAACATGGTTGTGAACACGGTGTTCTTTCGATTAGCTCTATCTAATTAATATCAAGTTTCACAGAATAAAAAATAATGATAATCGTGTTATTCCTTAGAAGATTACTTTGCATATGCACAGAATTAAGAATCGATAGAAAGCAGTTAATTCTGGTTAAGTCGATTTAGTGAAACACTCCGTACTATAACACGCTTCGAGTTCAATAATGTATTAAAGATCAAAGAATCTCCAAGAACGTTTACCAAAAATGAATCTGTCGTCACCTCGGATACTTAACTGTTACAAAAATCCCCGTTCTTTCGATTCAATCATCGTAAACAAAATTTTAACCAGCATACACACGGCATTTTCGTACCAATGACCGATTCTTTTCTCTAAATCCATCAACACCAATTACAATACTTTTTTTATATTCCATCGTACTCGCAATTATTTCCCGTTGGAGCTGCTCCCAGAAACGTAAACAGCAAAGCTCCGCGAACAGAACCGACGATGAAAAAGCGCCCACAGCGATAGTCAAGGATATCGGCAGATCTCTGCCGTCGTAACAGCAGCTCGCGTGTCTTTCTGGGGCAACAGACAGCTGGAGAACGGTCGCGCCGTCAAACCGGAAGGCATCTCCCCGAGGGCGTTTACGTCGCCGGGCGACATCAGTCAAACCGACGTGTTACTTTGGCCGACGCGCTATCGTGAAAGGCAGGTGGATGGATAGGGAAAGATGCAAGGTGAAAGAGGGGCACGAGACACCATCATGAGGGGAGAAGGGACGGATGGGGGAGGGGAGAGCTCGTGAGACTAGAAGAGGGGGGGTGGAAGGAGAAAGCTCGACTATTCCCCCAGGTGTGTAGCAGCCGTGCCTGTGTCTCATTCTCGACGCGAGCGTCAGGTCGGTTGAGACGGGACGCCGCCTCCCGTATCGAATTTGCGTCGTATTTGCTCGAGCAAGGTGACGAGACGACACCTTCTTCCGGTTCCATCGACGTCGCCTCTGTGGTAGCGTGTCAGGAATTATGCGATACAACCGTGCCGTATATGTGACAGGGGACGTTCTAGCGGCCAGGAAACGGCTGCCCTTCCCGCTGATGTCTGTTTCACTTAACCCTCGATTCATGGGGATCGTTTCATTTGCTGCGCGACGTACAGTGGCGGGCGAAAGCTTAACTTCAGACCAAAGGGTCGGCGAAAGGATGTTACTTGTTTCATAGGGATAACGCGACGGAGGAAGTTCGTATTTTGCCGTTTAATAAATGGAACGTGAAAGAGAATAACGTGTAAAGTATGTTTTCGATAAACCTCATTCATACATTCACTTTTATCAATCGGAAAGGTACATTTGCTGTTAGAGTGAAAATCTTCGCGGGCAAATATTCTTAGGCAATTTCGAAATACTTATTTTAAGTATATAAAGCTGTATCACTTCTTTCGACCTTAACAATCTCAAAACGTTAAACTTTTGCTCGCTACTGTACACGTGTCTCCTCGAACACTGTAACACGACTCGCGGCTACAGTCAGGTACCCTGTTTCACCCCGACGACCAGTTAAATCGCGAAAATCCCTAGCAACATGCACGCTGCCTCCTTTCTAGAGCCACGTTTATGCGAGCAACGATCACGGCCAGGCGAGCGCGACAGAGGGTGTCGTTTCTCAAGGACACCCGTCAAAACGTTTTCTGTTCCACCGTTGTCCCACTCGACGCACGACAGGCGAAATCGCAGAGTCCCCCCCCCCCGTGTTTGACTCGCTTGGTGAATTTAAAGTTACCTACGCCAATGCTACGGCGAGTAGACGGGACAAGCATGGGCGTAGCGAGGGGGTGAGCGGAACGGTCGGAAAGAGGGGTAGTAACGAGAGGGCAGAGCGGGGGCGAGACGGGGAGAAACAGAGCGGGAAAGACGGACAGGGAAAGAGTGAAAGAGGGTCAGGTTGCGGAGGGGGGTGTGACAGGAAAGGGGTGGGTCGTTCGAGAGGGCAAGGCGAAACCATGAGCCATCGACCCGAGAGTCGGGTTCGAGCTCGTTATACTCTCCTACAGGATGCATCCACGTCTCTGCATCTCCATGCAGTTGCACCAGGGTTGGCAGGGGGGGTTGGAGGGCGTCGAGGGGGGCGCGCACATTCACCGCAGCACACGCACACACGCGCAGGCACATAAAACGGTCCTCCCTCTCGCTGCTCGTGGCATTGAATGTGCCACGCTGCCACCGCCCCGGTCACGGCTAGGGTGCATGTATCGTGCAGTTGCAACGAAAACTGCATACATCTAGCGATATATATGTATATGTACATACACACGCGTATATAGTATGCGCGTACTGGTGCACTAGGGCGGGGAGGGCACGGATGAGGGGGATGGGTCGCGCCACAATTCATCGCGCGCGTCGAGTCCCCGCGAAAGTAAGCTGAAATCGTTGGAGTAAACTATTTTTCCCGGGCGAACTTCGTTTTTCGTTAGGGGGAAACGATTTTTTAAAATTGAACATGGACGTGGAGGGGGGGCGGGGAGTGGGTGAACGTTGCTCGCGTTCACCGCGAGCGAACCCGGTTCTGATGGATTCCGTTAGCGAGTGCGATCGCGCGGATACGTTGGGAATGTTATTCGGTTGTGCGGAAACACGGAACGCATTTTCTAAATTCGGGAAATTTCGAGGCGATTGGATCGCCGGGCTGTGAGCGTCGTTCGAATGGAAATACGTTGGTTTTGAAGGTTTCGAAATTGGTGACGCGTTAGAACGACGAATAGGAATGAACTGTTGGTTACTTTTTTAGGCTTGCGGTCTTGCGATTTGCTTCAGTGGTTAATACGTGTTAGCGATAGGTACCTTATATGTTAACAATGAAATAATTTCAAAACATTGAAGTATTGCGATTTGTATTTTATTTAACCCTTTAACGTGCACGCTCGACTAAACTGACCAAACTGTGCACACTCGAGATAATTCGAGCGACAATAAAATTTACAATACAATAAAAATTTTGATTATTTTTGTATTTTTTTAATTTTCTTGCGAAGACAACGTTCTAAATTGTTTTTTTTACATTAAAAAATATTGATTTTTTTTGGTCGGTTTTTAAAAAAGAAAACGTGCATTAAGGGGTTAATTAAAAAAATTAAACTTTGGTACTAATGTTATTAAATTATTATAGTGATTACTGTTAGCAACAAATTATTACGAATTAATTTGATTATATTTATGCTGCGAAGATGGCTCATGGTTAGGACAGGGGGTTAATAAATTTCGTTTGAAAAAGCTTATAAAAAGGAGGACTGTCGTTAGGTCAGTCGAAGAGGATTTGTTCGTAGGCAAAGCCTTCTTTTTCCTTCGTTTACAAAACTCTAGCTTCTCACCGGTTTGCACGAGTTTTGTTTCACCCTGTACATGTCAAGAGGTGAAACACAAGAGGGAGAAAAGGGAGCGAGAGTTGTGGAAAAAGCGGCCACACTTCTTTTTTCTCTCTTCACCATCGACTTCTCTCCATTTCCCGCGATAGAGGCCGGGGGAAGTGGAGATTTAGCGTTCGAATCGATGCTTTTAAATGACATTTATGTCTATACACGAGAAATGCGGGGCAAGTAGAAAAGTCGAAGCTTTAATCGCCGCCAGGAGAATAATCGATACGGGCTCGCCTGTAGAACAACGCCACCGTGTTGCCTGGCCTGATACATTTTCGGGGAACTTTCCTTGTTTGTCGTAGCTGACCTGCTTCTTTTGGGCGCACAATTTTGTCACGACCCCGTTTATTGCCGTGCGCGGCCGTAGAAATATCCAGAAACGTGAGAACAGCCTTGTACCGTTGTAGGTATTGCTGCATCGCGTGTTCGTCGGGAATGAAATATTTAAACGTTCGACAGAAATACGGGAATAAGATGGAAGGAGATCGTGGATTACTGGAACTTGCAAAAGTTAAACCGAAAAAGTTGGATAGTTAGCTGGAAATACTTAAGAGTATCTAAAGCGGATTTAAACGGAAACGAAAATCATACATTTCGTTGTTATAACAGATACAAACTAAGATCTGATCAAAAATGGTTAGACATTTAAAAAATTATTTAAAAAATATTTGAGCACATCGAAGAAAGGCTCGGAACTTCACTTTATTTTATCCACACCTGAACCCTACTACCAGCTTGCTAAATAAAAAGTATTATTTAAGTTTTATATCGGTTTAAGTTTTATTTAACACTTTATCGACCACGTAACTTATTGCACACGCACTCCCGATTGGCTCGTTTTGGCGCGGATGCATCGCTAATGAATTGATCACAATGATTTTCTTCGGGTAATTGATAGTTTAATATCTCTTTATAGTATACATACGATATCGCTCGAAACAGCGAGAGTTGTTCGAAACAGTCACCTTCGTGTAAGGAAACGTTACAAAATTTACAGACTAATTGCAAGCATGTAAAAGCCGATTAATAGGCTTCCGGTCGATAAAGCGTATTAAGTTTTGTGTACTTTACTTAAACGTGTCCACTTGAATTTATTCACACGTCAGCTCTCGTTACGATCTTCGCAATAACATTGCGATAACAAAGCGATAACAAAAATCAAAGCAATCGGTTCCAGTCGCTTGCCGCTTTTAGTGTCCTCCAAGATATCGATCGTCCATTCGATCTTTGTTACCGCGATGATGCGCATTCATCAAAGGAGGATCTCGCGGTGCTAGCAAACGGGTCCCCCCGACGGTGTTCGTCGTTTCATCGCGAAACTGCGTTAAACGCTCGTAATTAGCCGACGGGGAGTAGCCATCAAGTTTTCGAGATGAGTGGCGACGACTCTGAAACGCGCTTTCTTATTTCGTCAACGGAAACGTGTGGGGCGCGGTTTCGTATCTTTTTTTTTTCCTTGAAGGCGCACCCGCCGCGTATGAATATTAAATGGCCGCGGCGGCGGTGTAAGGAGCAAAACAAGACCGGCAAAAAGCTCGAGAAGAAGAAGCCCGAAGGCGGGAGGGAAACGGTGTCCCTTTGCGTTTCAACGTTGAAAGCTGTTGCGTGCAATTTTCGCGGAAGATTGCGCCGAAATCTTTTGCGTCTACCCACACGTCCGTTTAAGTTTTTGGGAGGGTGGTAAAACAGGGTAAATGCGCAGCTACTATGCTCATTATGCACTCAGAGATGCTAGATATATGTATAGTCGTAGCCAGAAGTCCGTAGAAATATTTTATCCAACAATTTACTCAGTAACGTTGAAATAATACATTGTAATATTTCAATATTAATTGTTATTTATTTAATGAATATTTATTTGTTGTAAAAAGAATTGGAAATATTCCGCAATAAAGATGATAGATGAATTTTGCGGTTCTTTTTCTCAATACAAAAGGTGTCTAAATTTAAAAGGCTACCCAAATATCTCTTTCATTTTCAATGGCACAAAAAGTGTTCAAAAATTATTTTCCTTCTATGTTCTCCTTTTTTCAAAACTATTCACATTATGCCAGGAGTGATTTTCGTACCATTGAAAGCAGAAGAAACACTCAGAGATATTTTATTAAACCCATCTAACAGATTCTAAACTCATCTAACGTAAAAAAGAGCATTATGTAGGAGCCAAAAATTATCCTTGGATTTATTAAGTTTTATTGATACTAATTAGGATTTAAGATTATGAAGGTTTAGTGGCGAAATTATTTCGTGGGGCGGCACTGCCTGCGCGGAAGGCAGAAAATCGTGAGCGAGCGACGAGCAGTTGTAAAAACGATTTTGCCACGAGCTGTTGTTGTTCGGTATAAGACGCGCGTGTTATTAAAGACGCCCTTCCTTTGTTCATTCCGTGCGCAGTGTATATGTATTTGTAACTTGACTCTCTTTTGGTATTATTTTAATATACAGGGTGTTCGGACAGCCCTGGGCTTAAATTGAAAGAGTAACTCCCTGAGACATTCTAAGACGAAATCAAGAGTAACGATTTTGCGTTTGAGGCTTTGTTTACGAGTTATAACTAGTTAAAGATATCGTTTAATCCGGACCGTTCGACGCTTAACACTAGAACTACCGACAATCAAAGCGTACTTATTTGCACGGAAGAGATCACATTGGAAATTACATGAAAAAATACGGAATACATAAGAAATAAATCTTTATTTATACCTTCTACGGAAAATCATAGGAAATTTTGGAAGCTTTACCACAGTGAATTTATAAGGTTGTTATAAGTAATCATCAACCAGTCATTTTGACTGCTGTGGTAGTTCTAGTGTTAAGG